>CM052804.1:2351827-2379330 GCA_028533885.1 Nasua narica | reverse complement strand
TGCACGCGGCTGTGCTCAGGGCCCCCCCCACTTGCACGTGGCTGCGCTCGGGGCCCCCCCCACCTGCATGTGGCTGTGCTCGGGAGCCCCCCCCACATGCTCCTCTTTTGCTACCAAACCAAGCATCTTTTAAAGAAAAGGTCTGGAACTTGGGCTAGGATTCAAGCTGGTTCCATCTCCGCTGCCCCTGCCCCCGCCCCAGCCTCGCTCTACGTGATCCCCCTCCCCTGGCCTACGTGCAAGCGTGCGTCACCTTTTTGAACCCTTTCCACTCTTCCTGCTGCTGGTCCTCTAACCCCTTTAGTGCCAGAGCCTCTCTGCCTTTAGCCATAAGAATTTCAGAGGAACACACGTGTGTGCAGAGGCAGGAGGAAGCATGGATGGGCCACCTAGACGGGCATGTGTGTCTGCACTTACTCCAAGGGCAAGGTCAGGATGCCCTGTGCCCGGGAGCCCTGTGCCCGGGAGCCACGTGTTCACACACGTGCCTGGTGAATGGCACCCTGCGGGCAAGAGGGGACAGTCTCCTCCCCCCCACCCTCCGCCTGGGAAGTACTGATCTTGACCATCCACACCTCCAGGCAGGTGAGCCTGGCAGAGGCTTGTCTCTGCCCTCCTGGAGCTGGACTCCAGGCTGGCCCCCGCCTTCCTCCCTCGGACTATCCCCCACTTCTGCAGGAGGAGAGGAGGAGGGTCTGCAGGACTCTTCTCCCCCTTTTCCTCTCTGTGTCTCCGGTGTGACAAGAGTCCTAGGGCAGAGCTGGGAGCGAGGGCAGTGATGTGCCCCCAGGAGGGAAAAGGAAGGCCTGGAGCCCCCCAAGGGGTGAGAGGATAGACAGACGTCATGGAGACCCAGCACAACATCCTTGGATATGTCACACGCACCCATGCAGGGCTGTCCCCTCGCCCCACCCCTGACCTCTGGGCCTGCCCCTCGCCCAGCCTCTGTCCTCCAGCTGGGCAGGCCCTCCTACCCTCACAGGCATCGAATGGGCACCACTCCCCCTACAGCTCACAGCGGGGAGTAGGGAGAGCACAGAGTGGGCGGCTCCAGCCCCCGGCTCCACACTTGCCTGGACCACACGCGCTCCCAGAATCCAGTGGCAGACAGAAAAGGCGGGATGGGCGCTGAGGGTGGGGTGCGGAGGGAGAGTGGGGGTTCATGTGAGGCTGGGGCTCCCTGCTCTATCTTCCTGCCGCTCCCCCAGGGCATCAGGAACACCAGGACATGGGCCTGCTGCTCAACTTGGGGCTGCGCTCTTGCAACTTGCAGAGGCCATCGGGTGGGTGACCAATGGGGAAATCTGGAGTGGAAATCGGAAGGTTCGAGGACCCCCAGATGAGGGCCCGAACCAGCAGTGGCCAGGTGTCCTCCAGGACACAGCCGTCTGAATCCCATCCCCAGCCTGCTCCGGGGCCTGAACTCTCCTGATTGTCTTTGGGGTTACTTCTGGGATCCCTCTGTGCTGGGCTGCTGGAGTTGGTTTGTAGTCTCATGGATTCTTTGGTGCCAACTGACAGATCTGCCTCCCGTGGTGCGGGCGTTTACACCACGGGAATTGGCAAATGCTCCAAATTCGCTCATTCTTTTTCTCTCTTTGCAAAAGCCTACTGCTAACCCTTAACTATCACACGCATGCCTCTAGCTCGGTGGGTCTCAACGTGAACCGTCCCCAGCATCCCTGGAGGCGATCAGGACACAGATGGGCACCAAGCAGCATCACCGGAGCTCATACACGGAGAAGTCCAGCCGGCCCCACTCCCAGCAAGTCCGACGCTGCGGGCCCGGCATGGGGCAGCCGACTCGCATTTCTAGCATGCTCCCCAGTGGGGCTGATGCTGCCGGTCCGGGGAGCACGCTTTGGCGACGGTGCTCGGAGTCATCGGCGTGGACTCCTTTACTCTAAGGCACAGGAGACAGCTCTAAAGGAGAGGAGACACAGGGGGTGGGAAAATGGGAGGCCATTTTCAAAAGCGGAAGGGCTGGAAACACGTTCTCGTGCGTTTCTAATGCAGAGCAGATGTCAGCTTAGGGAGAGGAGGACTTGGAACAGCTGGAGCCACCGTCCGCCCTTCGGCTGCCGCAGAGCATCGAGCTCCCCGTCTCCCGAGGGGACTCGGCCAAGCCGCTGCTGCGGGGGAGGTCCGGCAGTGGGAAGCAGGGCGAATCTAGAGCGTTCTAAGCTCCCGCAGCCTGCAGGATTCTGTGCTGACTGACAACGCTCCGAAGTCCCTCTGACGCTGCGTCCCTCCATCCCCCACCCTGCTCCCCAGAACCCCGCCAACACCAGCGTCCCAGGACCGCTCACGGGACCCCAGATCTCCTGTGGTACCGAGCGAGGCAACGGGGAGGGTTTCAAATCCAGCACACCCCCTCCCACGACTGGGGAGCGCGTGGGCACTTTACCAAGCCCCCTGAGCCTCACTCCCTCACCTGAGTAGTGACGTGTTACTAAAACACTCGTCCGTATCGTAGTTCCTTCGTGGCATCGTTACCTCGGCGTCAGGTGCGTGGCTCGTCTGCCCAGCTAGCGCTCGCCGCCTCTTTCACTCGGGCTCCAAGCTAACTGGGCGGGGGCCGGGGGGCGGGGGGCTCACACGTGTGCGCGTGCGTGTGCGTGTTTCTGTCCGATGGGCTGGGGGTGATGTGGAGCAACGGGGCCACTGGGCCCTGCGTGACAAGCAGTGTGCGTGCGTTTGGTGACGGCACACCTCCTTCCTGGGCCTCAGTTTCTCCATTGGAAGAGAAGGGGCCGGACAGAGGCGCCTGGAAACCCCCCACTTCCTGGGTCCCAAGCTCACTCTGCAGGTGGCAGGGGTTTTGGCAAGGACAGGTGCTGCCACCTTGTGGAAGAGACCTGCATGGCACCGCTCCCCACCAGCACCCACGGACCGTCAGGTTTCCAGCGGCAGGGGCCCTCTTGCTGGCCAGTGTCAGGGGTCCAGTACTGGCCTCTGCGGGGCCTCACGCCCCCTCAGCCAGCAGGACACCCCCGGTCTTCCAGCCCCGCTCCCGCTGGGCCCAGGGCGGGTCGGCCCCCCCGCACACGGACACGTGACTCGGGCAGTGGAGACCAGTCATCTGCGATGGAAGTTTTCCGAGCCCGTGTGCACTGCGCCACACTCGCCCGTCCCTCTGGCAACCAGCGGGCGGCTGGGCCGTGAGCCTGGGCCCCGGGGACAGACGTGCTGCCCCGCCGGGCAGCGTGAGTCAGACACACACTTGTTACAAAACTTCGACCCGGTTGTGTGCGGCCGCGTGTGACCCGTGCTGTGGGGACCGGTTCGTTTTGCTCCTCCAGGATTCCTCCTCATTTAGCTCAGCGCACGCTCACTAAACGTGAAACAACGAGCACACGGTGCCCCGCACTCTGAACGCCCAGCAGCAGGACCAGGAAGAGGTGCCACAGCCGCGGCACGAGCCAGGGATGAAACGGCCCCACGGCATTTTTTCACAAAAGCCCCAAAACTGTTTCTGAGACTGACTGTGGGTTTCCCAATTCGGTCCCAGTACCCACCTGGGGGACCACCTGTGCCAACAGCAGAGAGGCAGGGCCTGGGGGGGGGGGGCTTCCACTGACGACACCCCCAGCTCGTTCACTGCCAGACAGAGTGCCGGCTGATTACCGGGAACCAGGAGGGAGACGCAGAGGGGAAAGCGGGCGACCACCAGCCCCGCATCCCTGGAGGACGCACTCTGCTTTGCCGTGGTCCCTGGTGCCCCCTAGCGGCGCCGTCCGGCCTTGCTCGGAGCCGGCTCGCGGGAGGTCCACTCGGATGATCGGATGATCGGATGATCGGATGACCGGGTGATTGCATAGATCTGACTTCTCAGCCCACGAGCCCAGGGGACCGCAGGCGTCCGGGGGTGGGGGACCTGGCTGGATCCGGGGAGGGGACCACAAGCTGGCTCTGCCAGGGGCCAGTCCTTCCAACACCCCTGCAATGCAGAGGGGACCCCCGGATGGAAGCCCATCTGACACCCCTGCAATGCAGAGGGGACCCCCGGATGGAAGCCCATCCGACACCCCTGCAATGCACAGGGGACCCCTGGATAGAAGCCCATCCGACACCCCTGCAATGCACAGGGGACCCCCGGATGGAAGCCCATCCAACACCCCTGCAATGCAGAGGGGACCCCCGGATGGAAGCCCATCCGACACCCCTGCAATGCAGAGCGGATCCCCGGATGGAAGCCAGCCAAAGCCATCTCCACGGTGGGGCCCACAGAGTTCCAGGCCCTTGGGGACACATGGGGGCGTCTGGTTACCCAAATCAGCCCGCTGTGACGCCCGCCCAGGCTCTCACTGCGGTGCTCGGCCCGTCCGCAGCCATGCGCTCCCAGACTGTCGGGCAGGGTGTGGACATGGGGCTCCCGGCCAGAGGACAAACTGGAACCTCATCCCACATCAACAGACGGCCTCGCCTGAAAGCCTCAGGTCACACTGGGGTCCTCGTTCTCCGAGTCAATTTGCACATACGGTCAAGCCAAACAATGGGGCTGTCCACGCAGAGGGCTGCCTCGCGCTCTGGGGTGCTCCTCTCACTCCCCCCACTGGTCACCCTGCAGCAGCAGCTGTCCTCCCCGAAGCCCTGCTCCCGAGCAGTCCTGACCAGTGAGTGAGTGACCAGTGGCGGCGGGGGGGGGGGGAGGCCCCAGAGGGGCGTGGAGGCGCGTGTTAGGGCCCAGTGCAAACAACCCAAGGAGAAGGCGAGGTTTCAGGGCGTGCCATAAAGCAGTGATGTGAATCCCGGGCCCAGTACGACACCGCAGCCTCCACTCACGGGGCCCGGGGGCCAGACTTCCAACGCGGAGCTTCATCTGACCTTGCGTCAACCCTGCACAGGGGACTCGGGCTACGCAAACCACTGGGGTGGGAAGACCAGGGTTTCTGTCTATTTTTTGTGTTTCCAACCATCATGGATGGACACTGGACGCCATGAGGGCTGGCCCAGAGCTGGCTGGGCTCCCAGAGCCCTGTGCGGTCCCCAGAACGTCTGGCCAAGGGGGGAGCGTGTGGTGACTCCGTCTGGGGCAAACCCCCGGGCTCCCTGCCCTAAAAGGCCACGTCCAAGGGGCAGGCCGTTCCGTGGCTGGGAGGACCGAGACGGGGCCAACCTGCTGCTTCAGACGCCTGTGTCCTGGAGGCTCCACAGGCACCCCGGTCCGTCTGGGAGGCGCACGGCACCCCCTTTCCAGGGGGCGTGCTCCCGGGTCGCAGTGGGCAGTGGGCCTTCGCGACCGATAGTAGCAGCTGACTCCAATGCCACCGTGTGCCAACTCCCCAGCCCGAGGGGTGGGACGGCTGCCCCCCGTTTCCCAGGGGGGCCCCTGAGGCCCAGGGTGGAGGTGCTTTGCCCACACATATGTGGCTGAGATGGGATGAGGCCGTGGGCGCTGCGCCCCAGGCCCGGGTCTGGGCGGGGCTGTGGGCGTGGCTGCTCTGCGAACCACAGGGACCATCCGGACCCCCGTGGGTCCTGCCTGCCCGGGGCTGGGGCTGAGTGGTGGGAACATGGGCACCGTCAGACTTGGGGTACAGTGCACTGAAGAGGTGCCCAGAGCTTTGCCAGCCGCTAGCTTCCTGCTCCAGTGCCGGGCCCAGCATCAGCCAGAGGAGGACCATGGGCGAGCTCAGAACCTGGGCTCTCCCTGGGACCATGAGCACCTCAGGGGAAGCATCTCCACGGGATTGGAGCTGGTGGGGGCCCCTTCCCCCCAAAACCCGCCTCCCACCATCGGGTTACAGCCACTGGCCTCCAGGGGAAAGACAGAAAACACTCTTTCTGGAAACACGGTCCGTCTGCACCTGGGCCTACTATGCGTTCCCTGTGGCTCCCGCCTCGGTGACTCTCCTGGCGGTGCTCTCTGAAATGCCCTGTCCTCTGGTAAAGTGGCTCTGGCCCCACGCACCTCCATTTCCTCCCTCACAGCGGATCCAGCCCAAAGGAGGGTTTAGTCCAGAGACCGGAAGACTGGCCACAACTTCCCGCGCGCAGCTTGTCCCGGCCCCGCGTGGGCCCCTCCAGCCCCTCGTCGCTTCCTCGCCGATGCAGGGCAGTGGCGGGCCAGCCGGCACCAGGCACCAAGGGCCCCGGCTGGGGCAGGACACCGGCCAGGTCACTGGAGGGACCCAGTGCCGGCGGAAAGGGCAGCAGCCCGACTACACAATTATGTAGACTTTCCAGCTGGACGGCGGAGCATTAAGCCCAGATCCAGCCCCTCCTGGGCTCTGGTCCCTGGGGGTCTGCACGGTCACACGCCGGTGAAGCTGGCCCAGGCTGTGGCCTGTCACCTCAGTGGGGGAGGTCCCGGGGAGGACAAGCCCCTTCACGGCAGGGATGTGCCCAGGCAGAGCCCGACTCATGGAAACGCTCCCCGGATGCCAGACCCGTGCAAAGGGGTGAGTTCCAGAAGGGTTGTTGCTTTCAGGGCACAACTGTCCCCAGGAGACGTGTCCCAGCCGGCTTGGGGGCAGGACGGAGCTGCCTTTCCCGGCCGCACTGTCCACGTTCGGATAAATCACTGCCGCTCCTTCCAAAGGAAGTTTATCCCTGGCAATGTCTCGAGCCTCCTGCTGAAACCGCATTTCCACGATTAATCTTCTCATCAAACCGTCTCCAGGGCAAAGCTGAGCTTCCGGCCGGGTCCGTCGGTCATAAGGTCTGAGTTAGGGGGGGACCGTGACACATCCAGCGTGCCTTCTCCTCCCAGCTGGTCCGGCTGCTGAGGAGACCCCGATTCATAGCGGACGTCTCCGTGGGACGCTGTGTCACCCCGGAGGGCCCCCGATCCGTGCAGCGGGCAGACTGGGCTGGAGCCGGTTTGATGCTGCCACAGAGTAGCCCGGGCCCTGGAGGTCGCAGTCCACACCTGGAAGGCGGGCTTCCAGAACATTCCTGAGCCCCCACAGCAAGGCCTGGAGGACCAAGGTTCTCATCTCGGTGGTCTGCTCAGCAATGCTGGGACAGGGAGGGTGGCGGAGGGTGTCACGGTGTGGAGACCTGCTTCGGACTGACCTGGGAAGGCCCGTAAGAGGCAGCGCGACTATCATATTAAAGTTTAAGGTTCACCCGCCCCACGGGCTCCGGCAGGGGCTCCCAACCCCGAGGCCGTGACACCGCCCAGGAGACACGCGACGTCTGGGGAACGTCTCGCTTGTCACACCGGGGCACCGGTTCGTGGAGGCCTGGGATGCTGGGTGACACCCGAGGCCGTGCCCGGGACGCCCCCTGCTGAGGGTGACCCGGCCCGGACGCCCCCGTGCGGAGCTCAGGGAGAGATGTCCACGCGAAAATAACAGCAATGGCCCAGCCGACCCCCGCAGTGCTGGCCAAGGGCGGGTACTTCCAGCCACTGTCCACGTGCGAACCGGCCGCCCAGCCCACAGCTCGCGAGCAGATGCTGCAGGCTCAAATGTGTCCCCCGAAAGACAGGCTGAAGTCCCAGCTCCTGGTACCTGCTTATTTGGAAATAGGGTCTTTGCCAAAGTGAGCTGGTTAAGATCAGTAGGGTAACCCTAATCCAGCGAGACCGGTGACCTTGTGGGAGGGGGGACACCGTGTGGAGACAGAGACACGGGGAGAAGGCCATGAAGGGACTGGAGTGATGGGTCCCCAAGCCAAGGATCGCCAGCAGAAAGGACGCAAGGACGGCCCTTCCCGGAGTCTCGAGGGACAGTGGCCCTGGGACACCCTGCTCTCAGGCTTCTGGCCTCCAGACCGCGAGAGAGAGAGCGTTTCCAGTGCCCCCACGTGTGGCACTTCATCAGGCAGCCCTAGGACACGAACACGGGGGACAACACTGCCCCCACGTCACAGAGGGGGAAACAGGCACGCACGGAGACGCTCGGGGTACCTGCCCGAGCTTGCACTTCTGACCAGAACACGGGGCCTGCATTTGGCTTTCCTGGGGTTTCGTGGGGGGTTGTGTTGGGCTGTGTCTCTTCGCTGCCATGGTTCAGGGAGCCCAGGCCAGCTGCGGCCGCTGCACTGGGCGAAGTCCCCCACAGCGGCCGTGCCCGGGCTCAGCAGGCCGGGCACCCCCAGGAAACAAAAAGAAGAAAGGAACAAATCAACTTTTAATGTTGTGGGGAAAATGACTCGGGAACCAGGTTTGCGGCCCCTCCTCGTGACCAACACTCAGAAGCGGGCCGGCCGAGGGAGGCAGGGATGCCCGGCGGGACGAGGCAGGTGCATGGGACGCGGGGCGTCCCCGTGCTCCCCAGTCCCCCGCTGACCGGTCCCACCTGCGGGCTGGGGGCGGGGCCTCTCCCAGAACCCCTGCTGGCCCCCCACCACCCTGACCTTGGCCGGTCGCTGCTGGCCGGTGACGCCCAAACCAAAGACCTGCCCTCTCCCGCGGGGGGCCAGACCCTCCCGAAGCCGCGGGCACGCTGCCCGCAGAGGGGCGCGGTCTCCCCGGAGCCGAGAAAACAAAACAGGAAGACCCGTGTTAAACACCACACTTCCAAAACAGACGCTGGCTGTGCTCGTTTTTCCATCTGCAGCCGCGAAGCCTCTCGCAATGCTGCTTTCGCAGGAGACAGGCCCATCGGGTCCCCCAGGGCCGGTTCCAGACCTGCCACGACTCCCGGGCCCAGGAGCCCCTGCTCCTCCCAGCAGGTGGCTAGCCGGCGCCACCAGGTGTCGGAACGAGGGTACTGCCGCCCAGCAGGTGGCAGGGCTCCACCACAGGGGGGACAAGGGCGGGAAAGAACGGTCATCCCGGGGAGGAGAGCCCTCGTGAGCCGCGGGCGCGTTCGCAGACCCTCCTGCCTCGCGGGAGCGTCCCAGCGTCTCCTGCCCGGGCTGCCGTCCTTGGGGAGCCAGGCTCAGGGCCGCCGGGTAGGGCCGCCCATCTCCGGAGAGACCCGCAGGGGCCGCGAAGCAAGCTGTGTGTTTGGGGCAGAGGGAGGGAGAGAAGACGGCAGGGGTGGACCTAGGTCCCTTTTCTGTCCCTTTTGAAGGTATGACCATGCCCGTCCCCAGCCCGTCTGAATCCCGCCTTCCGGTCCCCCTGCGTCCGGGCCCCCCTGAGCCTGCCCCGTGACGGGTCAGCCAGCTTCCAGACGGGATGCTCCATCTGTGGGCCCCGCGGCGCCGGGCAGGGTCCACTCTGCTGGGGTCCGGGAGCCAGCCCCAGACGCGGAGGCCTGACGTGCCAGTCCCAGCCCCCGGACTGCTGGCCGGCCTATCCGGAAGTGGGGTGGTCCTGAGACGGGGTCCAGGCTGTGGGTGTTACGGATGAAGACTCTGGGCGCACCAGGTGCGGGAACACAACACCCGGAAGGAGAAGGGTTTTAGCTCCCACTGTGGGTTCAGTTATGCCCCCCGACCCAACATCAAAACGGTATGTCCAGTCCGAACCCCGGGGCCTGCGCACGGGATCTCCTGCAGAAGTCTTTACAGGTGTAATTGAGGTCGGGGCTCCGGATGAAATCATCACGGATCAGGGTGGACCTTAAACGCAGTAACGGGCCAGAGACAGGAGAGGGAGACGCGACCGGCAGGGAGGAGACCGTGGGACCCCAGAGACAGAGATGGAGAGATGCATCCACATGCCAAGGATGGCCAAGGACGGCCAAGGACAGCCAAGGATCGCTGGCCGCCCCAGCAGTGACTATAGAGGCAGAGGGAGCGCGGCCCCTCGACACCGTGATTTCAGAACTCTGGCCTCCGGAGTGAGCGGAGAAAACAGGAAGAGGATCCTGTTGTGAGAGGATCCGCTGTGTCGGCCCCCCGGCCCCCAGCGCGGGGTCATTTGTGACGGCAGCCACAGGAGACTCCCACCGTCTTGTTGCCGTCTCTCCTCCCCTGTTCCCCGGGCGGCGGCCCCTGGGAGTCTGATGCCTGGGAAAGAGCAGAAGGGGCCCCGATGAGAGCCCGGTGCCCTCAGACGCCACCACTAGCAGCGCAATCGGGGAGAAACGGGGTCTCCGGAGGGGGCGAGGGGAGGGGGCGCAAGGGAAGCGCGGGCCCACGTGGCAGCGGCTCAAGTTTGGTTCGCACCTCCTTTGCCGGTGCGAGGAAAACAAACGGCCCGCAAACTGGATGAATGATGGTGACTCATTACCCCTGATGTGCGATGATGGCTTAATTATTTTTCTAACTGGGGAGAGCCGCTTTCTGACAGCAGGTGCAAATGAATTCTCCACCGTTTTAAGGAGTGATTGGCCCAGGACAGGCAGAAAACTGGAAAACCTAATTAAACCGGGAGCTTGTGAAATAAATGGAGTGGGGCATTTGTTTGCTTGCCGCTGACGGGTGGTAACTGTTCCCCAGAAGCTGAGGGTTCCTGCCGGGGTGGGCGTGGGGGCTGGGGAGGGGGGAAGAGCCACACGGGTGACGGGGACCCCACCTGAGCGGCACAGGGAAAGGGGGTCTGGGGACTGGCCGCTGGGCTCGCGGGCTGTTTCGGCTGTGACTGTGGTCGGCTTTGGCCCTCAGTTTCCTCGTCTGTAAAAGGGAGAGACTAAGGACGGAGCTGTGGGTCGGATCCGGCAAACCTGCCCACTCTGACACGGGTCCGATTTATCAGCCGCTGGGAGGGAGCCTCCACGTCCTCTTCTCTAACACGGGACGCAGCAGGGCTGCCAGGAGCCGGCGCCCGCAAAGCTCTCTGCAGGGGCTGCCGCCCTGGCCGGGCTCAGCCGAGGGACTGGGTGGCCCGCCAGGATCAGCAATCCCAGAGGTGTAAGGGCCATCCATGAACTCTGTTGTTTAGAGGGTGACATCCCACCGGGAGGCACACCCTGCTTGTCCCGGGCGGGCGCCAGCAGCCTGGTTGAGAGAGGAGGGCAGTTGGGACACGGAAGAGAAAGCAAGACCTTCTGCCTCCCCTGGGAGGAGGATCCCAATCAGATCTCCGGTCCTTGCCCCTGGGAACAGACAGGACGCTCGCCCGCCCATCCCCTCGGCTCACCGGTCCCGAGGACCTAGAGGTTGCTCCTGTGGGACCACACGGTCCTCGAGGCCCCTGGCTGGCACAGCTGGCACCTCTGCCCTGCCCATCGGCTCCAGATGCAGCCAGGTCCCCAGGCAGGGCCACCCCTCCATCAGTCCCCGAGCAGATTAGAGTGGCTCCTCCATGGGGCTGCGGGTGCCCCTCAGGGTCCCTCGCCAGCACCCAACCTGCCCACTGACCTCCTATCACTGCCCCCCCAAGTCACTCAGCACCCCTGAGTCTCCTGCTGGGCTGGGCTGGCAACATCTCGGCAAGGACTTTAATGCTTCTGGCTTCTCTGTTTGTGTCTTCCGGGCAGGGCCTGTCCAGCCACCTGCAGTGGTTCCCCCCTACACACGTCTCCCATCCTCCGGCATCACTGCCCTCTTCCCTTCCCCTCCAGCACCTCCCCCCGGGCACACATTCTGGAAGCTTCCGTTTCCAGAATCCTCTCCCCCTTCTAACATTCTGACCAACAGGCAAGGCCCTGCTCTCCAGATGAAGCCCCCCACCCCCAGGAGACTGGGGAAGAAGTGGGGGAGAGAAGAAAGCTCAGAGCTGAGGCTGGGGACCCCTGGGGCAGCTGGCTGGGTGGGGCCAGAGGGGGGAGCCCCCGCAGCCCTGCCGGCCTGAGCCAGCTCTGCCTGGGGAGGGGGTCACGGAGCTGGGGGCCACAGGAATGTCTCGGGGCCGCGGGCCTCAGTCTGCGTCCTTAAGGCGTTCGTGTGGACGCGTGGGCTGGCAGTGTCTCCCTGACGTCACCCCCTCCCCCGTGCCCAGGACACCCCGCCGGCCTCTCTGCCCCACTCCTGCCCGTCCCCGCCCCTCGGCCCCCAGCCACTCCTCAGCCCTGGTAACGCTCAGAGCACGAGCCGAGCCACAGACGCCCGAGCGCTCCCCCCGAGGCTCCAGCGTGCCCTCCGCCGACCACAGCCCGGCTTCTGTTTACCGTTCTCGTCTCTTCTTGCTCGAGGTGGAAACCTCCATGCAGTGAAGGGCACAAATCTCAAGTATCCCACTGGAGGAGTCTGGCGAACACACACACCAGTCAGCCCCTGCCCACCCCGCCTAGATGCTGACCTTGACCCCCCACCGGCAAGTGTCCTCACCCCTTCCCGGGGAAAACCCCGTTTTAACTTCCCTCTGCTGCGGATTAGTTCTGTCTATTCTCGATTTCTTGAAAGCAGAACCACTCTCCTGTGTCTGGCTTCTTTCCCTCTACAAACCGGGCTGGAGGCTCATGACTGTTCTAGGTGCCCCTTTCCTTCCCACTGCTGCACGATATTCCCTGAATGATGTCCCGCGGTTTATTTACTGATGCCCCTGCTGACGGACATTTGGCTTGTCTCCATGTCTGGAATATTCTTGGTTTCTTTTTTTTTTTTCCCGGAAATTATCTTCCCGTTCCTTCTTTGCAATCTGTGCTTCCTGAGTGGCTATAATCAGGTGGGGAAAGGCAAACTTCCCCCCACTTCCTCTCCCGGCCGCTCCAGGAATGGGATCAGCCCCAGGCCCCCACCACGGCTCTGCTGGGGCCCTAACTGCGCTGTGTCCCCCTCCACTGGTCAGGGCTGGCCCGCTCCAACTACGCTCCTACAGCACCCTGGCTCCCTGGGCCCAGGGAGGACAGCCATCCGCTTCCCGGGACCAGTGAGGACCACACCCCTCGGCTGCCTGCTTCCTCCCTCCGGGAATCACTTTACCTCCAATCTCGGGCCACTGTGGAACGGGAGACATGTCCCAGGACCTACGGAAGGACAGGGGCGATGCACCAGTGCCCTCACTTCCTATCGCGCCTACAAATGTTATCGGGATCGTTCTAGCTTTCCTCCCGAAGGCCGTTCCCAAACTGCGGAGAACGAGCTCTGCCAGGTGACAAGGTGATCCAGAGTCTCCTAGGGACCCGACACATTTGCTTGAGTGGACGGCCCGCTCCATGGAAGGGCTGGCGCCAGTGCAGCGGGCTGTCTGAACGTGTGTGCCCCCAGACTCCTACGTGACGGTATCTGGGGGTGGGGCCCGGGAGGGGCTTATGTCAGTGAGGTCCTGAGGGGCGTGAGGGCGTCAGTGTCCCCCTCGGGAGGGCCCCAGCGCGCTCTCTGCTGTGGGAGCACGCAGCAAGGAGGCAGCTGTTCTAGGCCAGGAAGCCGGCTCTCACCGGAAACCAAGTCAGCCAGCACCGCGATCGTGGATCCCCAGCCCCCAGAGCCGTGAGAACAGCTGTCTGCTGTTCGGGGCCCGTCGGCCGTGTTCTGCTGACCCAGTCCGAGCTGAGAACCCCCGACAGTCCTGAACATTTGCAGAGTGCCCGCATGTGGGGGCAATATTCTGGGCATTGTGGGGGACCCACAAAACAGGGGACACAGACCCTGTAAGCTAACAAGGCAGATGAGCGTGAACTTCCATAGGAGGGTTTGCGGGAGCCTGTCGAGTGGCAAGGGGGGTCGCAGAGCCACGGACGCTCACCTGTGTCCACATGAACCTACGTGTGTTTACGAAAAGCAACAACACAGACCTCTTGAATGAACAAATCACTGAACCATCAAAGAAAGGACTTGGAGGACCCGCCCAGTTGTTAAGAGGTCACCCCCGAGGGGGAAGGGGAGGGACGGGAGTGTCCACGTTCCCTCCGACTGCTTCCCTAGTGTGGAAATGCTCAGCCCGTTTGTCCCTCCTGCCCTCAAGGAAGTAGGCAACTCTGCTGGAGAGACCCACAGAAACGCACACACTCACAATGCAGGACTGCCATCAGGCCCGCCATGGCTTGGATTCAAACCAAAAGGCAAGAGTTGTTTGGAGAACAGGGGGTCCCCTTGGGAATGGGGGACACGGAGGAGGGGGCACTTCTGCAGAACTGCAGGGGAGAAGGGGCACAGTGGCAGAACCCAACGTGGGCGCGAGGGGAGGCAGGGGAGCAGGGACCCTCCAAGGAGCCCTGCACGCAGGCCTTTATTTGGTAAGAACACAAGCAACAGGGAATCATTCCTCTATCCGCTGACATCGCGGGAACACCTACTGTGTGCCGGGCACTGGGCTTGGGGAGACACGCCTACCGGCCTGTCCACGGCACGGGCTCCAGCGGCCAGCGTGTCCCTGCCAGCCTCCAACCCACAGCTCCAAGACCTTGTGAGGCCGTTTGTCCCCCAGGTCTCTGCTGCCCTGTCGGAGACGTGGGGTGATGGGAGGCCGGTGGGGGTCAACAGCCACGCTGGCCACGTGTGGGCAGTGATGGCCTCAGGACCCAGGGGCACCAGTGATTTCTGGACACTGTCGCCGCGGAGAGACGCATCCCCACAGAGCACAGCTCAGGACCGCGAGGCTGGTCCCCCAGCACAACGGTGGAAAGAAGCCCCAGACCCTCACGCTGACCCGGGCGGTGCCGCCGAGTGTCCAGGAGCGCGTCAGTCCCCGGCTCGGGCTCCCAGACCCCGGGCGCCTGGGCGCAGGACAACGTGGCCAAGTGGACGCCTAACTCGTGAACAACAACCAGAACGGTACCAACAGGTTAACCAGAGCTGATGAAATAATCGCCATCATTTTTCTCGAGTTAACGCTCTCCCGTCAAGTAATTCTTTTTTTCTTTTAATTTATTGAGGTGAAATTACACATGACATGAAATTAACCGTTTTAAAGCAGACAGTGCCGTGGTGGTCGGTACCTTTATGATGCTGTGCCAACGCCACCCCGTCTGGTGACATTTCCATCGCTCCAAGGTAAGACCCTTACCTTTCAGGCAGTTCTTCCCCAGGATCCCCCGCCTCCGCCCAGCCCTCCTGGTGCCACCCGCACCTCCTGTCTCCGCAGCCGTGCCTGTTCCGGATTCCTCATATAAACGGGACCATCCGCCGCATGGACCTTTGTGTCTGGCTTTTCTGTGTAGATGTTTTCGAGGTTCTCCCACGTTGTGGCGTGTAGGGGGAACTTCACCCTTTCAATGGGCGAACGCCCTTCCTCCGTACGGAGACCCCACGGTCTCTCCTCGCCCCCTGATGGACGCTGTCGGTGCCCGCCTCTCTGGGGTCGTATCTGCTCTCGGTTTGAGAAGGTGGAGGTCCAGGAGTGGAGGACCTGGATCTTGCCGCATTTCTGTGTTTCCGGCTTTTGGAGGCGTCATCTCTGTTTTCCGGAGCGGCTGCACCACGTTACGTTCCCACCAGGAACGCTGCATGGGGCAGCGTGTGGACTGTTCTGATTTCTCCCATCCCCCCCAACACTTGTTACTACCTGTTTGTTTTTATTCTAGTGGCGCATAAAGGGGCTGCCAACAAACTCTCCCCATACTTGACCTTCCAAAAACCGTAAGTGACCCACAGCGGGCCGCTGGCACGATGCCCTCGCCCATATGGAGCATCCTAAGCAAGAAATGAAATGCAAAAGGGCAGGGAGCCGGGCAGCATCATGTCTAAAACCCCAGAGCAGGCGGGCTCTCGACCCGGAGCTGGCAGCCGGGGTTTGGGCCCCCTCCCCAGCTGGGAGCCAGGCACTGGAGCCCCATCTCCTGGGGGTGGCCTGGGGCTTGTAGGTTTGGGGTGACTTGCCACATGGCAACACGTCACTAACACGCAAGCCCAGGGGGAGTGGCGCCTCCTGCCCGGAGCCGCCGCCGACTCCCCCCCACAGCCCCGTGTGCCTCCGTTGGCCCGGGGGCTGCTGGGAGCCCCCCAGGGCAGGGCTACCACGACTGGCTACTGTGTCCCCGGCAGCAGGCAGGTTCCGTCCTCCCAGGTACGGGCAGGGGTGATAAGCACCACCAGGGCGCGTCTTCCCGTGCCCCGGGCACCTGGCACCGCCTGGCAGCACCTTCCGATGTTTGTGTATCACCGTCTGGCTCCCTAATTGCTTCCTGTGTGTGTGTTCCAGCTTCCGAACCCACGGAAGGGTCTGAAGGCATCCGGGCCGGTGGGGGGGCACCTTATAACACGGCACTCATTAAAACACAGATGCCTAACCCCCACTCCACCCCCCGTTCTGGAATCGCCTACAGTGAACCCGAGGCTCTCCTGGGCCCAGGACCTTTGCACACACTGCTTCCTCAGCATGGAACATTCTTCTCGTGGACACAACCCATCCTCCAGGCACCAGCTCCGGGGGCTCTCTGACCTCCCTCCAGGCCAGATTGGAGGTCCCTCCTCAGGGCTCCCCTCTCCTGGCCCCTCCTCCTCAGTCCTGCAGCCACCTGCCTGCTTATCTTTCAGGGTGGGGGCCCCCACGTCCTCACCCACCCACGAGGCTGCGAATCCACGAGGGCAGGACCAGAGTTGGATGCTCGTGTGTATTTCCAGTCTCCCAGGGCGCTTTGACATAGAGCATTCATTCACTCTTTTATTCACTCCCCTACAAACAGTTACTGAGCACCTACTGTGTGCCCAGCCTCGCGGAGAGGGGCTGAGCACTCAGGGTGTGTGTGCTGAGCGAAGGGCAAATGCTCACGAGAAGCGTGGATGTGTGCACGCGTGAGTGTGGTGTGTGCATGAGTGTGCACGGTGCACACGTGTGTGCTGTGATCCCTGCCGACGGTGCAGGGGACCCCCGAGCCCCCCAGCCTCACTTCCCCACCAGGTTCCCACCGGCCCTGAGCCGCAGGCAGAGAAGGGAAGCCGCCAATCCCCTGTCTTTCAGCCGCTCCCACAGAAAGGAAATTGGGCATTTTCCCAAAGGCTCTGCTGATTTTTTAGAGACCAAGGAAGGGAGAATTGCCTGAAAATCTCTCTTGCGGATGGAATTTTTTAAAAGGTGAGAGAGAGCAAAACAAAAACCCAGACCATCCTCGTCAGAGAGGGCTGCCCGCTCCTTCCCCCTCCCGGCCCCGATTTTGTGCAAGATGTCCCCTCCTCCAGCTAAAAGCAGGTGGGGGCTGTGGAGGCTGTGTGCTCGCGACTTCCCAACCTGGCGTCCAAGTCGCCCTGAAGGAAGGTGCTCGGTCTCTGAGTGGGAGGCCAGTAGGGTCTGGTTCTCCTTTCAACATGCCGCAGCCACGAGGCATCCTGAACCCCCATCAAAAGTCGGGGTGCACGTGGGGGGTGGGGAGAAACCCCAGCGCGAAATGACAGCCACCCACGGGGCCCTCAGAAGAGCCCAGGAACCCGTAGGTAGGGCACCAAAGCTCCCGCCTCCCGCCCTGGACTACGGCAAATCCAAGGGGGGAGGGAGGGAAGAAAGCTCTCGGCACTGGTACAGCCACAGCCACGGAGACCAAGATGGGCTTCTTCTCTCCCTTGGGCAGGCCCACACCTGGGTGCGGGGCGGGAGCGGAGGGGCCGGCGGGGAAGCGCTCACACCTGCGCGCCGCACCTGGCCAGCCTCCTGGGGCCCGGCCCGCAGCCGCTCGCACTGGCTTCCACGGGGCACACGGCTGCCGTACCATCTGCGGCACAGCCGGCGGCCCTGGGCCCTGTGCCCTCGGCACGCGGCCCCACCAGCCCCGCGTGGGCTAGAGGCAGAGATGCTGGGACCCGCCCCGCTGGCCCGGGCAGGTGGCCAGGGGCTCTGGGGAGCAGGGTGGTGGGCACAGAGGGGTGCTCTGAAGCTATGTGACGAGGCAGGCAAGACAGTGCCCCCTCCGCGGGGGTGCGCGGGGGACGGGGCCGAGAGGTAACGCGGGCTGGGTTTGCACAACCTCGCCACGTGGTTCTGCCCAGGGCCTGCTGGGCCCCACAAACGCCCAGGCCCCCTTCCCGAGCCCCCTTGGGGTCCCCCTGCTGTCCACTCGAGGGTCTTGCCGGCAGCATTTTCTAAGAAAATGCAAATCAGCAATGGCCTTGCTGAGGAATGAGAGACCAAAAAGTCACCGTAAACAAAATGTCTGTCACCATGGAGACCATTAAAAACAGCTTGCCCACCCCACCCCTTCTCCCCGGGTGACGCACAGCTGAGCGCCTTCAGGCCACACTGTTATTACTTCTAATGATGAATGATCTCGTCCGCTCCTCAGCAAGATGGATCAGCGCACAAAACTTCCCAAACAGAGGCCCACTCCAGGACGCATTTCCCACGTGCTGCTGAGGGTGGGCCGGGCGCTTCCGACACAGCGAACCCCGGCTGTGGTTCCCCACACATCCCCAGCCGTCCGTCCGCCCGTCCACCCGCCTATCTGCTCCGAGGTCAGGCCGTGGGTCCCAAGAATGCAGACCGGGGAGGCTGGCCTGGCGGGGCTGAGGGGAAGTGGTGCCCAGAGAGGGGGCCGAGAGCGGGCGCGAGAGGAGGTCGCTCCCGGGGAAGGACCACCACCACCGGATCTCCTGCTAGGGAGCGGCGGGCTCTGGTCCCCGCTCCCGCGGACGGCGATGAGGCGGCATCTGTCTGCCTGGCCAGGCGCCTCCTAGGAGGAGCCGCGGGATGACAGGCTGGCCTGGCCGCGGGCGAGGCGGTCCCCAGTGGGCTCCCCAAGCCCCTGATTGCCCCCTCTGCCAGCACGCACCGGCAGCCTCCGCAGCCCGCTGCCTCTCACGAGTCAATTGACCCACATGAAATCCTACCTGCCGGGCTGCAGCGTCCCAGCAGGGCGCTCAGGTGACCTTGGAGACCACGCGGAGGCCCAGGCCGCACCCGAGAGGACCGCCAAGCCTCTGCCTGGGCTCACGCCCCGCAAAGCAGGACAGGATCTTTGCACCGTCCGAAAGCCCAGGGGGGTTCCAGAGAGACAACCCCCGACTGACAGAATTCTAGCCGCAGAGGGGAAGGAGGCACGGTCAGGCAGACGCATCGCCTCTGTGGGTGCCAGGGGCAGGAGAGGGCCACGCTGCAGACCCCAGGAGGGGCGCCCCACCCCGGGGAGCCAGCTCTTCCCGCCGCCCCGCCCCGGTGGAGACACAGACAGGAGAGGGGGATGCGGCGGTGGGGGGAGGCCGGGGCCAGGGGCACGGTGAGCGGGTGTTTACTGGGCGCGGAGCTTCAGTTTGGAAAGACGAAGAGTGTTCCGGAGGTGGATGGTGGTGACGGCAGCCCAGCAGCGTGACTGTATTTAACGCCACTGAGCCGCACACTTAAAAATGGTGAAAATGGTCATTTATACCTTATGTATATTGTACCACAATTTCTTAAAAAGCAAGAAAGTCTCTGGGATGCCCCCCACACGGCAGCCGGCTGGGCGTCAGCTGCTGACCCTCCCTCCCTCCCTCCACACACTCACTCACACACATTTACACACGCACACGCTCACGTTCACACACACACTCACATTTACACACATTCACACGCTCACACATTTACACGCTCACACACCCACACACTTACACACTCACCCACACTCACACACATTTACACACACACACACACTCACACTCAGGTTTTCCACACTGAAAGTCAGCCACATTCTTTCTACAGCAAAAGAAGGGTGCCTGCCCCCCATTGCTTCCCCACCAGATAATCCCCTAACGCAGCTTCGGAGAAGGACCCCAGCTGTGCCCGGCTGAGCCGACGACAGGCGGGTTCCCGGTGCGAGAGCCGCTCAGCGCCGCTCACCTGCTACAACCAAGGGGCACTCGGTGTGGGCCAGCCAGGCACTGCCCTAACCCACAGGTGGCCGGCGTGTGGCTCAGGCCCCCACATCGGAGCATCCCAGCTCTGGGCGGCGTCTCAGCGCAGATCCAGAGAGGGCCTCCAGGGGGACACACCAGAACCAAGATGGGGACAGATGGGGAGGGCTGTGCCGGGTGTCCCCGCAGCAGTGTCCCCGAAGTCTGGGTGACACTGCCCCTGCTCAGAGAGACGTGGGCGAGAGGTCCCCCCACACGACGTAGCACAGGGCCTGATGGAGGGCACAGGGGTGGGGGCGACGATCCGGCCACCAGGGCGCAGGGACGCGGCGGGGTGGCGGGTCGAAGGTGATGCACGCTTCTCGGCGCGGACTCGGCTCGCGTCACAGCCTGGTCACCAAGGCTCCGGCTTTAACGGCAGCGGTTACACCCACACCTGCCGGACGGACAGACTGGACAAGCCCTCCGTCCATGGTGGGTGGCCCGGCTGCTGCCGCCGAGGGGCTGGACGGGCCATGCCCGAGAGGAGAGCCGCACGCACCCCTGTCCTCTGATGCCCTGGAGGCGCAGAAGCAGCCCCGTGGCAGCTGAGCCATTAACCCGCCGTTTCCCTCTTTCTCACACCACTGCCCTGTGTCTGGGGGCTGCACTGCCGTGTGCGCGTGTGCGTGTGTGTGCGTGTGTGCGTGTGTGTGCGTGTGACCCTGTGTCTCAGCCACATGCTGCTGTCGCTTCGGCGGCTCACCGGGATGCTGTCCCCTCCCCGGGAGGCCTCCCCTGGAGACAGGACGCAGTCCCGTCTACACCGTGAACCATCCACAGGGAAAGCAAACACACGCGCCCCAGGAACACAGAATGCTGCCACCAACCCCCCACCTGCGCTGCGCCGATCTTCCTCCTGCGAAGGGCAGCGGCGGGGCCTCCAGCAAGCTAGGGACGCCCCAGAGCGCCAGCGTGGCCGAGACCTGTGTTTGCAGGTTTCGCGAGGGACGTCAGACTGGGCCTTCCGAAGAGCCCAGCAGGCCACGAGCGTGTGTCGGCTATTAGTGATGGAGGCCTGTCTGTGAGCGTGCGTGTGCGTGTGTGCACGTGCGTGTGCGCAGAATCCAGAGGCAGCCTGCGGCCCTCGGCACACAGCACGTGCAGCTCTGCCGCTTTAAACCTCATGGTCTTGGGGAAGCCCCCTAACCTCTGACCCTGGGCGTCTTCCTCCCCGCAAGGGGACAGACGACTCACCCCATCCCCGCGCCCCCCATGAGCCCCCTCACGGAGCCGCCACCAGGGCCAGATGTGTTGATAAACACAAAAGCATTTTGGGAAAAAAAAAAAACAACTAAGCACCAAGGAATGCTGAGGCGTGGCTGGTTTTCGCAAGTCTGGACGCCCCTGGAGCCCCTGTGCCCTTCCTCGTAGTGGAATCACCAGGGATACGAGATTAGCAGGTGAGTCTCCTTTTAGGCAAATCCGATGTTTAAAAGACGCAAATCGGCTGATGATCCACTTCACAAAATTTCCCTTAACGTGGAAAAAGAACGATCCCGGGCGCATTTTAAATATCCTGCCGTTTGAAATACCTGTTTATCCACAGGTTTTTCAGAACATAGGCGTGGCACCGGGTCAGGGACCCGTTAGAACGCCCCGGCCAGCTGGGGGCCTGTGGGAAGGGGGGGGGCAACCAGCGCCCTCAGGGCGGCCTTGGCAGGGTCCCCTGGCAGGCGGGGAGAGCCCCTTGGCCATCTGGCCCCCAGCCCTTCCAGGCCCTCCCCTGCCTCTCGGGAGGTCTCCGGGGTTCCCCAAGGGCAGAGCAATTCTCGGGCAGGCCCAGGAGAGCAGCGTGGCCCCCCTCCGCCATCAGACTTTCCTGGATGGCGCCCCCCCCCCCCCCGCCCCGTGCCTCCTCTACTGACTGACTTTAATCTGTGTTTTTCAGCTGCCGAAAACCCTAACCCTGAGGCCAACTTCTCTGAGTTCTGACTCCTTCCAGCGAATCACCGAACATGCAAGTGATTTCGGAGCTCCTCAAACTCGAAGCTGCTGTCAGAAGTGCGGGTGGCCTGGGGTGGACGGCTGCCGCTCAGCTCCCGCAGAGCCAGGCCCCAGGGACCTCTCCAGGCCCCGTGCCACCCCCGTCGGTGACATCACCGTCCACACCCCTGGCTCTGAACAAAGCACGGCACAAACAGCCCAAGATGGGAAGCGACACAAAAGGCCTTATTCAGACGTGACGCCTCAGGTGCCACCACACACGGCGGGCACTGGGACACCGGGCAGGGAGGCCACCGATGCTGAGGACACGGGGAATGGGGGCTCATCACCCCAGTAAGGGGGATCCGAGGACTTCCAAGCCTCGAGGCTGCCGTACAGACCCAGGGAGACAACGTGGCCCCAGGCAGCCACCGGTGGTGCTTTCTCCTCCTCCTCCCTGGGGTGGGGCAGGGGGGACTCATCTGAGGCCAGAGGAGGGGAGACAGAGGGAAGTGAGAAGACGACCCAGGAGAGAAAGCCGGCAGGACCCCGATCCACGAGGCCGGGTGGACTGCAAGGACCTGGGCTCAGCTCTCCGTTTCTCCCTAGAGCCTCACCCCTGTGGCCACCTCCCGCCCTCGGCCACACTCCCCTGCACCCCCTCCCGCAGCACTTCGGCTGCTCCCACGGAGTCACAGATACAAGCCCCCCACGCACGCAGAGCCAGAATAACGAAAACTTAAAGGAGCAGAAAGAATGCACCCCAGTTTTCAAAATGATGTGTCCACGTGAAGCCACGTACCCTCGTTTTATTGGGGTGTGCTGCCTAGACCTCAGGCACGGGGCTCTCCCGTGGGCCCCTCCCACCCCCACAGGGGGCTCGGTGTGGGCAGCGAGCTGTCCGGACCCCGTTCCACCGATGGGTACGCTCTGCACAGATCCATCCAGAGGCCGCGGCCATTTTTGGGCCGAATCAGGCATGGAGCCGCACCGGCAGGACACGAGGAGGCAGCGAGCCTGCCGTCAGCCCTGCGCGGACGGGGCCCGGGAGGGAGCCGGCGGGGAGAGGGGAGGCCTGCAGGGGCCTCTGCGCAGTCAGCACCAGCCGTGTTCTGGGCGAGGCTGGTGTGGAGCCCGGGGGACCCAGGGGGAAGGGGTGGCTGGGGAGTCCAGGGATCGGTCTCGAGAACCCCTCTGAAGACAGGGAGCCGAAGGAAGCCGTGTGGGGGAGCAGCTGGGCGCACACAGCCGAGGGCTTGTGCCGGCAGCCGCAGACACCCCGTTTCCTCCTAAAACCGCCGGCCGTCCTCGCCTGGTCAGGACGCCGGCCCCTGCAGCATGGCCCTTGACCTTGTCCGGCCGTCCTGCCCGGGGCTGCGGTCCCGCTGGCTGTGCAGAGGGCACCCCGGCGTGGGCGGGAACCCCAGCTGCTGCAGATGGCTCTGCCCGCCCAGGGGTCCCTGCCCCCTCCCCACACACCGGTCTGCGCGACTGTGAGCGGGAAGTGCAGCCCTGGAAAGGGTCCCCGAGGCCCAGCACTCGGGCTGGTCTAGCTCAGGCTGGGGGGACGCTGGAGCCGTTGCCGACGTCACAAGTGCCCACTTTGAGCGCAGCTGCTCCC
The DNA here is from genome assembly GCA_028533885.1 of Nasua narica. Taxonomy (NCBI): domain Eukaryota; kingdom Metazoa; phylum Chordata; class Mammalia; order Carnivora; family Procyonidae; genus Nasua; species Nasua narica. The sequence goes on along the minus strand of CM052804.1, from coordinate 2,356,325 downwards.
CCGTCCGTGTGGGCGCCTGAGCCGGGAACCCGGGCTCCCCCAGCTCCTCTCCCTCCACCACCACCCGCTGTGGACTGACCTGTGTGCCCCCCAAATTCCTATGCTGTTGTCCACAGTGTCCGTATTTGGAGATGGGACTTTGGGAAGGTAATTAAGGTTAACTGAGGTCACAAGGGTGAGGCCCTGACCCCAGAGAATCAGTGTCCTTGTAGGAGGAGAACCTAGAGCGCACTGCCCGCCCCCCGGCATGCACAGAGGGAAGGCCACATGGGCACACGTGGCCGCCTCGTGCACACATTCCCTCACACGCATGCTTACACACCCATGCACACACAGGAACACATTTCTTTGAGGCTGCTTGTCCAACTGTTTCACCAAGGTGGCTGTCGGCTGGGGCACGTGGCCCACGACCCAGTGCTGAGCCTGCTGGCCGGGGCGGACACACGTCCCCTGATGTGCTCCGGGGACGGCAGCCAGCGACCGCTCCACATCCACACCGAGCCCCACAACGCTGCCAAAAAGCATGGTGTGGCGTGGGCGACCCGTACCCACGAGCAGGGCCGGAGGCGCCCGGCCTGGACCCGAGGACACAGATGGCCTCCCGGGCCCCACCCCCCGTCAGTCTGCTCCCGGGCACCTGCGCGATGCTGGTGGGCGCTGGCTCTCCAACAGCCCTGCCACACGGCGACCTGGAGCTCCACCGCCCAGAGGGCAGACCGAGGCCGGGAGAGTCCGGGTCTGGTTGGGGTCACACGCTGAGTGGGTGGGGGCCAGAGCTTGACTCCAGCTCTGTCTAGGCTCCAGAATTCGTGATACCTTCTTTTTTTTTCTTTCAGGAGGAAAGGGACAATTTAAAAATTTAACATGGCCTTTGATGTGGGCACCCCCATGTGTGATCGACCCCGACCTGGTGCACGGCTTCTCAGCCTCGCCCCGCGGGCTGGGCTCTGTGAATCATGAAGGGAGGGGAGCACAGGGATGGGCCTCCATCACCCCACGCCCCACGGGCTGGTCCAGGAGGCGCCCGGGGGACGGCATCCTGCTGTTTCGCCAGCTCCCGGGAGACGTGTGCACCACCTGGGTCTCCCCGGCCTGTACCCGGGTGGCAGGGACGCCTCTGGCTTTGAAGGAGCTGTTTGGTTTCGGCCCAGCTGCCGGGAAAGCCGGCAGGGTTTTTTTGTTGTTTTTTGTTTTGTTTTGTTTTGTTTTGTTTTGTTTTGTTTTGTTTTGTTTTTTGCAAAGGTAGGAAAGAATCAGGAGCATGAGCCTATCTGAAACATCTTCCTAGAGACAAAAAAAATGAAAAAAATAAGAAAAAAGGGGACGACAGCAGCTCAAACGTATCGTGCCTGAAACCATTCACCACGCCGGCAGACGGAAAACCAGGTCTACATGAAGGAGCCTTTCCAACCTGTGGTTTATTTAACGGTCCTTTTTGAGGGACTCTTAATCAGAAAAGTGATTTCAAAATCAAATACGCTTTTGGAAGTACTTTTGTTCCTAGAGTAATGTATAAATATGATTTACCCTAGTCTATTCTCCACAAATATTATTTTCCATCTGCCAACAGACTCCCTTGTAAGAACACGGGCGCGAGGTCAGCGCCGGCAATCCGGCACGCACACGAGGCACCAGGCGCTGACCGCTGCCTGTGGGACTCGCGTTTGCCAGAAACACGGCAGCCACGCATCGAAGATCGGAAATTACTTGAGATCTGCAGCCAGAAGGACAGCTCGAAATTTCATTAAATCAGAGAATCACTCTCAACGGCCACACAGAAAGACTGTGAGTCGGGCCTGAGCCCGTGGTCACAAGTGTGAGCCCACGAACACCACGGACGAGCTTAGGCCCCGACGACGACAAAGAGTATGAAACAATAGGTTCGGACACATGGGCGATTCTCCATGATTCACGGAACTTACACTCTACAAAGTCGCCCCGGACGCTGACCTGGCAAACACAGGCTCAGGCTCCTAGAGGCCTGTGGTCAGAGTTTTGTCACCTCGTCAGGACGTGACCCCTGTAGCCAGGTCTAAGGGTCATTCACATTCTTGTCCAGCCGTCGCCCCATCCCCGCTGTGACCCCAGGCCCCCACCGCTCGACTGGCGGTCTCCATGATCTCGATGACTCTAGGGACCTCGCAGAAGTGGAATCCTATCCGGTTTGTCCTTTGGTGACGGGCTGGCCACTCAGCACCACGTCCTCCAGGTCCACCCATGGGGCAGGTGTCGGGATGTCCTTCCTTCTCAGGGCTGAATGACATTCCTCTGTGTGGACAGACCACGCTGAGTTCATCCGTCCATCCGTCGAAGGACACGTGACTCCTCAAGACGGTGCGTTCAGTTCTTCCGCAGAAGTGGAGTGCGGTGCACTGGGCGTTGGGCCTTCTTCTCCTGGAAACACCTGCGTGGAGCTTCACCTGTTGGGCCGCCGGAGCCAGCTCGGCTCCCCACGCGGGGCTGTCCACGCACGTGGGACTGTCCCCGCGCAAGGGGCTGCTGGGCCGGCACTGAGTCGGCCTGCGTCCCCTGCCGGGACACATTTCTTAAAGTGGCCAGTCATCGCCCTTGATTCACGTGCAACCTGCTCGGCTCCAAAAAAAACTACCTTATTTGTTTGAAGTGGAAACAAAGGATAATTAATTAATCTGTTAATTATTCTTCCCTCCTTCCGACCAGCACTGGTATCAAAGGCCCTGCGTCCCAGATGTGAAGGGAACAGATTCGTTTACTGATGAGGAACCAGGGAGATGCCCTAAGGCAGAGGAAGGAAAAAAATAGAAAAGCAAATGTGGTACGAGCTTTCCAAAGGAGACCTAATTGGGATGATCCTAGAAAGGCCGCCCAGCTCCTCTTCCCCGGGAGACAAGTAGGTCTGTAGGACAGGCACCCCCCAACCAGCAAGGCTGGCTCCCTACAGATCTGTACTTGACGCCAAATTCGGTAAGTGCAGAAAGGTGTCATTAACTAAAACATTCCGAACACCAGCACAGCGTTCGGGATCCCCCGCTCCACCCCTGCGTCAATCAGCCTGCCTCGCGCTCCGTCCCTCCAAGCGCACGCGCCGGGTCACCCACACAGGAGACGGACCCCTCCGACCTGTCGGCCGCGGCAAGGTCAGCAAGCCTGCCTGGGAGAGGGCCGGGCTTCCACGGCCGGCCGGCAGGACCCCCAGGGGCGACCAGGCACATGAGGAGCAGGGGCCCCAGCACACCCTCCTCTCCCCTGCCTCTGGGCCAGGACGCCTGGGCCAGAGCCCCACCCCCATCCCAGCTACGCAGGTCTTGGACCCAGCGCTGCGGCGACCGTCCGTACACCAAGTGTCTGGGGATGGCCCCAACTGTTCACAGGTCAGCGTCCCCACCTTGTCTTGGGACTTTGTAGAAATGGCATCCAGGACCCCGCCCTTCAGCATGGGGGTGGCCAGGTGACTGGCTTTGACCAGCGGGAGGTCAACAGATGGGACTCAAGGCATCCGTGTGCCGCTCTGTGTGTGCCTCTACCGTGGGCGGCAGAACGTCCCCGGGAGCTGCTGCTCTGCACCTGGGACCCGGGCTGCGCCCCCTCCGAGCAAGGGGCCACACTTGGCCAACCCACAGCTCGAAGCTGAGCCCTGCCCAGATGAGCCAACACCCGGTCAACCTGCCGACAGCTGGAGATACGGTTCAGAAAGTCGCTGCCCCTGAATGAGTGAGTCCCAGCCCACGGCCCCCAGCAGAACTACGGGGCTTTGGTCCAAACCGCTTCACCAACCCATCACCACCCAAGCCTACAGCCAACGTGCTCTGTTTAAAGATCCTTCTGCAACATATGTTGCCAATTCACAAACATCGAGCTCACCGACGACAGCGCTCTATTGCGGGCCTGGACAGAGCTGACCTGATGCTAGTATTTCCCCCCGGAGCACACTGCAGCCTTTCAGGACGTCGGAAGACCAGAGAGCGCTTCGGGACGAGGTTCGGGGCTGTTCTGAAGACCAGGGTCACCAGCGACAGAAGCGCAAGAAGCGTGGCAGTAAGAGGACCACTTGTCTCCAGCACAAGAGGCGAGACAGGGAGGTGGAATGTCCCCTTGTCCCCCTCGGCTCGGAGCACCTGCACCAGACCGGCCCTTCTCTGCTCCACGCGTGCCACGAATACCGACCTGGGGTCACCGACACTGGCGAGAGGTGCCACGAATACCGACCTGGGGTCACCGACACCGGCGAAAGGTGCCACGAATGCTGACTCCGGGTCACGGACTCCGGCGAGAGGTGCCACGAATACCGACCTGGGGTCACCGACACCGGCGAGAGGTGCCACGAATACCGACCTGGGGTCACCGACACCGGCGAGAGGTGCCACGAATGCCGACCTGGGGTCACCGACACTGGCGAGAGGTGCCACGAATGCCGACTCTGGGTCACGGACACCGGCGAGAGGCGCCACGAATGCCAACTCCGGGTCACGGACGCCGGCGAGAGGCGCCACGAATGCCAACTCCGGGTCACGGACGCCGG
>CM052804.1:2323782-2351727 GCA_028533885.1 Nasua narica | reverse complement strand
TGCCACGAATGCCGACTCCGGGTCACCGACGCCGGCGAGAGGTGCCACGAATGCCGACTCCGTGTCACCGACGCCGGCGAGAGGTGCCACGAATACCGACTCGGGGTCACGGACGCCGGCGAGAAGTGCCACGAATACCGACTCGGGGTCACCGACGCCGGCAAGAGGTGCCACAAATGGCGACTCCGGGTCACCGACGCCGGCGAGAGGTGCCACGAATACTGACTCAGGGTCACCGACACCGGCGAGAGGTGCCACGAATGCCGACTCGGGGTCACCGACGCCGGCGAGAGGTGCCACGAATGCCGACTCGGGGTCACCGACGCCGGCGAGAGGGCAAACTCGCAAATATGGGAATCCACACACAAAGACGCTTGACTACTACAAATCATTACGGTTTTAACACTTGGACTTACGGGGTTGTTGGGGACACAGCAAGAACTGACTGTTGCACGTGATGAGGACCTGGGGGACCCATGCCCCTCAACTTCCAACATGGAAAAGTCTGCAACCACGGAAAGCACTAGGGCAGGCTGAACCCACGAAACCAACCAGTCTCCTGACTCTACGGCAGGGTAAAAATCCCCGTATTTTCCCTCACAGTAGGACAAAAAAGTCCGCTGTTCCTCTTCCCAGCCCCTAAAGGCTCCGCTGCGCCACCACTGCCGAGACTTCCGGGAAGATGGAGAGCAGGCCGAGAACGCAGAGGGTGCTCCTGTCCTCGAGGGGTTTCAAAATCCTCGGTGCTCCCCCTCAAGAGGGGCGAGTCTCAGCAGCTGCTCTCCTCCCCATCAGCAGGGGTGCTGTGAGCAGGCTTGGGATTTGAGGGGTGCGGAGTGGGACCAGCCCCAGCATCCCTGCCAGGTCCTCTTAAGAGGAGTCGGACCAAGCTCCTGAGTGCAGATCTGCCTGCAAAACGCAAAGGCTTCAGTCTTTGGAGAAAAGGCTTCTCGCCGCAGAGATCAGGCTGACAGGGAAACTGCGCTAACCTCTGGGTGATGTGGGTAGGAAGCAGCCCCGTCCCTTCAGAAATAACAAACCTGGCCAGAGCCAGGAGTCAAAGGGCAGCGAAGGCTCAGCTTCGCCGACAAGCCCACAAAAGATTCATGGCTCGTCTCCATCTTTATGAGTTCCGCTCCCGTCTGACGCTCTCGGGAGTGTCTAGGAATTACAGGAACCCAGGAACCGTGTGGGGCCCGCGGCCGTCCTCGGCACTCAGGGTTCTGGCCGTCGGACTTTAGACAGGGGATTAGCCAGCAGGGCAAAGGGGCCCAGATACGTTCCGTATCTTACTGACGAAAGAGAGGATTAAAGTCGTGTTGCTTCAAATACATATTAATCTGAACTTTAGGGAGCTCCCCTCTTGCTCAGGAGCACTGCCAGGGAGAGAACCGTTTCTTCTGAGATGGGCTCTGGAGCCGCGGGGGTCAGGAAGGATTGAGCGCACTGGAGCCCTGGGGAAGGGGTGAGACCCTCAAAGAGCATCTGCTGCAGACTCTTCTCCAAGCGAGTGAGAAGTGCAATCTCTAAGTCCAAAAGTGCACACATCTATCTACAAACAAAAGTACCAAGGGAGGGGACACCTCTGTGAACTTCAGGTTCTTCTCAGAAAACAAAAGGGCGTGCCCTTTACGGTCCCAAAAGGCTCCCCGGGTTTCACCCCCCAACCTGTGCCCCTGGCCCCACGCTTACCAGCAGGGATCACGTGCCCCGGCTCAAATAACTGACTTCGCAAAGGGACACTCCCTACTTCCCGGGCCAGGGAGGGAAGCAAGCAGGAGGGACATCTGGGAGTGAGACGCGCCCTGTGCCTCTGACCTTCTCTGGCTGCCTGTGGGAAGTCTCCGTTCAGAGCCTCCGTCTCACCAGACGTGCTCTGACACAGAGGGGTCAAGCTGGCATGGCCACACGGCAGCTCTGGGACCTGGGCCAGTGGCTTCCCCTCTCTGGGCCTCACTGCACCTGCCACCTCATTGGGGGAGGGGGTTCAATGAGTCAATACAGAGGCAGTCCTCCGAGCCGTGCCCAGCGCACAGTCGGCACAAATGACCGCTAGCCCTCCCAGCTTGGGTCCCGGGCCCCCCAAACCTGCCCCCGGAAGCCCGCGTGCGCACGGCTGGGTGCCCGCAGCCCTGGGAACGCAGGCCTGCTTGCCGGCAGGTTCCCTCCCCGCACAGACAACCCTTCCCGCCGGCACGTGGCTTCTCCCTGCCAGCCCCCACAGCCCGAGGAGCTTCTTCCGGGCTCCTGCACCCAGGGAGTGCAAAACAATTGCAACATTGTTCTGAGCCAAACATAATTAGGAAGGTAAATCTAGAACAACAGCGAAATCACATAATGCATTCCAAATCCAAGGCAACGTCACTGGGGGACGTGTCCGGGTCTCGGGAGCTCTGCAGCGCCAGAGTGACGGCCAGGCTCTCCCCTGGCTGTCTCCCCCTCCCTGCACACCCCCTGCAGCCTGCATGAGAGCAGAACGGGTTCCTGGCTTCCCCGGGGTCCATGTGCAGCTCTCCACGTGGTAGGTGGGTACACACAGCAGACGGGTCCTTCTAGAAATGCCGGCAACCACTCACTCAGCAGGAAGCTGATGGGCAGTGGCCACATGGCACTGCAGAGACACGTGGGGTGCTGCTGTGGGGGGCCGTGCCGTAGGGGGAGGCAGTGCCCTGGGGAGGGACGGTGCTGTGGGAGGAGCCGTGCCATGGTGGGGGGCAGTGCCATGCTGGGGGTGGCGAGGGGGGACGGTGCCATGGCAGGGGGAAGGGCACTGTGGAGGGGCCATGCTGTGTGGGGGAGGGGGGATGGTGTCGTCAGGGGAGACGGTGCTGTGGGAGGGGCAGTGCCATGCTGGGCTGGGGGGGACGGTGCTGTGGGGGAGGACAGTGCCCTGCGGGGGCCGAGCCATGGTTGGGGGGGGAGAGCCATGGTAAGGGCAGTGTCACGGGGGGCCGGCACTCCTGGGAAGGCAGAGCCCTGGGCAGCTGCTAGAGGGCCACGCAGCGGTCGTCTTGACAGACTAGGGAAGGGAAGATGTTCTGAAATGTGCACGTGTGCGTGAGTGCGTGTGTGCATGTGCACACGTGTGTGCGGCCGCGCAGAGGGGGACGGCCGTGGGCGTGGCTGAAGAAGCGCGGGGTCACGGAGGGGCTGGGCTGAGACTGAGGCCTTGTGGCACAGGACACCCTCAAAGTCCACGTCCACGTGTCCGAGCAGGGGACACGTGACACAGGGTTCGGGTCACACAGGGCAGGGGATGCAGAGGAAGAGCACGCAGCTCAGAGGGGCACAGGGAGGGGAGGTCTCGGCCAGAGGTCTGGGCCCCTCAACCAGCCTCTGTCCAGACGGAGAGCTGGCGGGCCACCCGTGACGCTGAAGCTCACCGGCCCCTTCTGCTGCACCCCTACTCCCACCCGGCGCCCTGGAGGTGCTTTTGCCTCCTGGGGGGGCAGGTGCAGGGAGCAGGAGAAGGCGATCCTTGCTGGACCCAGCCTCTTCTGCCCCGGGGACCATCTCAGTCAGGCCTGCAGGGCCTCACACAGCCCGGGCTAACCCGAGGTTGGGTTTTCATTTGTGTGCCTGTGGTATGGCGGCTTCACCCCTGCAGCCCCCCGCCCCAGCCACCCCTGGATTCCCTGCACCGCTCCCTACTACCGACTCCGGCAGACCTCCTGAGAGGCCTGCTGTGACCTCGGCAGGTTCCTAAGACCCCAGAGACAGATGGCCTTGAGTGACAGCTGCCCACGCGAATACTGTTCATTCAAGGCTCCACGGGGCTGAGGGGGGACGACACGGTCGCTCTGCCCCAACCCCCCTTCCCTCTTCTCCCTTGGCTCCTCCAGAATCATAAAGAGATGATTAAATAAATAACGAGTGCAGGGAGGCAGCACCGGAGTGGGAAAGCCCAGGGCACTCTGAACTGAAGCCATAATCCGCTGCGGCCCTCCATCACCGGCCCTGACACCGGGCTCTGGGGGTGGGAGGGCAGCCCGGAATCAGGAGACCCCATTCCCAAACCCAACCCGGGGCACTGGGCTGCACCCTCTAAACCCCTCGTGTCCCGGCACAGGGCTGCTCAGAAGGCCTCTGGCCTGACTGCACTACCCTTTGGAGGTCCGGAAAACCATCCATTTGTCCCTGCCCCACCACGGTCACCCTTCTGCAGACCTGGGGAGATGCAAGCACACGCACCCCCAACACCAACCAGGGCTCACAGAGAGGGACTTCACGTTTAAAAGCAGGATCTGTGCTGCTGGTGAGTGTTCGTGGTGCCCCCACTCTGCCGGCCCCTGAGACAGGTCTAGACCCGCAGGCCCGTCAGCCAGAGCACACTGGGTTTTACGGGTTCTCCCTCCCTCTTCCCGGTTTCCCATCCCAGCTGGCTCCTCCACATAATAAAAATAAACGGAATAAAATCGGCCCCGTTTTTCACAGAAAGGTCTGGAAGGATCTGGAAGCAATCCATTTCCCCTGCTCTCCAAGATTAAACGGTGAGCCAACACCCCCTGTGTATGGCTCTAGCCTCGCAGAGCAGAGGCACTCTGCTTTCTCCAGCTCGAAATGCTAATCTGGTTCTCTGGGATCTCTGGAAACAGCTGGAAAATTCGCCCCACACCACAGCACAGTCAGGCTCCGCAGAGGGGGGCTCCTCTGTGCTCTGCGGCCTTCCGTGTCCCCCTGCCTGGCCCAGGATCATAACGGGGAGGCAGGCTGGCCTGGAGGGCCATCCGGGTGGCGGCGGGGGCCGCTCCTTGGGTGGGACCCGCGTCATCTCCCTGCAGACTCTGGGACAGATGCCGTCCCCAGTCCCCAGGGTGCTCACCTCCCTACTCGCACAGCCAGGGCTCTCACCTGTATTTCCTCCAGAGGGGAGGGCTCTCCAGGGGCAGGAGCAGAGCAGCAGCCGGGGGATGGAAGGCAAGGGGCGGGGTGAAGGCTGCGAGCATTGCCTGCGAGCTGCCTGCAGGGGAAATGAATGCGGGGACCCGAGTCCCCACAGCTCAGTGTTTTGGTGGGTCCAGATGCGGGGCAGGGAGTTGGGGAAATCTCTGTCTTCTCCTCCTCCCCAAACCACTGGCTTCCTTGCAAATTCCAGACTTCCCGTGATTTTAATTTTATGGTTCACATTTTCTGCCAGCAGAATCCCGGATGACAAGGTAGAAAGTCTGCCTTGATTAACCATCCCTCTGGCGCTGAGGCAGGGCCCGGCATGATAAACAGCAGGAATAAAACCGAGAGAGGCGTGTGGCAGGCAATCGCGGGGCCGGCAGTAAATCCCGGCTCTGATGGGGCTGAGATGAGCTGGTTATTTTATGGAGGGGGAACAAGGCTGAGCCGGCGGCCTCCCACCCCCCGCAGGCCCCCCTCTGGCCCCGGGGCCCCCGCCCCCTCCTGGCTCCCATGCGGTGGATACTGTTTAAGTAAGATAGAGTGGAATCGCTCTATTGTGTCATTGATTTTTAATAAAAACAGGTAACACGCTGCAAATCTGACGGTTATTTCATTTCTGCTCTGCTTTGCCCAGATGTCCAGTAACTTCCCCCAAGGGCTCCATCGGCCAGGCAGGGGCAGGCCCGGTTCCTTGAGCAGTTCAGGAGGTCTGCGCTCCCTTCCCTCCGTACACGGGCACACACACGCAAACACACAGTGTACCCATGTGAACACGCACACATGTGTGAGCACACGCCTACACACCCACATTGCTGCCATCACACCACACGCACACACGCCTGTGCTTTCGTGCACGTGTGTGTGAGCCCACGCATGCAGGTACGCACATGCAGACACACGCAGGCATATGCACACGTGCGCCTGCCTGGCCGGTGAGGACGGACGGACCAAGCCTGTGCCGTCCTTCCAACCCGGCTCCTTAGTCTCTGGTGACCTTGAGTCTGACGTGGATGAGCTGGGGCGTCGGGCCGGGCAGAAGCATGCACGTGAGGACAGGAGCGCTGGAGCAGCAGCAAAGGAGGACAAAGGGAAGGGCTCGGGGGACCGGGGTTGTGTCCCCGTTACACCGTGAGGAGCAGGAGCCTCGCACACCCGAGGCGGAGGTTCTCCCGAGGACCGGGCAATGCCACCTGCTAGCCGTAGCCAGGCCTCCCGGGGGTGGGGGGGCCTCCGTCGGGTTCCCCAGAATCACGGAAGGAAGGAAGGAAGCCGAGGTTCTGCCCCGTTTACGGCTGGAGCAGCGCGTGCTGTGCACCTGTCACCGTGAGCTCCCACGTCTGCCTGTAGGAGACCAGCGAGCAGAGGGCCAGCCTCGCTCTGCCGGGCATTGCCAACGTCCCCGAGCATTTCCACAAGCAGCGCCTCCCTTTGTGTCCCGTTTCATGTCCCCTGTGACTCCGGAAGGGCAGGAGCCACGCAGGCTCCGTCTCATCAGCCCGGGACCTGAGAGCGGGGCCTTGCTCAGGGCACATGGGCCTGGGCAGACCCTACTCCCCACCTCACCTCCCTGCCAGCAGGGGCCCCATCTGCCAGCCCTGGATCGTTCCTCCTGGGCTGTCCAGGCTCGGCGGTGCGGGGGTGGGGCGCTCTATGACGCCGTCCGCGGACTCCCACCAGGGCAGCCCCATGCTCGTCCTCTGGCCACTGGCCTCCCCGGTGGACATCACTTTGACCGTGGAATCTGCAGCTAACCCTCGTGCGACGCCTGGACCACCTCCCCGCCCCCCCATCCGCTGACACAGCGTGCCCAGGAGGCCGGTCTCTGCCCGGCCGCTCTGCTCTCCCCAGCACGCCCGCTGCCGGAGCCTCTTCACGCTGACGCCCGTCCCTGTGGACGACGGCAGCAGGGCCGTCCGCCTCCACTCCCCGCTTCTGTCCACAGCCTGCCTTCAGCCAAGTTGTCTTCCCCCTCCAGGCCTCCTGCTCTCCCCCCACCCACAAGAAGGGCCTTCAAACCTCTGTTCAGGCCCAGGCCCTGCCTGGTGAGCTGAGACCAGATTCGCGGCATCCACGGTGGGCCGCAGCTGGGCCACAGGCTGGGGGTGTCCCCACAGCTGGCTGCAGCCCGGGGGCCGGCCACTTGGCAGGTCACACACCCCAGGGACGCAGGGGGGCAGATGGGACCAGGATGCCCGGAAAGGATGCCGGAGGAAGGAGTGTGTGTGGCAGGGAGACATGGTCTGGGAAAAGCCGCAGGGGTGGGAGGCAGAGCGGCACCCACGGGAGCAGGCCGTGGGGAGCGCTGAGCAGGGCTTCCGGCAGGGCGCCTGCCTCAGGCGCGAGCCCGGTGGTCCTGGGGGCCGCCCCCTCTCGGAGGCCTCCGGTCTGTTCGTGGGTCAGAGAGCGTCCCCACAAAGCCCGCGTCCGCTGTAAACTCAGAATGTGACCTTATTTGGAAAAACGTTCTTTGCATAGGTAATTAAAACAAGGACGCAGATGAACTCTCCTGGGTTGGGGGGGGGGCGGAACCCACGGTGCGCGTACCTTCTGAGCAACACGCGAAGAGGGCTGCGTGAAGGCTGGCGCAGAGACGGGAGAGATGTGTCTCCACACCGAGGACCACCAGCACCCACCAGAAGCGGGGACAGAGGCCTGGGACAGAAGCACACTCTCCCTCGGAGCCTCCAGAAGGAGCCGAGCCAGCGTGCACACCTCGAATGCGGACGTGGGGCCTTCAGAACCCAGAGACCGCAAGCTTCCACTGTCTGTGATGTCTTACCTGTGGCAGCCCCAGGATCAAGGGCATCCCTGTCTGAGAACAGAGGGCAGGAGCAGCACGGGCCTTAGGGATGGATGCAGACGCACAGCAGCCCTGGCGCGGCCCACCCAGGGCCAGGCACAGACCCATTCCGCCTCTCGCCGGGCACCCAGCTCACAATAGCCGCTGGGTGACACAGTAAACAGACTCACGCTGATACAAAGCAGATGGCGACGATGAAGCAAAGACCAAGAGGTCAATAACCCAGATCCCACCTTGACCACTGAAATCCTGGGCTGTGGCCAGGGCAGGCCGACCCTCCAATCTGCTCCTCAGCCCATCCGTGGGAACCACTTGCTTGGGGCTCTAGCCCCAGGCTTCTTGGGGAAGCTTTCAAGCAAACGTGAGACACTGTTCTCCAAGGGGACACGGGGCTGAATGGGTAGCTTTGAGAGCCAGGCCTGCCCACTCCTCATCGGCTGTCACCACTAAGACCCCGGCTTGGGAGGGGGTGATGGGGAAGACCCTCACCAGCCTTCAGCAGCTGCTGCAGGAAACCCCCCCGCTTCCTCCTGCTCTGGGCCCAGAAAGAGAACAGGGGAGGAGGAGGAGGGCAGGGTGGAGGGGAGGGGCAGAGGGAGCAGGCAGGGGAAGAGAGGAGGAGAGCAGATTTAGGAGATAGTATTCAACAGTGAGAAGCATCCAGTAAGTACTCCAAATGGCACTGGCTGCTGTTTTTATTTCATAGCAAAATGCAGACTTAAAGCCCAAAACAAAGGCAGGGCCTTCTGACCCCAGAGGGAGGTGGGGACAGGGCCACAGAAGAGCAAGCTGGCTGACGAGAGGGGGAACAGGAACTAACGTGTGACTGGGTGGAGGGAGGGCAGCCATGCAGGAGAGCAGGGAAGGGAGATTGGAGTCCCATAAACCCAGGTCCCAGGAGGCCAGGTCCTGAAGGGTTTCCTTAAGAAGCAGGATTCACAGGTTCACTCACTCGCTGCCTTGCAGCCGAAGGGCCAAACGTCCACCAGGGAAGATCTCACAGACATGGCCCCAAAGATCTCTCGCCTCAGCAGCCCCTGGATCCCCCAAAGCAGGCATGGGACAGGCAGCCTGGCATTAGGGGTCTGGATCTGCTCCTCGGAGACCACACGCCTGGGCACACGCCCTCTGGAGAGAACCACAAATGGGGGGGACACCTAACCCCCCTGGATCCCCAGCCTCCCGTGGCCTCTGCTGCCATCTGGTCTGTGCTGACCCAACAAGCCTCTGGGCTGGACCCCCGCCTTGGGGCTCGGCAGCTGGGCCAGGGTTCTGTGTGTGTGTGCGTGCGTGTGTGTGTGTGTGTGTGTGTGTGCGCGCACACACACACGCCTGCGTTTGCCAAACACCCTTCTCCACACTTGCTCGTGCTCACACACTCACTGTGAGAGTTAATAAAGGGACACTTCAGCTAGAATGAAGAGAGGTGGCAGGGGAAGCTCACTCCCTATCTCTAGGAGTTAAATGCAAGTTAAATCCCAAGAGGAAGAGATAGAGCACCTTGCATGTGGATAGCCCAACAGGAGGGAGGAAGGTTTCCTCCTGCCCCAGCAACAGCCCAGCCAATGAGAGACTGTCATAGTTCAGCCAATGAGGGAGTAACAGCCCAGCCAATGAGAGCCTGTCAAAGTTCAGCCAATGAGGGAGTAACAGCCCAGCCAATGAGAGCCTGTCAAAGTTCAGCCAATGAGAGACTGTCACAGCCCAGCCACTGAGAAGGCCCCATACTTCCATTTCCCAGTGTAGTCCAATGGACTTGCTGTTTACAACAGCCCTCCCAGCAGCCCCTCTGCTCTATAAAAGAGCCTGCTCTGCTTTGTTCTGCTGAGGCTTTTGTGTCTCGGAATGCTATTCTCTGCTCTTGCAGAATAAGCCCATTTCTGCTGGTAAAATGACTGGTTTTATTTTTCAATGTTGCCATCACGCACAGGTGCACAAGCTCGCTCTGTATGCCCGACCACAAGCCTCGGACCCCACTAGGTGCCCGGCTTCGGCCCTCCCGGTGGCCCCCAGCTGCGCTGAGTTCAAGGCCAGGGAAGGGAGCACCGCGAGGAGGCCTGTGGGCAGTGCAAGGCCCGGCCCGGAGGTGGCCTGCCCAGGCGGTGGCCACAGGGGCAGGCCCAGCCACTGCAGGCGACAGGAACCCTAAAATGATAGCAACACAGACCACTCGTCCACTACGGGCCAGGACGAGTGTGAACGCTACAGAGGCACTAACCGCAAGCCTTCACAGCCTCCCTCTGAGCCGTGATGGGCTCTTACTCTCCCCTGCGCAGTGGAGCAGCCAGGGGCAAGGTGGTGGGGTCTGGACTGGGGGGGGGGCATTCTGCCACCTGCAGCGGGGTCTTATGCATGGAGCGGTGCATGCATCACCATCGACAGAGACAGAAGGAGCGCGGGGAAAGGAGCAGCAGGCTGCATACCAGACCTGGCGGAATTCAGGCTGAATCCCAGGGGCTGATGGATTCCTGGGTCCTCGCAGAGGGGCCAGGTTTGGGCCCAGCCAGGACACGCCTGTCACCTCCCCTGTGGCCTGTGAGTCATCCCGCTAACACTGAGCCATCCCTGTCTAGTTCAGACGTCTTCACAGGATCTTTCTGAACCCAACAAGGCCAGAGGATGGCGGGCATGTGTCACCAGCTCTGAACTCACTTCCCTTGTGACAAGAATCTACACCCACGGAGCTGATGGACTGAGCACGCCCCCTCCCCACCCCCCACCGTGATGTCCTGGTCAGCAATGGCCCCACGTGTGCTGTCCCACCGAGCAGCACAACCAAAGCCCAGTGTCCCCAGCTCCCTACCTCCTCACAGGCACTCAAGGCTACCCGGGACTCCCCAGTGTGCCCTGATGTGACCTGCCTTCCCCCCTTAAAGCCCTGCCCAGACTGCTCTGCACAAGCCGTGGCTGGGTTTGTATTTGATGAGCTTGTATTTGCTCTCAAACCAATTGTATCTACAGATACTGCAGAATATTTAAAACGTGTAAAGAATGTTTTCATCACCCGGAAAGAAATCCTGCACTCGTTCCTAGTCCCGCCCCACTCCCCATGCCTACCAGCAGCTGGCAGCCACCATCCGCTGTCTCTGGATGTACGTTTCTGGACATTTCACATCAACGGAATCCCACAACACATGGCCTCTCACGCCTGGCGTCTTTCACCGAGCATTTGTTCTCGAGGTTCATCTGTGTTATAGCCGGCGTCGGAGCCTTTTGAAGGCTGCATACTATTCTCCTGGATGGATAGGCCACGTTTTGCTTATCTGTTCTTCCGTGCCTGAACACTGGGCTGTTCTCACCTTCTGATGACCGTGAGTGAGGCTGCTGTGAATGTTCGTTCACAGGTTGTTTTGTGTGCGTTACCAGGGGTCTTGGGTCTACTAGGGAGTATATTTCCTTGTAAAAAGGTCCTAGTGTCCTGAGGGAAAGTTAAAGAAGCTGAGGGGAGCCTGGAGCAAAGGATCCAAAATGTGTTTTCTAAATGGAAGCAGCCTTGGCGAAGAATGGATGGGCTTGGCCACAGAGGTGCCATGAGGCTCACCGACTCACTTCTCTGTTGACCCCCCTCCCCGCAAACCTGGGAGGGCTGCCTCTGCTTCCCCGGCACACGGCCCGTGCAGCCTGGTTCCTAGAGCTCGACATCATCACTGGCAGCCCCCTGTCTGGACCACTCTTCCCCACAACCTCTCACCCGTGATTTCCCTCCCCATGTGCACCAGCTCCGGGCCCACATGGAACATTCCTCCGGCACGGCCCCTTCTGCCTTCACGGATGCACATTCCAGGTCTCAGCAAAGTCCTGGGAGGCCAGCCTGCATGCTGTCCACACACAGCGCATTCCAGAGCCGTCCTGCCCCCAGGGGATGCTTGGTGATGCCCAGAGACATTTCAGGTAGTCACTATGGGGGACGGCAGCTGCACCCGGTGGGTAGAGGCCAGGGATACTGCTGAACATGCTCCAATAACAGGAGAGCTCCCACACAAAGACCTCTCTGCTCCAGCTGTCAACAGGGCTCAGGTCAAGAAACCCTGCCCTTGGAGAGAAGTCCCAGAGGTGACAGCTCCTATGTGTCCCTGAATGCCTCGACCACCTGGCCAGCCGAGCAGAGAGCACTCACCCCATCAGAAGCCTGAAGGGCCAGTCAACCCTGCCTCATCTACCCCAGTACTTCCAGGACACAGAGTTCCATACTTCCAGAAAGTTCCAGAAGCTTCTCACCCAGCTTCAGCCCAGGACAGGTTTCCCTATTTCCTCTCCAGGCAGCAGAATGGCAGACCCCTGGTCAGGAGCCATGGGGGCCCGGAGGAGAGGAGTGGTGCTGTCCCACCCCGGGGTCCCCCACCCCTCACCCCACCCCCAGGACCCAAGGCCAAAGCTCCCCTTGTGAGGACTGGGTCACTGTGGCCTCCCCTCCAGATGCCTCCCTTCCACCTCGACATTATCCCAAAACCCACTTAGATGTGCAGTCACTGCCTCCCAAGTGTGAGGCAAGAGGGTGAGCTTGTTCGCAGTCGCCACTTAAAACCCAGCCCGATTTGGAAGCTGTTTTGGGGTGCGGTGGTCTATCAGAGCCTCTGCGATGGCTGCAGCTCCGGCCTCGGTCAACGTCAGAAAGGCCCTCGGGCAAATCCCAGGGCTGGAGCTCCCAGCCGCCGGGAAATCCAGCTTCCAGCCTCATCCTGCCACGCGGCCGCACAAACATCCCTCAGACTCACCCCCACTCTGCCGGCGGCTGTGCTCGCAGGTGGGCGTGCAGAGGTCACGGCTCGTCCTCCCGTCCACGGGCAGGGCAGCTGCTGACGCCTCTCTCCACAGAAGGACCAACTGAGGTGCAGGGAAGTTGCCCGCACGCGGGAGGGGAGAGGGATTCAGCCCTGGGCTGGGTGCCCCAAGCCGGGCTTAGCCGCCCCCCTGGCGCCTCTGCCTCTGACGTGCGAGGATTTTCCTGCGGGCAGTGGGGAGGCAGCTGGAGGCCTTCTCTCAGTTCTGTGCTGTGCTGCCCACGTGAGCATCACTCAGCGAAGCCGGGGGTGGGGGGCTACCGCGGGTCCGGTGCAGCTGGAAGAAGGGCAGGAATGCTGGGGATGGGACCATGATGGGACAGAGGAACCAAAACCGGAGCCTTCAGACACTGCAGTGGGTTGAATTATGTCCCCCAGAAGGCTATGTCCAGGTGTTTAGACCCCTAGACTCTTAAACTGTAGCCTCGTTTTGGAATAAGGGTGGCCTTATTCCCAATTTAGAAGGGCCCGAAATCCAATGACCAACATCTTTAGAAGAAACAGAAGTGAAAGATACACAGAGAAGGCCACATGACAATGGAGGGACATGGCCACAAGCCAAGGGGTGCCTGGGCCTCCAGAAGGCGGGAGGCAGGAAGGATCCTCTTGCAGACCTTTCAAGCACCTTGAATCTCAGACTTCGGCCTCCAGAGCTGTGAGAGACCCCATGCAGCCCCAGGACACTTGCACAGACATATTCGAGGATTGGGGTGAAGTGCTTCCACTTAAAGCTGTCCCCAGGGCAAGGTTAGGGCATGAACATGGTCTCGCCAAGCCCACCCTCCCCGGCTGGTCGGCAGCCCTTGCCTAAGGCAGAGCAGCCGCCAAGACGCCCCTCATGGAGGCTCTGAGACAGGACAGAAGCCCAGCATGGTGGGCTGGGGGCCGGCAGCCACGCTCCCCCTGTGCCCACTGGCGTGCCCACCAGCCACTGGTTGGGCTGCTCTGCCAGACAGTGAGGTGGGGGCACGACTCAGAAGCCCGGGGCCCTCTCCCAGCATTCCCAGCCAGGGGGGAGAGCAGACACGACCTCCCCACGCTGGTCCCACGCTGGGAGGCAGGGGAGGGGCCCCCGGATCTGCTTCTGACACTGCGCTTCCTTTGGCTTCCATGAAGGAAATTAACATTTAATTACAGTCGGAGCAGAATGCGGCACCTCCCGGAGAAGGCAGTGGGGACGCGCCACTCACGCCCGTCTCCCTCCTCCCGCCCCCGAGGCTCCTCCCCAGAGCCCGCCAGCCCCGGGCCCTCCTCCCCGGGCAGCCTCTCTCCCAGTGACCAGCCTCTCTCCCAGTGACCGGACGCTCCATCGCTTCAAGAAGTCAGCAAGAACTTCCCAAGCCCTCAGCAACCCCCCATAAGTCACGTCTGCCCAGTTTATGAAACAAAACCATTCTGAAGCCTCTGACCTTTTCCACCCAGAGATATTTCGAAATTTTGCATCATTGCCAATTAAGATCATTTTCATCATTCAATTACGGGTGAATATTCCTACGTACTTACTGGAAATGTGCACACGCGAACACGCACACTCCCTGGGTGTGGCCAGCACAGACCCAGTGGAGCATCTCCCTTGGCGGACACCCCAGGGACGCTGGGTGGGCAGCGGCCCCAGCGCCCCGATGGCCTGTGCCCTGCACGCGCGCGTGCGCAGCGGCGACCCAGTGCGGCCGGCAGGGGTGGGCTCAGCCCACTGAAGCCAGGGCAGGCCACTCCACCCCTGCCCCTCTTCGGCAGGGCTAGTACCTCCCTGTGATCCAGCCAGCCCGCCTGTTAATTAATCACTCATTAGGCTAATCACAGCTATCTCGCTTCCCACTAGGGGGGAGAGATTAGCGCAGTGGAAGGCCAACCCCAAACGCAAGTAATAGGTCTCCAGGAAGGCAGGAGAGAAGCCGACCCTGGAAGTTTCTACGAGCTGTGTGCACCCCACAATACTACAGAGGGCGCGTGTGCGGGAACGCCCTGACCATGTGCACAGACGCCAGGGGGGCGAAAGCCCACCGGGGTGTGCAGACGCTGCGCACCCCACTGTCTTCCCGAGGGCAGGGCTGGGAAAGAGGCTTCCTGCTTCAATCCCGGCCAGGTCGCTTCTCAGGCGGAGACCGGAAGCCTGGGCCTGGAGCAGGGGGACCCAGGGGGACTGTAGAAACAGTTCCCTCCAAACAGGGAGAGGCGGTCCCAGGCTGCCAACGCAGACGTGCCCACTGGGCACACCTGGGATGTGGGTCCTAGGATGGGGAGCCCCGGAAAACAGATCACCCCAAAACTCCAAGAGGAGCTGCAAGTCCATCCGAACCTATGGCCACAACCCAGGGACAACACTGGTAAAGAACAGGACCTGTGTCTCAGCAGAAGTAGCGGGGCTCGGGGAGACCCACCAGGGGGACTGCGGCAGACACAGAGCCAAGACGAGGCTCAAGGCCCGCGTCAAAAAAGAGATCCTAAGAAGAGAGAAAAAGCAAAGCCCCCACTAAAGAAACACATTTGAGCAGCGAAAGGTCCTTTTAGAAAAGCATCAGCCAGGTTTTGCTATGTGAGGGCTGGTGGCTTTCAGCCACAAGCTGGGATGGCGCTCTGCTCAAAGGCGGACGCCCCCGCCTGCCCCAGCACGGGGGCCCCGGCTGAGACCGAAGCCACGGCTTCACCCCAGAAGGTTCCGCCCGCCAATTAAGACAGGCTGGACCCCTCCTGCTGCCTGCCTGGCATCGTTAGGACGACTTGCTATGGAAATGCACGATTATTAGAGGCCCTAATGATGTTCAGGTGTCATTTGCAAGAAATTGAATCTAAACACCTGGGTAGTAAACGAGAAAAAAAAAGTATTAGGAAATTGGGTTTTAACTGTTTTATGCTAATTTATTCGGCTCAGCCATTATAGCCAACCGGAAGCCAGGGGACTGTCAGAGCGGGTGACAACCACAGGCAGAGACAGGCCGGGAAGAAGCTGTCACACGCGCTGTGCTCGGAGGCCGGGGGACAAGCACGCCAACACGCTAGTGTCATCTCGGGGGCCGGGAGGGAGCCGGCGCCGCGTGTGTTCACATCCTCCCAGGAGACGAACTTCTCCCGCTGACCGCGACTCGCCCGTCCAACCCGAATCGCGGGGTGCGGCGTGCCCTTGGATCACAAACGGCCAGAGGGGAACCAACTTCTAACGAGGAGCCGGGGGCTATCACAGGCAGTTACACGCGACTGGGGAGGCCTCCACGGGGCACCTGAGTTCATGTCGCCGCTCCAGCACTCACTGGCCGTGAGACCGGGCCCGGCCGTCGGATCCCCAGACCTTCCCTTCCACCGCCTGAGCAGTGGTGTGGAGCCCCGCACCTGTGCCACCTGCCGGTCACAGCGACACTGTGATGGCGCATGGCGATACGGAAGGCCGGCTGCACCGCCGGACCCGTGGTAGGTGCCTCGTAAGTGCAGCGGCCGGGAGGGGCCGCCTTCCTCTGTGCCCAGGGGCCCCCCACCCAGTAGGGCCCTCGTCCTCCGCACAGATCCCCTGTGCTCCTGCTCGCAGTCCCAAAGAGCGAAGAGGGCCTTCTGTCATGTCCCCTGTGTGTATAGGGGTGGCTCCTGGGTGGGGAAGGGGCAGAAGCCACGTGTTGGAGTCCCAGAGGAGAGTGAGGTAGAAGGAGGGGAGCAGAAGCATGGAAATGGGACCAGGCAAATGCCGGGCTCTGGGGAGGAAACAGCACGCCAGGGTGTGGAGGGATGTGAGGAAGCGCCTCCCAGGAGGTGGGGACTGAACATTTCAGGGACCCCGACGGCACGCAGATGGGCCGCGGGCAGGGGAGCCAGGCCCACACTCTGCCACACACTTCACAGAAGGGAAACACAGCGGTCGGGGTGCAAAGGGGCACCGTCTGCGCTGGGGTCGCAGCAGGGGAGGGCGGCACGCCGGGGGGGCCTGCAGGACAGACAGCCGCTGGGCACCGGCCGTGGGTTGGAGCAGGCTCTGTGTGCTTGGGGGAGATGCTCCCCTGCCCCTCGCTGGGCCCCCGCATCCCAGCCCCCGGGAGGTGTGCAGCTGTGAGCACGTCGCTTTACCTTCTGGGGTCCGTAAGTGGGGGTGCTAACGGGGCTGTGCGAGGACCCGAGTGGGGCTGTGCAGCGACCCTGTGTGTGGCCAGGGCAGGGAGTCACTTACCACAGCTCCACGCAGCTGGCGAGAGGTGCTGCGCCGTGCGGGGCTGCGGCCCGGGAAGGCGGACTGGACTGCGCCCGGCCCTGGGCCCCGGCGGCCACAGCCCGGGTCAGGGCGGCGCACACAGAACAAGCCACGTCTGGAGCGTCCTCGGGCGGCGCGCTCTGCCTCCTCTGGGACGGGGAGCTGCGGGGCCTGCATCTCAACGGACCAGTCCCCTCACCCCCGCGCCCCTCAGCCCCTCTGGGGACAGCCTAAGGGCAGCTGGCGGGAGGCAGGGGACTGAAAACAGCGTGAGGACCAAGAGAGTCGGAGCTTCCACCACGGCCCGTGGCGCTGGGGAGCCCGCGGCGGTGCTGAGGTCACGGCCACGAGCCGGGACCCCGGGGCGCTGCGAGAGTGGGCGGGGGGGTGCAGAAGCGACAGGACGTGTGGGGCGTGTGTGAGTGTTGTGAAGATGTGTGGACGCGTGCTGCCGTGTGTGTGTAGCTGCGTGTGGACGCGTGCTGATGTGTGTGGACACGTGCCGTCCCGTGCTGATGTGTGTGTGGACGCGCGTGAAGGCGTGCTGATGTGTGTGTGGACGGTGCTGATGTGTGTGGGCGTGTGATGTGTGTGTGGACACATGTGGACGCGTGCTGATGTGTGTGTGGATGCGTGTGGCTGCGTGTAAACGCGTGCTGATGTGTGTGTGGACATGTGCTGCCGTGAGCTGATGTGTGTGGACACGTGTGTACGCGTGCTGATGTGTGTGTGGATGCGTGTGGATGCGCGCTGATGTGTGTGTGCAGGTGATGTGTGCGTGGACACGTGTGGACATGTGCAAACACGTGCACGCCCGTGCAGCAGTGAAGCTCCAGAGCCCGCCCCCCAGGCTGCGCCCCTCCACACTGGGTCTTCGGGAACAGCTGTCACAGTCACAGGCGCTGTCCCTCGCCGGGTGCCAGGGCCAGGGAGCCCCGGGGCTGAGATCTGCCTCCCCCTTACACCGCTGCGCCTGCTCAGCCCCCTCCTAAAACACACAGCAGCCTCATAAGAAGGGGAGGGGTGCGCTGAGGGCCTCGGACCGTGGCTGATGGAGACCAGGCACCCCACTCAGCCCCAGGGGCTCAAGTCCACCATCCTGGAGGCCCGGGGTGGACGGCAGGCCGTGTGCCCTGGGGAGCGGACACCCCGGCCCTGGGGAGCGGACGTCCCGTGCAGAAATGCCCTGTGGACGCCTGCCGTCCAGGAGGGCGTTTCTCAGCCATCGGGCGTGCCCCACACCAACTTACAGCCCTAAGCCCCCGTGCACCCTCTGGCCCTCTAACCCCTGCTCTCGGAGGGCCGGCCTGCCCCAGGAGGTGACACTGACCCACCCCGAGCTCGGGCTCATCGTTCTCCTGACCCACCCCTCCCACCTCCAGACCTGTTGGGCCCTCGTTCCGGCTTCGGAGAGGATGGGGGATGAGGCCGTCTGTGGCAGCTGGGGCAGGACCTGACAGTTCGGCTGTGATTTCGGCATTCGGACGCCCTCTCCTGTGGGGCGTCCCGGGACTGAGGGGACGGCCCTTCTAACCTCGACAGACGTCGCCGACTTCCAGAGATGCATGGAATCACCCGGCCGGGGCACGTGGCTGCCAGCTCCTCCGTGGTGCCTTTCTGGCTCTCTCAGCGCTTCCACACATTCGTCCAGGAGGCGGCGCCCACAGGTCCCCAGGACCCCCACGGCAGACACCCTCCAGGCCCCGAATCCGGGGAGAGTTGGAGCTCCCTGTCCCCCAGGACAGCAGTGGAACTGGGCGGCAGGGAGCTCGGCCGGGCTCTGCCCCCAAACAAGGTGGGCTGAACAAAGTCACCGCACACAGGGGTGGCAGGGCCCTGTCCTCAGGCGGCCGAGGCCCAGGGGTGGAGACTAGCAACGCACTAGTTCATGATCTCTGATGGGGGCGGCTTGATGCCCAATGTGACGGCATCAGGAGGGTCTGCAGGTGAGGAGAAGGTGTGGCCACTTGGGCCTATCCCCGAATGCACAGAGGACTCATCAGGAGGGGAGGGTTATGGATTCCCTGGGACACCACCCTCGCCAGGGCCCGGCTCTGCCCTGCCCCCCCAGAGAGGGCCCCGCCCCTGTCTCCCACTCGCATGGTCTCTGCAGCCCCCAGACCTGGCTGAACCCCTCCCCTTGGTGCATCCATGGGCCGCACCCGGGGTTTGGGGCCTCAGGGCCTGTGCCACCACTTCCCACCTGCCTGACTCGCTCAGGAGGCTTCCGAGGATGGTGGTGCGGGGCCCCAGAGTTCTGAATCTGGCTGTGGAAGGGGGGACGAGCTGGTATTCTTGCCCACCTTGTCTGGGGCAAGTAGGACACAGGGATAGCTGAAGGAGAACGTCTGTGCTGAGTGGTTAGGACTCTGCCCTCACCCGCATCTAATGCCAGAGTCAGCGTCTCTCTGGGAACCAGGAATCCTGGGGATCCCGGGGCAGTTAGAGCGTGGGGGGTGCCAGGAGCGGGTGGGCCCCTGGGCAGGGGAATGCTGGGCGAGGAGTGAGTCTGCTCTGCATCGCGCAGACTCAGATTTCTGGACCCCCCTGATGATGGCCACATTCCTGAAGTCTGGCAGTAAGACCCCCCAACACTCAGCAGGTACTGGGGCACCTGTTCTGTGGAGGTGGGACATCAAGATTCTGGTGGGAGGGGAGGGGGTTTAAGGGTGAGGACTAGGGGATTTAGAGGTGTAGTTTTATTTCTTCATTCAACAAACATGCTTTGAGTTCTCAAATTTGCCCTAAAAAGTGTGGCGCCTCACGAGGGCCAATAGTCCCTCAACATACAAATGGATACACAGAACGTGGTCCATTCATACAGTGGAATACGGATCTTCCTCAACTTACAATGGCCTTATGCCCCTCTAAACCCATCCCAAATTGAAACATCCTAAGTCAAAACTGCATATAATGCACCCAACCTACGGCCATGGCTCAGCCCTGCCCCGCCCCCTCAGGACCCCCACTCAGCCTCCAGCCGGGCAAAAGCATCCTGCACGGAGCCTCTCTTACCACGAGTGTTGACCACCTGGTGCCATTTAGTGAACACTGTACAGAGAGCACCAACCGGCGGCCGTGTGGGGACAGGCTGGCTGTCACCGTATGGGCTGGGGGACCCTGCCGATCGCTGGCTCGCGGGGGACTATGCTCGCAGCCCAGCATCACGAGAGGGGATCGGACCACGTAGCGACACCAGCCCAGGAAAAGATCCACGTTCAAAAAGGAGGGTTTCTACTGAACAAGTATCGCTTTCACGCCATCATAAAGTCAAAAACTCCTTACATCAGACCTTCAAAACCCTCCAACCGGCCCAGCTGCAGCAAGAGACACATGCTCCATCATTTTCCGAAAGGCAGAGATGGTCCGTTGATGGGAAATGTCCAGAACAGGTAAATGCGTGGAGACAGGGAGTAGACTCATGTCTGCCAGCTCAGGGGCGGGGATGAGTGGGCTGGGGATGGGGAGGGTCTCACTGTGGGGTGACAAAAGCCTTCTGGAACTAGGTGGAGATGACGGCTGCACCGTGAATATTGTCATTGCACTAAATGCCACCTAACTGTAAAGTTTGAAATGACGGGTGGTTAATGTTATGTCAATTTTACCTCAAGTTGGAAACATGTACGCCTCTGTCTCTCCTGCTCCCACTCAAGTCCAGAGCTTCATCCTCTCTGTCCCAACTCTGGCAGCAAGTTCCCAGA
Source organism: Nasua narica (assembly GCA_028533885.1). Classification (NCBI taxonomy): domain Eukaryota; kingdom Metazoa; phylum Chordata; class Mammalia; order Carnivora; family Procyonidae; genus Nasua; species Nasua narica. Next base: position 2,331,384 of record CM052804.1, on the reverse strand, counting down.
AGGACACTAGTCCATCCTTCACCACATGACCACCATGGTCAGCTCCCCAGGAAGCATCCGCACCGGGTCTAGCTGACCCGCCTCCTGCAGGGCACCAAGACCACTGTTCTGGGGCCCCAGCCCCCCAACCTTACCTCCCACATTCCAGCCAACCTCTCTCACCCTCTTAAGAAGCTGAGTCTTTCCTTATCTCCATGCCTTTTCTCTGTATGCAGTTCTCTGTCCACCTCTTTGTCCCCAAAAAACTCCTTATGCAACCTTCAAGACCCAATTCAATAGCCCTTCCCCTGGGCCCCCAAAGCATCCGTTTGGCCTCCACATAGCTCTGCCTTCAGTGCAGAGGGCAGATGAGCTGCGGCAGGTCCGTGTCCTCCGTGAGACGGCAAGCTCCTCAGGGGCAGAAACACATCCTGTTCCTCTGGCATCCCCAGGACCTTGCATGATGACTCATGCGTCCTTTCACTCCACAAATACTGCAGGAGGCCCAGGATTTGGTGAAGAACAAATAAAGGAGGAAATCAGCATAAAGGCTTCTCAAAAATTTAAAAATACAAATACCGGAGGATCCAGTAACTCCACCACTGAGTATTTACCCAAAAGAACCTAAAACACTAATTCAAAAAGATACATGCAACTTATGTTAATAGCGGTCTTATTTACAACAGCCCAGATGTGGAAGCAGCCACATGTCCCCCCACAGATGAATGGATAAAGATGACGTGGTGTCTGTGGGTACAATGGAGTACTATGCAGTCATCACAAAGGATGAGATCTTGTGGTTTGGGACAGCGTCGATGGATCTAGAGAGCATTACACTAAGTGAGGTAAGTCAGACACAGAAAAACAAACACCAATGATCCTACTCATGTGTGGAATTTAAAAAACAAAATAAACAAAAAGCAGAAACAGACCCACAGATGCGGGGAACAAACTGGGGGCTGCGAGAGGGGAGAAAGGATGGGCAGGACAGGGGCTGTCTGGCTTCACAAGGTGCACGTCCCCCCCTCCAGGGGAGCGCCGGCCATGCCAGCAAGGGGACAGCAGAGAGGAAAGCCCACCTCTCCAAACACTTCCTCCTTCTCTGAATCCTGGCAGTACTTACAGGTGGAGCTTCGCCGCTGAAGAATCACAGACCACGTGTGCACATCAGAGCCTCCACAGCGTCAGCACACAGCCTGCGCAGTCCCACGGTGAGTGTCACTTACTCCCGTGGCTTGAATGGCACCCCCCCCCCAAAACTCATGTCCACCCAAAACCTCAGAATGAGGCACGATTTGGAAACAGGGTCGATGCCGATGTAATTGGCTACGGATCGGAAGATGCAAGCGCCCTGGCTTTGGACAGACCCTCAGCGCAGTGGCCGGTGTCTTTATAAGACAGCGCAGGGGAGATGTGGATGCAGAGACACGGCGAGAAGGCCACCTAAGGACACAGAGGTGAACCTGCACACCCGGGACTGCCGGCGGCCCACAGGTGCTGGGACAGAAGCCTGGAGCAGATTCTCCGGAAGGAGTCTCCGGGAGGAACCAAACCCGCCAACACCTTGACCTGAGACTTCCAGGCTCCATAACTGTGAGCCAATAAATTTTGGTTGTGTTCAGCCCCCCAGATTGTGGTCATTTGTCATGGTAGCCCTAGGAGACCACTACACGTGCCATCATCCCAGATAATTTAGCACGTTCATCATCCGCCTCCTGTCTCCAGCCTGCAGGTTAAGAGGGCAGAGAGCTCTGCCCCTCTGTCATCCGACGGGTCCCACGATCCCCGAGCAGTGCCCTCCACGTGGTGACAAATGAGTAACAACAGACAGACCACTGAGAACACGCAGGCTCTGGGTCAGTCTCCCGAGCCCTGAGTCCCAGCTCCCCCTTTCACCAGTCCTGTGACTTTGGGCAAGTCCCCAGACCTCTCTGAACCTCGGGTTCCTCTTCTGCGGGGTGCAAGCAGGGAAGACCACTGCCTCGCGGTGCTGTTACCGGGCGTAAATGCTAGCAAAGCCTTACGGCATGCCTGGTACACAGTAAGCACTCCAATGTTAGCTGTCAGAAATGGGAGTCACTCTAAAATAGATGAACAGTGCGTCCCGACAGAGGCAATCACGCCTCCCCGGGGGCCGTGGCGGCCAGGGAGGCTGCTCAGCCTCCTGCCGTGGTCAGCACAGCCTGCGGCACAGTGTCCACGGTGCCAGGCTGAGACGCCCAGACGTCAGGTCCACAGAGCGGGGCCAGAAGCACATCGACCCGGGGGGACAGCTCAGACACAGAGCCATCCATGTGGGGAGGCCGCACCTCTAAGGCGAGGCCAGGACCTGACCCTGTAGCTGCCATCTGCAAACCCCAGAGTTTCTGCAGCCCGGGTGGAGGGGTGGTCGGACACGTACCTCCCTGGAAGCACCCCGCCCACGCCCACTTAGAGCCACCCTCCCGCCACCAGTGGCACCGTCGGCCGCCCGGGGCTACCCCTTTAGATACAAACTCCTCCCGCCTCCAGCTCTGGGAAGTTTGCGGCTGCTCTGATGGACCCAGACCAGGAGATCCAGATGGGGAGAGCAAACCCCTGTTCCCACGTCCCCACCAAGAGGACGAGCATGTTTCCCCTCCTCCCGGAGCACGTCCCACGCAGTAGGCGCTTTGCCAGGGAAATGTTAGCAATGGCCTGGAGAAGAAAGGTCCGTTGGTGGCGGATGGGCCGCCGCGCCCACCCCATGCGCCCTGCATGGTCCGTGGCCGGGGGAAGACACCCGCCAAGGCTGAGAACGGGTACGAGAGCAGGAAATGAGCCCAGCCGAGCAGCGGACATCAGCCCACGGAGGAGGCCGCCGGGCCGCTCGGGCCCCCAATTAAAGCCTGGTACATCTGTCAGGGCGGCCTGGGGACAGGCGACAGATTCCCCCGCAGACATCTGCCTCAGGAGGAGCGTGCTGGCTGCAGACTCGGGGTGGGGGAGGCCACTGCAAGCTGCTGACTGCCGCCCGGGGAGGGGGGGCGGGAGGCGGCTCTTTTTATAGCAAGCAAACAAACAAACTGTTTTGCTTGAAGAAGCCAAAAAGGAAAAAAGGAAAAAGAAAGAAAGAGTATGTCTCTGCTGGCTACTGGAAGAGCGGCAGGAGCCATCTGGGTTGGCCAAGGGGAGGAGGCTAGGAGCCAGGCACGCTGAGGCCAGGCCTGCCTTCCGGGGCCCCTCGGACAGCTGGGCACCAGGCCGGCCCGTGCCAGCCGGTCGCGGCGATGTGCTGAGCCCACAGCGTGTGACTCACCCGACTCCTCCCAGAAGCCCAGGGACACTTCCCCAGTTTCCCAGAGGAAGGACATGAGCCTCAGCCTGCTGGTGAGGCCTCTGGCCAGCAAGTGGGAGAACAGGGTGCGCCCCCCTCCTCCGCTGCCGTCTCTCTGGCATTCTACAGCGAGCCTTTGGTGGAGCCCCCCCCCACTTGTCCCCTCCCCTGTCACCTGGGTTGCCTCCATCCTTCCTCTGGTCTTCTGAGGCGCGAATTGATTCAAGGCACCGCGACCCTCCACCATGGCCTCCCTAGGCCGGCCCCCACCGACGCGTCGCCGGGCTGACACTGCTTGTCCCTTCCCCGCTCCCATTGTTCACAGAGAATGCGGAGCTGCGAAGCAGAGAAAGCTCCATCCTGTCCTACACAGCATCAACTATTTATAACCCTCAAAACATCTTTATTATTATTTTTCTTCCCCCCCAGAAACAGCCTCGCACGATCCTTAGCACACACCGCCGAGGGCTGCAGGGCCGCGGGCTGGGGCGCTTCCTTCGGCCCTGCCCGGCGAGCAGATGGCGGCGTGGGCGTTAGGTACCAGCCTCCTGGCAATCCGAACATCTGTTCCCGTTAGAAAATGCTAATTGCCATCAATCAGGACAGCACCTACTCACATTTACATGCAAAAGCACACACGCACCCAAAAAAAAAAAAAAATACATCTAAATTTCTCCAAGCACAACACTCCCTGCATCTTAACGAGGGGGGTCGGTGCCTTCGCCAGGCGAGCAGCAGCCGGGGGCCAGCCCTCATCTGGAAGGTTCCAACCCAGACCTCCCCAGGACCCACAGCAAGAGAAGAGGTGGGGGGATCCCGCAGTGGGGGCCCGGGCTCCAGCCCCCACAGCCTCTCGTCTGTCCGCCCCAGGGGTGGACACGGGGCCGCTGGCTCTGCACGGCGAGGGTCAGGTCACCTGAGCAGAATGCCTGCAGAGACCCGACATTGCTTTCGGCTCTCCCACATTCGGAGGGGGCGGCGACCTCTCTCTGAGCGAAGGTTCTGGTTGTCTGCGTTATCCCCCAGAAACAACCCCGGCCAAACCCTTCAGCCCAGAGGTCTGCTGCATTTCCAGATCTGAGGCTGTTCCAGAAGTTTCCCTGCCCTGAGCGCTTGTGTGGAGATCTGTGCAGCTCGGGTGTGTCCAGCCCCTGGTGCAGGGAAGGGACTCCTGCAGTATGTCTGGGTCAGGGGGGACGGCAGCCGGGTGGCCCTTCTCTGTCGCCTAACTCCAGGTCCCCGGGCTTCCCTAGAGCCTCGGACCGCCATCCGGCCGACACATCACGCTTTCCCCAGCCCTCGGTGATCTGGAACAGTCCTGGGAGACAGGGGTGGGGGGCATGCAGAAGACGGCCTGCAGTGACTCGGGACACTGACCACAAAGTACAGGTGCCCCCGCCTGCAAGCCGAGGGCCCTCGGTGGCTCCAGAAGGAGGGCCTGAAATATCAGCCTGTTCTATAATGAGAAACGAGGGTTTTCCTGAAAGTTCCTCCCCACACCCACACACCCCCCAAAGGAAGCAAGCGAATTTGCTCATTTTCTCCGGGCACAGGCGCCGTTGCCAGCCCTTGCCGCTACGGGGCCCCGGGACTGGTCTGAGGGGTCCACTTGTCCGAATGGAGACGGTATCTCACGGCCGACGGGGGAGGCCCAGGCTCCCCTCACCTGCAGATTGGCGGCACCAAGGGGGAAGGGCTCCAAGCTTCCAGGGGGGGTCACTACCCGTGGGGGCCGCGTCCTCACGGGGCAGAAACGGTCTGTGAGCCCCAGCCCGGGCTGCCTTCCCCCATATGAGACGTGTCTACGGATGAATGGCGGGTGTGGGATGTGTTAAGAGAGGCCGCGGGTCACCTCTCTCCCCATCTACTCCAGTCCCCCAAAGCAAGGTGTCTTTGTCCGGTGACAAGCAGACGGGAAGGAGCCAGGCCCAGGAAGGGAAGAGACGGAGGAGGAGGAGGGTGGAAAGACTCATATGGTCTTGTCTCCAAATTCTGGTCCAATTTATTCTTAAGAAGGCTCCTGTGCTCGGTGCCTGAAGAAGGCAGGTGCAGTGCTGGGGACACGGCCACATGATGTCCGTGAAGCGTGTCCCAGCTGGGCACCGTGGCCAGCACTACCGTCCCTGCTCCCTGCCCTGCCTGGGAAAGAAGGGCTTCCAAACCCGCAGCTTCTCTTCCTGGCCATTCCCCAACAGCGAGGGTGGGTGGCCGTCCCGGGCCCTGCACCAGTCTTCCCCAGGTCCGTGGCCAGCAACCGTCAGGACCCGTGGGACGTCACACGGACCGGTTCCATGCCAGGCTCCACAGGCTGGCATGTCTGGACCCCGTGTTCTGCTTTAACTGAGCTCGTTATTGTCTTTGCTCAGAATTCACCATTTCTCCCCACGAAGGTCTTGTGAGTGCTCCCGGGTGGAGGCGCTGTCCTCCCTCGCCTGGCCTCTCCCATGGTGCTCTCTGAGCCTCCAAATTCTCCTGCAGCCCAGGCTCAGACTTCTCCCCTTGGGGGAGCCATGGGCTCAGGGCCTAGATAGATTCTTCTCCAACACAAGGGACCGGGCATCATGGGGCCTCCCTCGTGAGCCCCGAAGCTTCCCCACAGCACCCCTAGTGGTCTGCTTTCCTTCCCAATGGGGACGCAGAACATGCCCTTGAATGGGCACCTGTGGGAGCCTGGAGACCCAAGGACCCTAACCGCACCCCAAACCTGAGGGCCAGACCCTGCCCTCAGGAGCATCTTGTCGCCCTGGGATTCTTGACCTCGACACGACACTGTGGACATCTGGGCCAGGTCATTCCCTGCTGGTGGGGGGGGGCTGTAGGAAGGGGCTCTGGACATGGCCCATGTCCCCTGGAAGGCACAGTCAACCCCAGCTGAGACCCAGGGCTCTGATCAGAAAGCCTCACAGACGACAACCACACGCCCGGTGGTCAGTGCTCACTCGTGGAGCGACCAAGTGTCAGGGACGCAGTGGAAGGTGATCGACCCTGCCTGGGAGGTTGGGGAGGGCCTAGGAAACCCTCATGGACACGTGGCAGTGGCGCTTGGCCTGGAAGGAGGAGCTGGATGCTCACCAGCCGTGGGAGGGGCGGGGAGGGGCCGCAGGAACCACTGGAGAGGCAACAATGTGGGCAGCACAGCCGAAGACAGGAAGGGGGCAGGACAGGTCCGAGGGGGCCAGACCTTGGAAGTCAGACGCAGATGTCACAGGTCACACATCGGTCCTGACTTACTCCAGAAAGCTCCTCTGGCATATTTCCACATCCCTTCCACCTTCTGCCTGGCTTCCCTCCTTCCTCTTTTCATAGCATTCCTGCCTCACACCTTTGCTGAATCCTGGGAGCTCCCACAGGCTTCAGTTAAGCAAGGAAACACAACCATGATCATTTGTCCTTACCATCCCAATAAGATCAAAAGAGAATAAAGTTTTCAAAATGAGTTTTGCAATAATAGTAACAAGCAATGAAAACAATGACTTCCAGAGGGAAAAAGAGGATGGATGGGTGGGTAGATGGACACATACATACACACATACATGGATGGATGGATGGATACACGCATACACGGATGGAGGAAGGGAAGGAGGGATGGATGGAGAGAGGGAGGGATAGGCAGATGAATGGATGGATGATGGATAGGTGGATGGATGGGTGGGTGGATGGACAGATGCATACACACATACATGGATGGGTGGATGGGTGGATGGACGGATGGATGGATGGGTGGGTGGATGGACAGATGGATGGATGGATGATGGGTGGATGGATGGATGGATGGGTAGATGGACACATACATACACACATACACAGATGGATGGATGGATGGATACATGCATACACGGATAGAGGAAGGGAAGGAGGGATGGATGGAGGGAGGGAGGGATAGGCAGATGAATGGATGGATGATGGATAGGTGGATGGATGGGTGGGTGGATGGACAGATGCATACACACATACATGGATGGGTGGATGGGTGGATGGATGGATGGATGGATGGGTGGATGGATGGGTGGGTGGATGGACAGATGGATGGATGGATGATGGGTGGATGGGTGGATGGACAGATACATACACATAGATGGATGGGTGGATGGATGGATAGGTGGATGGGTGGGTGGATGGACACATACATACACACATACACAGATGGATGGATGGATGGATACACGCATACACGGATGGGATGGATGGGTGGATGGACAGATGGATGGACGGATGGATGGATGGGTGGATGGATGGGTGGGTGGATGGGTGGGTGGATGGATGGGTGGGTGGATGGACAGATGGATGGATGGGTGGATGGATGGATGGATGAATGGATGGATGGGTGG
>CM052804.1:2300434-2323682 GCA_028533885.1 Nasua narica | reverse complement strand
TGGGTGGGTGGATGGACAGATGCATACACACATACATGGATGGGATGGATGGGTGGATGGACAGATGGATGGATGGGTGGATGGGTGGATGGATGGGTGGATGGACAGATACATACACATAGGTGGATGAAAGATACATAGATGGATGGATGGAGGAACAGATAGAAGGATGGATAGGTACTCTGCAAACACTGTTCACTGAGGAAGGCTGCAGCCATCCTTGTGGACAGGGTCTGCCACGGAGGAAGGGTGTGCGGACACAGGTCTGCTATCACGGCCCCATCTGACGATCCCGCCCTCACACCCACAGAGCCATATGTGACCCATGATTCAATTGTTGTCAGAGTTGAGGAAGAGCATTTTAAGAGAGAGAATGAAAGCCGTCTAGAACGCTGGACCAGAGCCACCCTGCGGTCAGCCTTTCATGGAAGCCCACCACGCACAGGACTGTGGAGGAACAAAGCAGCAGCAGAAGCCAGTGCCCTTAAGAAACCTGAGAGGAGAGGGGACCAGTGGAGGGGGGATGACAGGGACCCAAGAGAACCTCCCCGGCTGGAGAGCACAGAGCAGCAGCCTTCTCGGTCCCTGTGCAGACTGAGAGGGACAGCACCAGAGCACGGAAGACAGAGAGGGTGGCATCAGGGCCGCGCCGACTAGGCATCCATCCCGGAGAGCCTTTCCCCCAAACCTGGGATGGTCGGCATGCCTGCTGGGACCTACCGAGAGGAACCACACTGGCCGGGCTGTTTTGGAGAAGAGGAGTGTCATCCTTAAAAAGATTGCATTTTATTTTCAGATCATTTACGATTCACAAGAAATTGCAAAAACAGTACAGAAAAATCCCTTCTGTTATGGGCCAAATTGTACGTCCTCAGAATTCAGATGTTAGAGCCCTAACCCCCACCTCGGAATGTGACTATCTGGAAATGAAGTCCCTAAAGAAGTTGTTACATTAAAATGACGTCACGGGTGGGTCCCTAGTCCACCCGTGGCCGCTGTTTTCGTGCAAGAAGAGACATGGACAGACACGCCTGGAGAGACGAGCCCGTGAGGACATAGGGAGATGTCCCTTGGCGTGGCCAGGACAGGGGCCTTGGAAGGGACCGCTGCCACCTTGAACTTGTACGTCCAGCCTCCAGAACTTGGAGCCGGTACCTCTGTCCACCACCCAGCCTGGGGACGCGCACCTGGCATTACCGCGGCACAGTCTCAAAGCCACACCCCGCTCCGGGTGCGCCAGCCCTCGGCACAGCCTCCTGGAGCTTCCCCGCTTTGGAGCTGGGGCCTGTGCCCCCCTCCTGTCAGGGCTGCCCGAAGTACCGAGGTGAAGGGCCGTTGTATTTCCAACTCACCGGAAATACAGGCCGTACATAGGGAATATATATGCTCTACAAAGGGGATTATTGGAAAAACGGAATAAAAAAGACAGACAACGTTAATCGGTCCGCAAGATATAAAATCACTTACGAGAGACCCTGAGTGCTTACTCCAGCTTCTGCACTCATCTGTCGGGGCCCAGCGGCCCCAGCTCTCGGGCAGGCTGTGCCCACACCCCTCACTCTGAGTAGCTCTGACTGGCATCGTCCAAGACGTGGGACCTGAGCCGGGGCCGTCCCCAAGCTCCACCATGGGTTCCAACTCGGGATGGCCCCACGCCAACCCTTCATCTGCAGCTCAGTTTCCTCGTGGCGCTCAGCTCATAGGCTTGCCATGAGGATTCCCAGGGATGACACATGCCGGCCCAGCGATGGGGACCCGGGACAGAGAGCCCACATGTACAGGTCACCCCAGGTCGTCTGCCTGCCCCACCTCTGCGCCTTCAAGACAACGTTAGAGACCCCAGGCCCACGGACGCCTCCCACATGAAGGTGTTCTAGGAGCGTGCTATTGGATCTTGGTTGAATGGGGTTCTTGGGCTTCTCTTCTGATGGCTTCCAGGTGCTTCCGTAACGCCGACGTCCTGATTAACCCCGATGGGTAGGTGCGGGAGGCCACGCCCCCCAAGCTTCCTGTAGCTCCAGCCGTCCCTCAGCGACACTCCACTCGGTGACACAAGGTCACTCAAAACACCATCTGTCCAAGCTCTACCTCCTCTCCCACCCCAAAGCAGCAGACAGAAATGATCGTGGCGTGTCTCCGCGTTTTCCCTCCAACACGTGCGCACACAAGCAACTAAAGCCAGGCTTGTCCCGACCTCTACTTCCAAATCAATTTTTCTTCCTCAGACATTTGCTGACACTCCTTTTCTGTTCCTTGCCCCATGGAACACAGATGTCTTTGAAAGCACCAGGCCTGGGAATACCTAATGTGTTCTTACAAATCGGATAAAAAAAGAATTTTCTCCCAATCCATAAAAATCCTTGCTTGCCTGTTTGCCCTTTAAGTGAAGTTCACTGCCAGCCCGCGTGTCGGTGCGGAGAACGAGGGGAGGGTCCCGAGGAACCACATGGGTGCTCTGCGCACTGGGATCAGCAAGAACCGTGTCACCCTGCGGGTGAGGCTGACCCGCAAACCCTCGCCGCCCCGGACAGTGGCCCGGTCTGAACGTAGAATCTGTGAATGGGTGCCCATCCCCCTGGAACGCGTCTGTGTCTCCAGCTGGGACATCTCTAAGTCACACGTCCCAGGCAGTGACTCTGGGTGACGGGGACCCTTCAGGTCCTGCATGCACACCTGCATCAACCAACATCCTGAAGCATGAAGACCCCTCCCTCCTCTCCCCTCCCCTCCGTGCACCTGCGGATGGTGACAGCCATTTTCCAGCTTCTCGCCAACACACGGACCTTCTCCTGATGCTCAGCCTCGCACAGGAATGCGGGTCAGGAACAAAGTTTCCCAGAAGGCCACCTCGCCCACATTTGACTTTTGCATCTGTCAACACTGGTGCAGCGTGTCCCCAGGCTCGGTTTCCTGCCTGCGTTCCTCCTTGTCCCTGGTGCCATTTGTTCCTCCTTCTAGTGCCCTCATGGGCCCCCTCCCCCAGTTCCGGAGTCTCACTTCTGCCACTGTCAGCTTGACTTTATTCCTCCCGGACCCTGCTGGCCTCCATCGTCTTCAGAGCCGGCTCGTTCCCAAACCGCAGCCCAACGGCACAGCCGGTCCCAGGGCCTCCCCGGGGGTCTCCGTCCTCCCCTCCTCCGGCCCCGCTCTGACTTCTCCTTCCAGCCCCTTCCTTCCTCCAGGGACACCCTCGCCCGCAGAACAAAACTGTGTGCGCCTCACTTGCCCCACGAACTGCTGGTTTTCAGGCCCAGATCCAGAGCCTGGCTCTCTAATTCTTAATTCGCTCTCAAGCCCCGTCTCAAGAGTGGGATGGCGGGGAGGGGGTAGAGAACAAACCCAGGAAACGGGAAAGGATCTCAGCCGATGACCACCAGGTGCCCCTGCCTCCTGCTCTCGGTTAATGGAGGGCCTGTGACCTTGGGGGCTATAGGCGCATTCTCGGCATTGTCTTAAAAATGACTGACAAGGGGCACCTGGGTGGCTCAGTTGGTTGAGCGACTACCTTCGGCTCAGGTCATGATCCTTGAGTTCCGGGATCGAGTCCCACATCGGGCTCCCAGCTCCACGGGGAGTCTGCTTCTTCCTCTAACCTTCTCCCCTCTCATGTTATCTCTCACGTTCTGTCTCTCAAATAAATAAATAGATTCTTTTAAAAAAAAAATGACTGACAAGTGACAAGCGTCTGCGTGAAATCCATGGGGGCGGGGCCCACGGGGGGACGTGTAGAGGTCACTGTCTGGGCTCACCTTCCTCCTAGCGGTCTTGGAGACACAGCGGGTAGAATGATGTCCCCTAAAGGCATCTGTTGAAGACCTGAACCTGGGAATGTGCTCTTATTTGGACTTGGGGTCTTTGCAGATGTCGCAAGGATTAAAATGAGGTCGTCCCGGAGTACAGTGACCCTACTCCAATGGCTGGCATCCTGATAGGATGAGGGAAGTTTGGAACACACACACACAAGGGAAGGCACAGGGACAGAGACATAGAGTGGAGAGACCCCGTGGTGACAGAGGCTGGGTTTACCAGCCGAGGTCTACGGGCAGCCCCTGGTCCAGAACTGAGAGGAACCGCTGTGGTCCTGTGTGGACGCGGCCCCGGGACGCTCCCAGGGAGCATCTGAATTCGGAGCGCTGCGGCCCGGGGACCAGGCCCGCACCCACGAGATGGCGGCCAACTCCCGCACTCGGCCCCGTCGATTTCCATCTGGGGAGCAGCCGGCAGGGCTTGCCTTCCAGCGCCAGCACCGAAGCTGCATCTGGAAACTCTTCTCACCTTTAATTGTTCTAAATGCTTCAACACGCCGAGTGACTAACGGGCTCTAATTGGACATTCCGTGGAGGGGCTGCTGTGACCGTGCCCTCCGCAACCCGCCTGCCCCCAGGGCTGCTCTCCGCGCACAGCTCCAAAGTCACTAGGAAAAGACGGCGGCCTGTTCTATTTTTTACAAATGTCTCACCAGTGCCGACTGGTTTATTCTTCGACCGACAAATATGGGGCAGAGAAAAGGACAGCGGGGAAGCCAGAAGCAGACGAGGTCACGCATCCCCGCGGTCTCCGAGGTTGGTGACACCTGCCTGGGACAGCCAGAAGGGCTCCCGGAGGCAGAGCCACGCTGGCCGATCCGGTGGGCGCTGAGGGCTTGCCGGGGAGGCTCCAGGCCTTCCTCGCACCCTTGGAGGAAGGGCAGGGGACAGAGGGAGGCAGTGCGGGAGAGCTCCAGGTCCTCCATCTCCTCCCCCTTCCTCAAGGCCACGTCCCCACAACCTGTTCCCGCAGCCAGCGCTCCGAAGCCAGGATTAAAGCCAATCTCGACACCCTCCCCGAATCCCCCTTTCTAACAACATTTAGCAAGAAAAGAGGAACCATGGATGTTCCTAGAAGGATCCATGTTTCCAAAGACAGGCTCAAGCCAGCGTCCTCAAACGGAACGATCAGGTCCGGGATGAAGTGAGACGGCCTTGTGCGAAGGCAGCACCTTTCAGGTGGCACCCCGCCCCCCCGCCCCGCCAGCAGTGCCCGGGACTCTCTCATGCGTGGCAGGGACATATTACCCACAAGTGTCAGAAAAACACCCCATTAGCTTCTGCTGTAGCCAGATAAAGCCGTGCTCCCCCTCTCCCCGCTGCGGGGGGGACGTTTACCTCGATGCTCTAGAAAGCTCCGTGTGCATTAATATTGCTGATACGGGCGGCCTTTGCTTCGGCTTGGCCTCCCGAGGATGCCACGTGATGGATTCCAGTTTAACAGCTTTTAAAAACAAGCAGACAAGAGACGGGGCATGATGGATGGCGCAGGAAGCGCGCTCATTCGGGGATGATTTATGGGAAGTCGCGTGTTGGCAGCTCGGGGGTCCGTCCCGGTAGGGGGCGGGGGTGGGGGGCTGGGGTAGACGGACGGGTCCTCGTGCTGAAGGGGGCAATGCCCGACGTGCGCCGGCTGCAGAGCTGTGACATGTTCGCCCTCTGGCCCCACATCAGAGCCTGGCAGCCCCTGCTCTCGGGCACACGCGTGTCCCCACACACGGCCATGTCGCAAAGGGACTCGAGGCCTGAAGCCCGTCTCCTTGAGCAGGAAGAGTAAACTCCGGTGGGACCTCCCCCTGCCCTGCAGGCTGCAGGAGCACCCTCGGACGGGCGGGAGGTCAGGGCAGAAGTCCCTGCTCATCGCTGGGCTCCCAACACAGGTAGCACCAACCCCAAAACCCTCTGGAGAAGGAACGGCCAGGGGCACCCTCTGCTTCCTAGGAGGGACCCTGACGCACACAGCACCGGCGAGAATGGCAAGGGGGGGGAGGGGAGGACGGGGGACGGAAAAGCCAAGAAACCCTCCGTGAGTCTTTCCAGGCTGTGGACAAGCGGGCTCCCTCCCCAGCGCCCGAAGCACGGATCTGCCCCGGGCCTCCCCACTGCACGCAAGGGACCAATCTCATTTTGTAGCAGATTAATTTCCATCCATGTTTTTAATAGGGACTCAGAATTTACAGCAAAATCCAAATGGAATCCATATTTAAAGGATAAGCCTTAAAATAGGATCTAACTTAAGGGACTATTTCCAAGGCAGAGGAGGCGAGGCCCCCGGGCCCCCAGCGAGGACGATTCTGCCACGGTGGGGAGCCACACTAAGTGGCCCCGCGTGCCCAAGGGATGAAACAGCCCCCTCGAGGAGCACAGGCTCCGGCGCCTCTTGCCGGCCCTGACCTTGCGGGTGACAGACCCTGAAGCACTCTGGGGAGGTGCCTCCTCGGTGACTCGGTGACTTGCTACCACCATGCAGGTGTGCAGGAGCACCTCACAGCCCCCTCTCTCTGCCGCTCCCCCCAGAGCCCCATCCCCAGCTCTCCTCCTGCCCACCACCTACCAGCAGAGGCCAAGGCGTGCTCCGAGGGGTGATGAAACCCCGGGGGAGGGCCTCCGCGGGGGGCAGGGATGGCAGGTCGCCTCCGCTCCCTGACTTTCTCCCCAGACATCAGAGCCCCCCGCCCTGGGGCACCCAGCGGCGGGCATGGCTCCCTCCGGAGCCCGTGGGTGCATCCCCTCCAGAAGAGCGGGAACCGGAGCTGGCAGGCCCCGGCCGCAGCTCGGCGTGCCTGGCCTCCCTGCCCCAGATCCACCGCCTGCCTGAAGCGGACGAGAAGGGAAACACAGCCGGGCCTCCTCCGGACGCTTCCAGCTGCTGGGCGCGTCTAGGACTCCAGAGTCTTCCTCTGCGGCCTTCCCTCCCAGGCCCCGGACCCCCAGGAGGAAGGAGACGCCCGTGCCCACTGCCCGGTTCGCCAGCTCAGAGCCTGCGGGTCAGCGAGGGGGCGGGAAGAGAGGAGCAGCGTCAGGTGCACGGCCGCTTGTGCCCCCGGAGCCCCGAATTCACTAGAATGCCCTCTAGGACCGGCCAGTCTGGTGCTTTTGGCTTCGACAACCCCAAGAATTGACCTTTCTCCCTGAGGCTGGGCCCTGAGATCTCCTCCAGGGAAAAGCGTCTTCCGAGGGGTCACCTGCCCATGGGAGGTGGGCGCTCTCGGCCCTTCCTCCGGGGCGCAGGGCACCACCGGTGCGCGGTTAGACCCAGGGGGGCTTGGCCCGCCCTGAGGTCAGGCCCAAGCCATGTGCCCTACAGGTGGCTTTATGGTACCATCAGGGGACCCCCAGGGCTGAGGGAGTCAGAAGGTCCCATGGGATTGAGAACCTCGGAACCGGCACGTGGTGTGGCCCCTCTGCCCCGGTAGAGCCTGGGGGGTGTGATCTTCCGCTGTAGGCTTTCCCAGGGGCCCCCAAAAGTCTAGCGACAGGGTGACACAGTCATTTCAGTGTAGAAGGGTAACGGTTTATAACATGGCCCCGGGGCACGCCGTCCTCCCCCGGCGGCACACAGCCCCCCTCCCTGGGGCCAGCAGCAGCCCCTCAAGGCTCCGAGCTTCTGCTCTGACTTCCCTCCCGCCCATCCCCCACGCAGAAGGCAATGTCATCTCTAGACGACTCAAGTCCAGTGATCCCATCCCTTGCTCAGAGCCCTTCCATGGCTCCTAGTCTTTAAGACAAAATCCCAAATCCTTATTCCTGGCCTAAAAGTTTCTGATTTAGGCCCTACGCCTTCTACCCTGCTCCCCCACTCGATCCTAGCAAACCAGCCCTGTTTGCTGCTTCTCCAACATGCCTCAGGGCCTTTGCACTCACCAGACCCTGTCCCAGAACCGTTGTCCCTGGCCTCGTGGGCTGGTTCCCACACCTGCTCCCATCGGCCTCTGCCCAGAGCAGCAGGCTCCGGGGCCCGCCCAGGACTGTCCTCAGGGAACAGGAGCCTGCACTGCCCTCGATCGTCCCACCAGAACAGAAACGCAAGGGTTTGGCTCTGTCTCCCCCGCGTCTCCGGCTGTACCACTGGCTCGGTGCACCGGGGGTGCTCGAGGACAGCTGAATGACGGCACGCACGCTGGTCAGTGAGCATCAGCCCACGGGAGGAGAGGGCCCCCAGCAGCCCGAGGCGGAAACGAGCAGCGTGCACCCGGAGACGCCCTGATACCTTGTCCAGAATCAAGGTCTGTGCCCTCTTTCAGGGGGACTAGAGAGGCCAGCCTGTGTCCTCAGCTCCAGGCCCAGAATTCTCTTTGGCATTGCATGTTCTGCCCAGGAAAGGGTCAGCACACGAGGGGGACAACAGGACGCGGGGCTTGAGCCATTCCCACCCTGCCTCGGATGAGCCCGACCCTCCGATCTGGGGCAGTGTCTCGGCCAGGAGCGCAGCTGCACTGAGCTTCCTGGCGATGTGACCCAGACCGCATCTGGCTTTGTCCCTGGCCTCTGGAATTCCCGAGGGATGGGAGCGCTGTCTGTTATCCCCACCCCTGGCTTCCTGCTAACTGGGTGGCCCAGGGCTCAGGGTCCTTCGGCAGAGAGGCACCAACTGGAGAGCGGAGCCTTCCCCTCCCCCTCAGGGGACAGAGAGGGACAGGAGACAGGGTCCAGTCTTGGGGCCGATGACGTAATAGGGCTCCAGTAAGACTCTGGACGCCCAAAGGCCAGGGAGCTTGGTGACAGGTGAACACAGGTGAACACGTGGATGTGCTGGGAGGGTGACGTGTCCTAACCCTGCAGGGGGGAGGCTGGACCTCACCCGACGTGTGTCCTTTATTATAAAAACGCAGCCATCGGTATGGCTCTTATGTTCCGAAACTCATGCTAGCAAATCATCGAACTGAAGGTCATGGGAATCTGTAGCCGGCACGTCAGACGGGCAAGTGGCCCCCAAGACTCACGCCTGGCGTCTGCGGGGGGCGGCCTGACGGGGGACGGCCCGAGCGAGCAGGGTCTGCCGCTCCCCCACTAACCCCAGGTGGTTGCTGCCACAGCCGAAGCGGCGCACAGCGATCAGGCGGTCCCCGCGGGAGCCCTGCTCGCCGGGCTACAGGGAGACCCGGGCAGGGGACGGTCGGCCCGGCCTCGGCCTCCGCGCCATCTCCCGCTGAGAGCAGAGGGTGGAGGCCACACGACGCCCACCTGCCTTCCCGGGACAATAACCCTGCAGCCGGGCTGAGGGACTTCAGGGCACAGACGGTAGGTGCTCTGCACAAATTTAAGCCAGCACCTTCCCGGGGATCTGCCGACGCTCCCCGTCCCGCCCCCCGAGCCCCCAAAACCACGGCGAGCCTCACACCAGAGCGAGCAGGGCGTCCCCGCCCTGCCTGTCCCCTGTGCCAATAAACCGTCTTCCGTCGCAAACCCAGACCCCCAGGACGGTTCGGGCCGGCCGCAGCCTTACCTGGTGGTGGTGGGCGGGGTCTGCTTCGCCGCAGCAGGGAGACCTCCCGTGGGTTCTTTCTGGAACTTTCCTGGGTGGAAGTTTGCGGGAAAATAGTGAGAATCAGCAGGAAAAGCTTCGGGTTCTCAGAGACAGATTCTCAACCTGGAGGAAGAGAAAAGAAAAAAATGTAAATGCCTTTGAAGCAAACATCCTCTTTTTGCTATAAGACAAACATGGGTGTGAGTGCCCCAGAGAGGAGGGGGTGTGACCCTGGGGACCACACCCCAGGGGACAAGAGGAACCTGTGGGGGAGCAAAGCGTTAGGACCCTGTCACCAACGACAGGCGGGCCCCCTCCCGCTGCGGTGCCCCCCCCGCTGTTGTGTGACCCCCTCCCCTCCCTGTGGCCCCACCAGGTCTGGTCACGCGATGCCCCCCACTCCCTGCCTCGCCCAGTACAGAGTCCAGTAACCCCCACTGCTGCCACTGCCGAGACTCCCTGGACCCTCTCTTTTTAAAGGATTCTTTGGGTGATGTCCCTCTCCTGACGCATCCATCGACGCCGTCCTATGTCACTGGGAGAAGACACCCAGAGTTGCTATAGTGGCCTGCAAGCCAGGTGAAACCAGTCTGGGGACCCGGATGCTTCCATGACTTGGGGGGGCTAAGACGACAAAGGCAAAAATAAGCTGCAGGGTCTCGCTTGGGCTGTGGGTTCATAGCTTCCTGGTAAATCCCCTCTTCCCACGGGCCACTAGGCAGTGCCCCCACCCCTTGCAGCCCCCGGGCCTCCAGGCTGTCCCCCCATCAAGCGTGCGTCCCCCTGCACCGCGCCTTTGCACCTGCGTTGCTCAGGACCCTCTTCCCTACGTAACCCCATGGCTTGCCCTTCCCTCCCTGGGACTCTGATCTCTGGCACCGTTCCAGGGGCCAACCCCGAGCAGAATACCCATCAGACATGGCGGCCGTCCCCTCGGCATCCCCGCCGCCCCGCCCCATGAACCTCCCCAGGCCTGACGCCATCTGCTACCACACAGATGCGTTACCCCGACCGCAGGTGCCCTGAGGGCAAGCACCTGGGTCTCCTTTACTCAGTGCTGATCCGCAGCGCCCAGGCCGCGCCCGGCACACAGAGCCCACTCGGCCCTTGTCAAGGGAAGGCACGAGGCATGAATAACGCCCCCTTGTTCTGCCCTGAGCACACTCTAGGCCGGTGTCCTTTATCACACCCCGGAGTCGGAGTTCCCAGGAAACACAGCGGGCTGGGTCGCTGCTGTCTGGAGTGGGGGGCACCCGGGCCATGGCGGTCCTTTCTCGGCTTCATTCGCTCCAACCCGGTGTGCGTGCCGTCACACAGATAGGACACAAACGCCCCTCGGGACACCCTCCCTGGTCAGCCCCCAGAGACCGCAGTGCCCTGAGTCAGGCTGGCCGAGCAGCTGTCCCCCCAGACCACCTCCATGGAAAGGCTCCTGCTGGCGCGTCCCCAGAAATCCCACAACGGAGCTTTAAAAAAGGAAGGAAAAGACTACCAGTTTGTTTCTTTTCCTAAAATCCAGTTACTTAAAGGAGAACCACCCACGTCCCAAATGGCAGGGCCAACCCCACAGAGCGCCGCCAACCGCAGAGAAACGCCCGGGCCCCGCGCCTTTCCAGTGCGCGTGCGTGCCGTCCATGCGCAGCGCCAGGAGTGGGCACCGGAGAGAACGGAAAATGGCCCGGAGCTCCGGGAGGCCACCCGTCAATGGGATAAGCAAGTGTGTGATCTCTCCTAGGTCGGTGCTGAGCCAGGCCTGGGAGAGGAGGCCGGGGGGGTGGGGGGTGGCCAGGAGGACGAAGGGGAGTCCCGGTAGCAGCGGCTCCGGGTGTGACCAAGCCAGTGGGCAGAGAGGGCAGGTCGGCAGGCTTCTCGCAGAACCAGATGCCCCATCCGCAGCAGCTGGCACAAAAGGCAAGGGCTGGGACTCATTCTGCACCAGGCCCACCGGAAGAGGAGCAAGGGGACGGGCGGACAGCACCCTGGGGACCTAAACCCAAGAAGGACAGATGACAAGGGACAGAGAGCAAGGACAGGGAGGGGAGCAGGGCTGCATAGGAATCCAGGGAGCCCCCGAACTCCTTTGTCCCCAGCACACCGACGGTTCCATACAATTCCTGAAATCCGGGCCACCTTCTCCAGCGTGATGGCTTCATGGCCCCCCGGCCCCCCGCCGGCCCCCTGCCACTGGTGTACTGAGCTGTGTGCCCAGTGCCCCGAGGCTGCACCCCCCCTTGGGAGCCACGCAGGCACAGAGAGGAGACGTTATTTCGCTCTGCTGGGCGGCACACAGCCGGCGGCACTCACTTAGGTGGGGGAGCGTGGGCCACGGGGCACCGGGACTGGACCAGGGTGGGGAGGAGAAGCCCTGTGCTCTCCCCACCCCCCACCCCCGCCGCAGCAAGCAGCCCTGCTCTGTCTGGCCAGGCCTCGGGGACCCAGGGCGAGAGCCAGCCTCACGGCTTGTCTCGGATCGCAACTGGCTTCTCAGGACAGAAAATGATAAGAGGTCGAAGGCCAACCAAGTAAGCAGCCATGACTTCTCTCCAGGCCCCAGGGCTCCGGGAAAAGGGGTCCCTGGCTGGCTCGGTCGGTTGGGCATCTGTCTTCGCCTCAAGTCATGATCCCGGGGTCCTGGGATCAAGTCCCACATTGGGCTCCTTCCTCGGAGGGGAGCCTGCTTCTCCCTCTGCCTGCCGCTCCCCCCTGCTTATGTGCACACTCACTCTCTCGCTCTCTCTCTGACAAATAAATAAGTAAAATCTTTAAAAAAAAAAAAAAAGAAAGAAAGAAAGAAAAAGAGAGCAGAAGGCCCATGGGGCTGTGGGAGAGGAGGCCCGGGGCCCAGGAGGACAAAGGGGAGCCCCAGTAGTGGCGGCTCCGGGTGGCGTGTCCCTAGACACGCGAACAGCACACAGGCCAGCCAGGCCTGCCCTGCTGAGGGCCAGGGTCAAGGCCACAGCCTGCTGTCCCAAATCCAGCAGGGGAGGGAGCTGCATCTTCCCCCCCCCCCCCGGGAAGCACGTTCACATGCCGAGCCCAGTGGCAGGTGCCCGTGGTTCCGGCCTCTGCCAGCACATAGCCCGGGGCCAGAGGTAGGCAGGGAGCCCCCTCCTGCTGACCATCAGTGTCCGAGTCCTTGTGTCTCCTGCTGCAGGGGGGCCCCCCCCAGCAGAACCCCAGGGCCAGCGGGCACAAGGGTTCACCAGGACTCTTTCTTACCCCCTCGACCTACTTCTTCAGGATCCAACCCCCTCACTTTGGATGGGGGAGCCCTCAAAATAATTAGGGGGTGGACAGAGGCTTAAGTTTCCCAGGAAGGCTGGACACAGGTGGTGGGGGCCCCAGAGGGACGTGGTCCTGGAGGAGAGCCTGGGCAGGAAAATACCAGGTGTGGTCCTACCAAGGGCAAGGGCAGGGAGCAGGATGGTTCAGTCTCAGGGAAGGTCTCTCCAGCGCCTCCCCACCCCTCCCCGACCTCGGCCATCCTGTTAAAGTCTCCAGGGCCCCTGGTGGCTACAGAGCCAACCCAGATCCCGGCTCGGCCCCCAAGGGGGCAGACGGCTGGGGCTCCCTTTGGTGCAGTGGCCCCAAAAGGCCTCCTGTTGGGATTCTTGCCATTAGGGAGAGAAGATGGAAAAATAAACACTGGGAACTCTAAAAAGTATCTTTTGCAAAAAAATAAGCCGACCCACAAACAGGCACCCGCCCAGCAGAGGTTCCTGTGAGAACAGACCTGCGCGGACGGGAAGGTCCTCCGGCCACACTCACACTCCAGCCTGAGGGGGACTGGGCAGTCGGCCCCCCCACTCCTCTCTCAGGACCCCTGTCCTCCGCCCACTACAGGGCCGGGAGGGGGAAGGAGGGGTTGGAGCTGAGGCAGCACGGAGAAGCAGAGACACCCGCCGTTGCCCTCATGCCGCGTCCCCTCCCTGGGCCTGCGGGGGCCGCTCGGGCCCCACCTGGGCAGGCACGGCCCCACAGACTCAGGACTTGAACTCGGAGCCAGTCCCCGTTTGCCTGCATTCCCACTCGACGTCCCAGAGGGGCTCAGGAAGGGGCATCTGCAAATCCCGGGGGGCTCGGCGCGCCCATCTCAGAAAGGGCCTTTCTCCCCAAACCACACCTTTGCTGGTGCATTTCATTGCCGGGAGGCAGGAAGGAAAGGAAATCCAGAGGAACAAGGGCGGGCGGGGGCTCGCGGGCGGGAACGGGGTGCGGTGGTCAGGAGGGACGGCAGGTCGCGGCGCTGTCAACGTTCAAGTTGCCAATGGAGGAGATCTCAGAACTCGCCGTCCGGGGAAACCGCATGTGAACGTGTGAGGGGACGGAGGGGATAGACGTCACCCTAGCTCGCTGCGGTGGCCTCTTCGCAGCGTGGACCTGCCACGCGTCATTACGTCGCACACCTTAAACTCAGGCAGAGCTGCCTGTCCCTTGTCCTGCGGTAACACTTGGCAAATTCAACGTCATGGCAAGGACTGGCATCGGATTTTTAAAAACCCCCGAAGCGTCTAAACCCAGCGGAGCTGCCTGTCCTACCGACCGCGCCGTCTGGTGGGACACAGAGCCGTCCCCTGCCGCTTCCCATCCTCAGTTCCCTCTGAAGTGCTCCCCTCCCCGCCGCTCGGGCCCCTTCTCCCGGCTTCTGTTCCCCCCTCCGGCACCGATCACGGTGATGGCGCACGCCTGTCCGGTTCCTCCCCTGCCTGATGCCCTCGGTCTCTGCTCCCCCCAACAGAAGCCAACGACCAAACCCAGAGCTTGAAAGCAACACCTGCCAGCTCTTGAGCCAGGAGAAGACAACGGGCGCTGCGCTGCAGGAGTAAAGATGAGGGGGAACGCGTGACATTCTGAATACATGCGTCTCCTTCCATTTTTAAACCAGAAGCCAGCTCCGTGCCAACTGCCCTCGTGCCTTATGAATCCCGTCCCCGATAATAATAATAATAATAATAATAATAATAATAATAATAATTTGGGTTTTATGATTCTGGCATCTAGTGGGAGCCGGTGACCATTCCACTGTACCTGAACTGCGGCGGCTTCTTCCTTTTTTAACACCAGCGAGTTTTAATAATACACTGCACCTTTAGGTATTGTTGGGATGTTACATTATTCAATGCATCCAAGGAGAACGAGAAGGCCCTTATGCAATTTATGTGTCCCCTGCGCTGTGTTTAAAGCTTGGGAAATGGAGGGGTGTAATTTGGGAAGCAATTTTCCCCAAGGTCGGGGAAAGCAGGTTCTGGCGGAAAGGCTGGGGGCTGTGTGACCCCAGTGACAGCCAGGCTGGAAGTGGGGGCCCCAGGGACTGCAGGCCCCAAACCAGAAGTGTTCCCCAGATACAAGAGAACCGGGCCTGCGCATAACCTCTTGGTGAGAAGGAGCTGCCCAGGGCACGATCCAAAGCGTTCCCAGGCTTTCCTGTGTGGCGGCCTGGCTTCCCCCTCCGGATCAGCCTGGGTCCCTGAGCCCAGGGATCAATGAGCCGGATCAAGAGCCCTGCTCCAGGCCCTGGGGAACCTTAGGCCAGCTGGCCCCTGTAGGCTAGCCCTTCCCGAAAGCACCATTCCAGCACTGAGAGACTGGGGACCCAGATGGGAACACCGCACGGGCCTGTCCCCAAGGGGCTTGCCGTACAGAGGGAGGGATGACGCGCAAACCAGAACCCCAGCAGAGGAGGGGTAGAAGGGTTCACGTGGGACGTCAAGCGCCACAGGGCAGACCCCAGCTGTGCTCCGTGCCCCTAGAACAGTGCCCGGCCCAGGACAGGGGCTCGGTAAACACGTGTGAGTGCCCGTGATGGGGACGGGTGAAGGGTGCGTGGGACCCTGAGCAGAGAGGGAAGCACCTCGCTCATCCTGAGAAGCTGCTTTCGCTTCCCGGAGGAGGGGGCCCACCCTGGAGGGAGCGGGTGGGCCCGCAGGTATGGAGCCCCGCGAGAGGGGCAGGGAGGCGTCTTCAGGGTCTGGGACCGCGCCAAGGACTCTCAACGGCCACCTGAAGAATTTTAAGCAGGAAACTACGCAGATGCCTGTCTTAGGAGCTTGGCTCTGGAGGCTGGGAGGCCAGGGCAGAAGAGGGAAAGCCGAGGCAGGAGTCTCAATCTGGAGGCCGCCGCGGGCTGTCACGTGAGAAACAGACTCACCCGGGGTGGATGGAGATGGTCAGGACCGCGGGCAGGACTCGGGGGGCGGGGGTTCCACCGGGCGGATAGTGGGTTTGTTATAGGGTCCCGTGCACTCCCGATGGTATTCCCGACACCTTGGTACACGTTAGTAGCTACAGAACAAGGTTTCCCGAGGCCTGTGGGGTTGGGTCCCGACTTGGACGTGTTGCGCGGGAAGAGCCCGGGCACCTCTGGGGGAGGGGCTGCTTGCAGGTGGCTGGCTGCCGGGGTCGAGAGCTTGGGGGGCAGTCTGGTCTGCTCTGGGGGTTGTGGCGCCCGCCTCCAGGATGACGGCCACGACCCTCGCCTCCCGCCCCCAGGGACAGTCCCCTCCCTCTTCACGCCAGGGCTGGGCTGTGCCACCCCCCGAACGCGGCTGCAGTGATGGCATCCCAGTTCTGAGACGGGGCCATAAACGCTCTCACGCTGGCGGGAGCTGGCCGCCACGTCGCGCAGACACACTCAAGTGGCCACGGGGAGAGGTCCACGTAGGAGGGTGTGGGCTAAAAATGACTGTTGCTGGACGCTGCTAAGGTCTGGCGTAACCACTAGACTGACAGACGCCTAATACGAGGATTACAACCAGGAGAGACGCGAGCGGCGGCTTTGGGCGAGGGCACGGAGAGGAGCACCCAGTGCGAAGGGGGGTGGGCGCAAGGGACAAGGGAGGAGGGCACACCCGGATGCCCTGGGGGGGCGGCAGGGGCGGGAGAGACGCCACTGCGAAGGAACAAGGGGCCCCG
Source organism: Nasua narica (assembly GCA_028533885.1). Classification (NCBI taxonomy): domain Eukaryota; kingdom Metazoa; phylum Chordata; class Mammalia; order Carnivora; family Procyonidae; genus Nasua; species Nasua narica. The sequence continues at coordinate 2,307,497 of CM052804.1, read as the reverse complement.
CAGAGAAGGGAGCCAAGGCTTTGAGACACCGCAGGAACCCCAACCTCTATTACGTCCCGCAAGAGGGCGTCAGGTGCTCCAGATCCCTCGGGACCGAGTGGTCCCCTGCCCCCCAGCGGGGACCCTCTCACTTTCTGCGTCCTTGTGAGACCCCGTCCCATCTCATCTCTTGGGTCCCTGTGCTTCTCCTTTGTGGCGCTTGTTGCAAATCATAATTATATTTTAATTTGTTGCTTTCTTCATCCGTGGTCTGGGGGGGTTGGGGGGTATCTGTTTTGTTCACCGCGGCAAAGCCAGCGGCCGACACAGACGAGGTTCTGAAACATCCATTGGATGGATGAATGAATGAACGGAAAAGGCAAAACCCTGAGTCTCACCTACCGGCCCAGGTTACCTGGAGAACAAACGACCCCCTTCCACGTCCCCCTCCGGGCCCCACACCTCTCTGGGGCAGGGGCTGTGAAAGGGGAGACGTGAGGGAAGAGAGGAGACCCTGAGGGTGACCCAGACAGGCTCTTCCCACCCCTCGCCACACCCCGAGAGAGGCTGCGGCCTGCGGCCTGCTCCGTGCTCGGTGGGGGCCCGAGGCTGCCTCCCACGTGGCCCTCAGCGGTTCAGAGTCCAGAGGGGAAGCGGGCAGCCAGATGGGGCTAAGGGCTGAGGCCTGGAGACTGACTGTCCCCCCACCTTGCGCCCCTACCTGCGAGGCCCTGGGCTCACCCATCAGGGGGACCACTCCCCCGTACCGGCAGTGATGGGCCCCCTTTTGCTCCTCACCTGCGACGTACTCGGGCCCGGGCAGGAGCACGGATGTGCATTGCCATGACTGAAACAGAGAACTACAAAACACTCTGCTGTCTGCTGCTGGGGGCCTCACAGAGTGCCGTGGGCGCGGCAAGGGTGGGAGCGGGCCGCGGTGTGGGGTGTGGCCAGCTTTCAGAAGGAAGTAGCAGTAGACCGGCAGGAGAGGGTCAGCCCCAGCGCCTGGCCAGCTGAGGGCAGGGGCAGGAGAGAAGGGGGCTCGGGCCGAAAGGCCCCACGAGGCCACTGAAGAGTCAGCCCACCCTGCCTGCAGGGAAGGGAGGCAGCCTGCGGTGCTCACAAAGACAGCCTGGAACCGACCCGGATCGCAGAGCTGGAGGTCAGTGATCTTCACCGGGAGGACAGGAGAACGCAGGGAGGGAGCCCGGAGCTGATTCTGGGTGCCCCATCTCTCAGCCCTAGCTGTCTGTCCACGGAGCTGCAGGGGGCACGGTCCCCACAGTTAATCCCCACGCTTGCTTCCCTGGGCCTTCGCACAGCCCCCAGCCCAGGAGACGGTCTAAGCCTCTCCTCCACAGGCCCCATCCCCTTCCTTCTGCCCTCTGTGGCACCCCTGCAGGCCGGGGACCCCAGCTCACAGACACCCTCCTGGGCAGGGCCAGGGAGAGGAAGTCACCCCAGGATCAAGGTGGGGGTCGAGGACAGGCACCTCCTGGGTGGCTTTCTCCGGTGGCACTCGTGAAGCTTTCCAGACAGTGGGATTTGGGGGTGGGGAAGGGGGGCAGGACACAGGTCTGGGGAGGGGCTGGGCTCCCAAGCAGCCTGGGCTGGGCAGATAGCGCAGCGGCCGCAATCAGGAGCTCGTTCCCACTTATCTCCCAGCCGCCAGGTGTCTGTGCACGGGAAACACGGCGTTTGGGAATAGGATTTTGATGCTGAACAGCCAAAGTTTTCTCGGAGACGGGCTTTGCGTCACAAATGTAGGGAACGGTGGCCTTAATAGGATTCTAACTTTTAGGCAGTGAACAGAAGTGGGGAGGGCGGGATAGAGACTCCAGGGTGCCCTCCCCGAGAACGTGGGGCCTGGGGGTCCGCGGGGCTGGTGGGGGCGGGGCTTCAGAGCAGGCCCTGTCTCCTCCAGGTCCTGACAGCCCGGGGGGCCTAGCGCGGACTCATTCCTGGGCTGTGTTGCAGGAACAGGCCCCTTTTGGACCTGGGGTCCCAGAACTGGCCCCCAGACCCCCATCTAGCTGCACACTCGGGTCTAGGGGATTGCCCACAGTCCAACTGTGTTTCTGGGCAAGGTTGTTGTTTTTTTTTTTAATTAATTAATTAGGTTATTTATTTAAGAGAGAGCACGCAGGGAGGAGGAGCAGAGGCAGAGGGAGAGAGAGTCCTAAGCAGACTCCAGGCCCAGCAGTGAGCCCAACACAGGGCTTGATCCCACGACCCTGAGATCACAACCTGAGTCGAAAGCAAGAGTCAGATGCTTAACCGACTGAGCCCCCCAGGGCATCCCAGGGAAGGTTTTTTAAAGGTTCCCTTCCAAGGGCCGCCCCTTCCTCCCCGGGCATGACACACACAGCGCCTGCCCGAGCACAGGAGAATAACTTGCATTAGTAACGTGTTTTAAAAATACATTCTGCCAGCTGCTATAACCGCATTTGCACTGCACGGTCATTTTGGGAGAAGTCCCCGGAGGGCCCTGCTCTGGGACAACTCTAGCCAGCAGCAGAAGTCTGCCCTGGTGCCGGTGTGGGCACCGGTCCTCGGTTGTGCCTGCCTGCCCCGAGCCCAGAGGGCAAACAAGAAGAGAGTGCGACAGAAACAGTGCCCAGAAGGATTTCTGGGCAGGACATGGCCTTGAACCCCTGCCCAGGGCAAGGTGTCACGTGTCCCTTTTCTTGGCAACCCAGAGCCCAGGGATGCCCACCTCTGAGCTTCCCACACACGGTCTCGGGGGTTCGACAGCACGGTCACATGAGCACTCGAGGCCGATCCACCCCGCACGGGGCTGGGCACTCTCGAGGACAGTGCCTGCCACCTAGGACAGGACATCTTCCCGGGGGACCTGAGTGTGTCCCGCGTGGAGGCTGGGAGCGAGCTGATGATCCCACCAGCCCTTTCTCTGCCTTGGACTCCTCCCTGGCTGGCTCTCCCTTGGCTGCCCCCTGCCCCCCAGTCTGTTAGCTCAACGGAGTTGGGCTCCCACGGGCCTGCACTGGTCGAGCCCCCACCAGAGTCCCAGTAAAGCTGAGGCTTCAGCCTTTGCCCACCTGCCTGCACCCCATCGTCCGGCTCGAGGACTTTAGCACCCCTGCCAGGTCAAGGAACCTTCTGGAGATGTGGGAATGTTCCCTCTCTCAACGTAGGTGATGGTCATTCAGCTGTGCACAGTGGTCAAAACTCCTTCGACTGTACTAAGACCCATACATCTCACGATATGTAAATGACTCCCCATTTTTCAACTGAAAAAAGAAATCCCCTCCTGGACTGACCATACATCTTGAGTCAAAGCCACTCTCTCAGTCCCCGAGGCTCTGACAGGCTACGGAGCCTTTCGGTTGGCCAGAGTCCGAGAAAGAAGCCCGATCGATATGTCTGGGAAGAAGCAATAATCAGGGTAATGATACTCTGCATGTGTCCCACACGCAGACGAGACACCTGCCCCAGGGGGCTGCCACCAGCCAGTGGCAGGAAGGCAGCAGCCATCGGCGTGCCACCCAAAGCCTCAGGCCGGACCTTCGCTCGCCAGCTCTCTTGCAGTAACAAGAGAAAGGGAGGAAACATGACGATACGGGACCATGTCCTCATCCAGGACCCTCAGGCCAGCCGCCTTGCGTTCCTGGAGGAGGGCCTGGAATCTACGTCTGGCCTCTTCCGCTTAGGGTCGGGGGGAAGGAACATGCTGGCCACGGGGTTAGTGGTTTGAATAAGACAGGTGGGGCGCGCTCACAGCTAGTCCCCATCCCCTCTGGGGCACCACGGCTACCACATCGGCCACCAAGCAAACACCCAGAGTCTGCCTGAGCCCGCCGCGGATCAAGGGAGGCTGCTTCAGAACCGCGGAGGCCTGCCCTCCCCCGCCGGCAGTGACCAGGCCCTGGTCTCGGACGGGCCTCCCTGGGAGGAGCAGACCGTGAAGCCAGCGTGCAGGAGGGCTCAGAAGACCCACGGCGGGGAGGAGCCGTTGATGCTGAGGAAGAGACGAGCGCAGAGGGAGAGACGCGGGATGGGGAAGCAAGGGCCATCGCCACCGGCTTCCTCTCTCCTAATCTGCTTCCTCAGCAAGAGGCTCTTCTGCCCACCTCCTGCCCTGTTTCCTGAGAGTGAAACACAGACCAAGGGCTGGCAGAGAGGAGGCCTTTCTATGCGAGCCGAGGCTGACTCGTACCCTGCTGTGGCCTCCAGCTGCCCTCTCTGAGCGACCCTGGCCATGAAATCTGCCTTCCTGGGAGCTGATTTTCCTTCTGAGGTCCTTTGGCACTCTTACTACCCAGCAGATGAGTTTTGGCTCATGTAGAGCTCCATGACAAAAGGAAGACCTCCCCAAGAGCAGCTTGGCGTGGTGAAACTAGGAGTACACATCAGCAACGGTCACCGGAGACACTGACTTTATTCATCTACCCGTCCACTTGTCCATCTGCCATCTAACCATTCGCTCCTCCATTGATCCATCCGTCCATCCACCCACCATCCATCCACCAACCCACCCACAAACCATTCAACCATTCAGCCATCCATCCATCCACCTACCCATCCATCCATCCATCCATCCATCCATCCATCATCCACAAAGGAAACTCAGTGAGGGCAAGAGAAGGCCCAGAACAGGAGCAGGGGCTGAAGGACAGCATTACAAAGACTGAAAGGTGGGGGGTCTTCGAGTCTGGGCTTGGCTAAACCCGGAGGGAAATCCTGGCTGCCCTGTCACTATACAAGCTTTCCCAACCTCAGTCTGCCCACCTATGAAGTGGGTAACAACAACTGTCTTCCCGAGTTAGTATAAAAACAACTTAAGATCCCATACACCGAACGCTCAGTTGTGTGGGTCTACGGTAGGCACTAAACAGACCAAGACCGCCATCATCTCCGCCACCGTCATCAGATTCAGACAGTCCTCCTCACCAGCCGTGGTGGTGGACAGTGATGAGACTCGAGTCCTTTTACCACGTACGTGACGGCAGGTTTTCCTATCAAAGAGGCAAAGTCTCTTTTTCACCCTGTATCAATGTGGGCTCAGTCATGTGACTTATTTGGCCAAGAAATGGTGAGCCATTTATACACGGAGGCCACGAGAAGACTTCCACGTTCCTACTCACTCTCTTATGCCTCTGCCATTGCCACGGTGGGGCTCCTCGTCCCAGGACAGGGCAAAAGGCACACGGGGCAGGGGTGCCCCGTTCAACTCAGCCTGGAGCACAGCCATTGAGTCCATCTGCTGACCCCCAACTGACCCACAGGCTTGTGGAATAGAAACAGAAATGACTGGTGTTGTAGCAACTGATTCTAGAGTGGCTTGTTATGCAGCAGGAGCTGACTAATACATCTTTCCCCCCTTTCGTCTCCCCATCCTTCTTCTCTTGTCTGTGTGCCAAGTGGCATCACGTGACTTCTAGGCATGTTTCCCCTACGAGTCGGGAAAGGGGAGACTTCTGCTGGCAGACCCCGGGAAGCCTCAATCCCTGCCCACAGCCCCCGCTTCCTCCCTGGAAGGGAGGTGACATCAGAGCTCACGTGCGGGAGGAGGATGACCGTCATTCCCATCGAGGGAAGGGCAGCAAGGCTGTCTGGCAGCGCAGACGCCAGGTCTAGGGATCCGCCTCTCTGTCCGTCCCTGTCTATCCATCTACTTAAATCAAGGTCACGCGGTTCTCAGGGTGTCCAGGGCACGGGCTCTCAGACGGTGAGAAGGATGAGAATTTGTCGTGGAAAATGTCGCTAAGTGGAGATGAGGACCGGCAGAGGGTGCCACGGCGCACTGCTGCCCGCGCATTAAGGACTCCACGCGCACGCCTGCCATAAATCGCTTCCCCTGCGGGCCCGGTGCCGAGGGGCTCAAAGGTGGATCTGGCACGGTTGTGACAACAAAAACTAAAATTGGGTCAAACCTGAAAGGTATTATCTCCCTCCAAGATGCTAAATGCACAGGAGTAACGAGGTTGGTGAAGCAGTCGTTGCTGGCCCACAGACAGACTAACCGGGTCCGGGGACGGGCTCGGCGCTGCTCGCCTCCCCCCTGCTGGTGGAAGGTGCCGCCTCCTCTGCGACCGACTCTAGAAGCCTCCGGCCACAGAGACAAGGCATCTGAAGGGTTCGGGCGGTTCTTCCTGCCTGCGGAACCCTCACAGCTGCTGAAGAACAGAGATGCCCAACAGCTCCCGGAAACCAGAGCCCCCGGGGAAAGGCTACTCTTGTTCCTGTCCCTCGCCATGCCACGGGCTTCGGGTCATTGTGGACAGCCACAAGTCCGGGCCGGAAGGAGCAGAGGGGCTGCCGATCCTCGCAGCTCAGCCCCGCCCTCGGTGGCTTCCCAGCATTTAACTTTGGCAGACACAATACCTATACCGTGAATTTGCATAACATGCCCTTCTCCTTATACATTATGGATTAGTATTCCGTGTGCGCACGCACACCCCGCCTGGAACCCATCCTTCAAAGCCTCTCTGTCGACAGGCTTCAGACTGGCCCCATCGTCTCAGGTTATACAGTATTTATAAACTGACTCGTCCCCTCCCTTGCAGGGTGCTTAGAAACCCCTCTGCCTTGTCTCAAGGGAGGGGACGAGGGAGACAGGGGGAGATACTTAAAACGAGAATGTCTTCTCCCACAACTGATTTTATTTTTTACTGACCTGTCACAGTTAAAACAGTGGGTGGGTCATGCTGGCAAAGCGGTGGATGGGGCCGGTGTCACCCGGCCAGCGTGATGTGGGCAGAGCCCGGGGAAGCTCCGAGAACCAGAATCTGGCCCTGTCTGCAGGCCACAGGACCTCTAGCTGTGTCCCTGGGTGCCTCAGTGCCCTCCATCAGCAAAATGGGGCAAATGAGCCTGTCCACGGGACGTGGGAGAAGAGCCCGAGATTAGCCACACGAAGGGGCTCTGAAAACATCGAACTGTACACTGATGCCTGCTGCCAACGCTGGATGGATCTTGAGGACGTGACACTCAGTGAAATCAGCCGACCCGGAACACAGACACTGTGGGAGTCCACTTCCACGAGACGCCTAGAGGACTCAAATATTCACAGGCAGAAAGGAGGACAGTGGGCGACTTGGCGGGGGGGGGGGGGGGGGGGGGG
>CM052804.1:2242839-2299934 GCA_028533885.1 Nasua narica | reverse complement strand
GGGCTCAGTCTCTGGATGAGAGGGGACTGGGTCTGTCTCTGGCTGGGAGAGGGGGCTCTGTCTCTGGTTGGGAGGGAGGGGCTCTGTCTCTGGCTGGGAGGCGGGGCTGTCTCTGGTTGGGAGGAGGGCTCCATCTCTGATTGGGGGGGTCTCTAACTCTGGCTAGGAGGGGGCTGGGTCTGTCTCCGGTCCAGAGGAGGGGCTCTGTCTCTGGCTGGGAGGGGGGGCTCCATCTCTGGTTGGGAGGGGGTTGGGTCTGTCTCTGGTTGGGAGGGGGGCTCCATCTCTGGTTGGGAGGGGGCTGGGTCTGTCTCTGGTTGGGAGGGGGGCTCTATCTCTGGTTGGGAGGGGGGCTCTGTCTCTGGCTGGGAGGGGGGGCTCCGTCTCTGGTTGGGAGGGGGCTGGGTCTGTCTCTGGTTGGGAGGGGGGCTCCATCTCTGGTTGGGAGGGGGCTGGGTCTGTCTCTGGTTGGGAGGGGGCTCCATCTCTGGTTGGGAGGTGGGGCTCAGTCTCTGGTTGGGAGGGGGCCTCCGTCTCTGGCTTGGAGGGTCTGAGTCTGTCTCTGGCTGGGGGGTGGATCTGGCCCTCCCAGCCCTCCCTCCCTGCAGCCGCTTCCTTTTTGTTATTCTCCTCAGCTCCCTCCTTCCCTCTGTTCTCTGCAGCAGCCCCGCAGAGGTGCTCCGCAGGCCTCCGGGCACCGCTCTGGCTCTGCCGAAGCTGACGGGGTTTTAATGACCGTGCCGGGGTGGAGGCGGGCACCCCTGGCCCGGCCCGGCCCGGCCCGGCCAGTCCTCCGGGAGGCCTCCAGGGGCAGGGCCACGGCAGTGGGTGGGGCTGCACAGTGAAACCCTGAGGGCGGCACGCAGGAGTCCGCAACTTTCCCTGGGTGCCCCAGATTTCAACCTTCAGTGGCAGCCTCTAGGCACCTCCTCAGCCCCGGGGCCCCTGGGACACCTGGGGTGCTCTGAAATCCACCTTTGCCTGGGCTTCCCCAGACCAACCTACCCCAAATCCCGGGAAGCAGGCAGGGACTTTGAGATCACCGGGTCTCCGGTGATGCCCAACCAGCACGCCACAGACCTCAGAGGTCGCCTCCGGGGCGGGGGCCGAGGGTCCTGCAAAAGCCCGACACGGAACGAGGACGGAGAACGTCAACACGGCGGTGCAGGGGAGGATGGGGCCAGGCCCCTCCGGTTGTTGCACAGGCAGCCCACACAGGACACACAGGACCTGCGGAGGGGAGCTGGGGACAGGGACAAGGAGGGTCCTCCCAGCCTCTCCTACCAGCCCCCCTGCCTGGCCGCAGGCCCGTGACCCTCAAGGGCCGCATGCAGATTATGAGGATGCTTCTGTCACTGCAACCCCGGCTCCCTGCCCCAACGAGCTTCTCGCTTCTCTTACAGTCAGGGGCGCCCGCGCAGGATGGCATCTCACCACCAAGTGGCCTGGTGGGGCTCATCCACACCACGTGGCCGGCAGGAGCCCGGGGCTGGCCTGTCACCTGGCTCACGCTCTGGGCCCTGCACGACCACTCGAGCCAGAATCCTCGGCGAGGGCCTAGGGGGTGGGCGGCTCCGGGCAGTGTGCGGAGGGTCCTGGGCAGAAGCAGGAGCCAGGTCCCAGAAGGACTTACGCTGGCCCAGGGACCCCGGCTGGCCTCGCCATCGCTCTCTGAGCCTGCCGTCCCCACTGCCAAGATGAGCACCGCACTAGGGGATCCACAAAATCCTTCTCATCCTACCACGGGGCGTGAAAGCCTAAGAACGGCAGGCATGGCCAGATTTCCACCGGGCATTCACTCCTTTTACAGCGGGAGGAAAACAAAGCTGATGGCAGAAGTCCGCGGAAGGAGCATCCATATAATTACCTGCAGTCCCCAAGTGGTGGCTAGAGTGGCCTCGCCCGGCTCGGGACGGCCAGAAGTCAGCCCTGCCTCCAGCCGGCCCAGTCTCTAGCGGTGCACAGAGCGCCAGAATGGCCTCGTGCGGACAGGGGTACACGGGACAGCCACCAAGGTCGTGCCACGGGCAGGCTGACCACGGCCGCCCCACAGACAGCCAGGAGGTCGTCCCCGCGGCTCCCGGACTCAGCGCCGAGGCCGGGAGCCCCAGCCTGCCGAGCCCCGGCCCTCACTCTCGACCGGACCACCCTGGTCTGGCGCGGACGCAGCACAGGAGCCGGCGGTAAGGCACGTGGCCGCGGCCGGCAGCCCGCCCTCCATGCTCATTTCTATGCGCCATCAGCCCCGCCAAGTCCCACGACCTTGGCATTTGGGGGCCACAGAGGAAGGACACCGTGTGTGCACAGCCCCTCCATCAAAGCATCAATTAGCATTCCCCCTGCAAAGCTGGGGCTGTAATTACAGCCAGTGATTAGCAGGCCGGTAGCCTGTCTCCAAGGAGCAGATTAGCAGCGGAGGCCGGGTGTGCCCGCGCTCACCTCGAACCACCGGGGCGACTTAACCAGGGTCCGGCGCCCCGGCAGCCCGTGATTAATGGAAGGGACCAGAGCGGGGACGTTTCCCTGGCACCTGTCACCGAGCTGCGTCCTCTTGGCAGTTACCGGGCTGGCCAGGCGCAGGGGGAGGGCAGCCAGGACCTCAGGCAGAGCACCTGCGAGCCCCGGGGGAGGGGCAGGCCGGAGCAGGCCCCTGGGCAGCCGCTCCTTGAGGAAAGGGGGAGGCAAAGGGAGGCCAAGATGGAGATCGTGCGTGAGGAGCCCGGAGATTCGGCCCCTTTGCCAAACCAGGTGGAGTCATGGCTGCCTGTCACCTCCCCCCGCCCTGGGAGATACGTGCACCCCTGCTAATCAGCAAAGGCTCCGACCAGGACTGCGGCCATCCACGCAAGGGTGCAGGGCCAACAGAGAACACGTGCTCAGGTGGCAGAGGGAGGAAAGGAGCCCGGGGCCGGGGCTGCGTCCGTCCCTGAGGATGCGCGGGGAAGGGGGAGGGCGAGAGTCCGCGGGCACACGTGTGTTCCCACACCCACACCGATAAAACGGCAGGCGTGCGTGGGACGTGTTACCTGTTCAGGTACCAGGCCACCCTGTGTTAGGGGCTGGGACGTAAGGACAGTTTGGGGACGATGTCTTGCTGGAGAGGCTCCTGGCCTTGTGGAGGAAGACGGTCCTGGAGCAGGAAGAGCACCAGCGCTCTGGGGGCGAGGCCCGCCGGGGGAGGCCCCAGGCCTGCCCACGTGGGATGGGGGCGGGGGCAGGGAAGACACAGGAGAGGACGTGACCCCAGCTGGGACTTCCCTGCTGGGGAGCGTGGGCCCCGGCAAGCACACTCAGCCAGACCAATCAGGGTCCTCCCCTGGTATTTGGGGTATTTGGGTCCTTCCTGGAGAGCGATGTGAGGGGCCCTCCACTCCCCGGACATGCTTCCTCCACCTCCAACTTGAACTAGGCCGAGGAAGCCCCCAGAGGCCGTCGGGACATGGCCAACATACTGGGATCCACTCACCACCCTGAGGTCCCACATCCGGGAGCCCTGAGGCCCGCTCAGCCCAGCCTTCCCAAGGGCACAAGCCATCAGGGGCGGACATCGAGACTCGCAGCCGGGAGACCCCAGACCAGCCCGCACGCAGCGCACTCAGCAACCGCTCGCCCTCTGGCCTCACACTGCCCCCCGCGTAGGTTCTAGAACTGCCCTGCTGCATAGACCGGGAAGCCATCACCAGCCCGCACAGGCTGCAGGGGCCCCTTCCAGAAACCCAGGCTTCACAGAGGCGCCCACTCCGGTCCCAAAGCCGAGGTCTCCTGCCCTGGGCCAGCCATGAGCCCCAGGTCCCGGGTGCCCGCCGCCAGGAACATTTCCTGGGACAGCACAGTGAGCAAGCTCCGGCCAGCCAGCATTCCCTGGCCACGACCGACACTCAGCACAACAAATGAAGGAAAATGAACTCTTTCCATTGCCAGGAATCCTGCCATCCCCACAGGGTTCAAGAGACAAAGTGAGGAGGGAGAGGCGCTGGATTGAGGGGAAGCAGGCCGCTAGCCACACCACCCCTCCCCCTGCCCCCGCCTCCCCTGGCACCCCCGAAGCCGCACTCCCGGGCACGGGGCGCGCTGCTCACTTCTCCCTGTGTGCGTCTGCCCTGCCGCCCCGGGTGCAGCCCGGGGGGTTTCTCCTTGAGCCGTCTCCCTGGGCGCACACAATAGCGACGACGCGAAAGATAGAACTGGCCGCACGCAGAGAGCGGTCCCCCTGCAGTGGGCCTTTGAGAGGAATCGGCATGAGGGAGGGGACGTGGTCATCTTCTGAGGGACCTCAGGAACTGAGGGAAGGTTTCTCAGTGCCCCTAAGCCTGCCTTCCCACCCTGTGGCCTCCCCTCTCTGCCCCACTTCGCCCAACGCCCTTGTAAGTGTAGGGCCTGCAGCCCCGGCTCCAACCCCGAGGCCTGCCCGGCCGCCTCCACATTCTGCGTTAAAGCTGCCAGGCCACAGGCAGCGGGACCCACACCCTCCCCTGGTGCCTGGTCTACGGCACTTCTGAAGCTTCTCCTGTGTGCCCATCCCTGGGGGAAACAGACAGGTTTCTGTTCCTCATCAGTTCAGACCTTGGCCTAGGACAACAGACATTGAAACAGAGGCAGTGACCCATTAACAGAGTGACTGGTCCCTTTCTGGGCCCTGCTGTTGCCCCCACCCCCACCGGGATCCCCAGAGCAGGGCTGGAGGCCGCGGAGCCTCCCCCGGCACCACACCCCCGGCTGGATGCCCGGGGGTCTGGTGAATGGAGCGTCGCCGCGCAGCGTTCGAGGCTACGCAGAGGTTTCCGGGCACAGTGGTTTCCTGATTCTACCCAGGCAGTGCCGGGTCACAGGAACACAACGGGCTCTTGGGTCCAGAAGACGTGGGCTCAGGGCTTGGCGCTGACCCTTCCACAGGGACTCTGACCAGGTCCCCCATCTCCCTTGACCTCAGTTTCCCCGCCTGTAAACGGAGGCAATATCCTGTCTTTGTGGGTCCCCGATAAGGACTGAAGCATGAAACCAGCTCCTAAAAGCAGCATCATGAATATTCATGCCCAGGAAGAGGGGCGGCTGGTTCACAGCACGGGGACAGCTGCGGCTCTGGGCGAGTCCCGAAGTCGGAGACCAGCCACAGAGAGCTCCGGCGACCTGGATGGAAGCTCAGACCCCCTTCACAGGGCCACAGACCCCAGCCCCTCCAAATGCGCTCTCAGGAAACACTGTGGAACAGCCAGCGTCCAGGGCAGGATAAACCAAGTGTGGACTGCCCACGCCGACGGTGGAGTACCGGTCAGCCCTAAACAGGAGCAGGTGCCGGCAGCCGCCTCGGCACAGACGGGGCGGGACGCAGTGGAGGACAGGACACCTGGCGGGGTACGCCAGCCCGCAGGGACAAGCGCTGTCCGACCACGCGCTCGAGGTTCCCTCCAGGCGCCGACTTCACGGACAGCACGTAGAGTGGGGGCGCCAGGGGCCGGGGGAGGGACAATGGGGGCTTGCTGCTTAAGAGGGACAGAGTCTCCATCTGGGAAGACGAACGAGTTCTGGAGACAGTGGCGGCGGCCAGACAACAGTGCGACTGTGCTTCGCGCCCCCGACGCGGACCGTCAGAGCCGCCCAACACGGTCGATTTCAGGTCCCGCATATTTTGCCCCAATAAACGGCAGAAGAGACAGGGAAGGGTGGGCGCGGGAGGCCCCCGAGGACGGCGGCAGCCACTCCCAGGGAGCGCTGGCGTCTACACAAGCCTCATAACCACCCTCCAGAGAGGGCAGGTCGCCCCACCTGCCGCCTACAGCCCCTGTGGCTCCGAGGAGGGAGCGCAGGCAAGAGCCACCGGGTTAGTGCACGGGGGACGCAGAGGGCTCCTTAACGTAACGGTAACATAGGGAAATTTCCACCCCGAAAGATGCAACGGTCCGTCCGTCTTGCCCACTGGCAACTTCAGGAGCTGTCCGTGCTCTTCCTGACTCGACGCCACGCTCCCAGCAGAAGCCTGGCAGTCCTGGGAGCCGCTGGCCCGCGGTCTGGCCGCGAACTGATCCCTGGTGCGGACGGGAAGCCGCCGGAAACCCGAGGAGCCTCCAATAATTACAAGGAGATAAGGCTATCGGGTGTAATTAAACAGTGTCCACAGGCAGCCCACTCGGCCGCGGCCTCTGTTCCCCCTCCCGCCCGCCCCCTTTTCCCCAAGACTGCAAAATAAATTACCCTGTGAAGTCAGCAGAGGTTGAGCTATGGAAACAATTAAACAGAAATTAAATCTAATTCATTTATACTCCGAGCACAAAGTGGATCATGTAGGTTTTTTCTCTCTCTCCTCTTCTCGCCTTGGCGTTAGAGAGAACTATTATGGGAAATTAATCACGAGGCAAAGCAATGAAAGTGATCTATCACTCGTTAAAGGCACCGACGGACTATATAAAATCTCTTACGGCAGCTGGAGAATTTAGAGGTGAGGCTGTTGGTGAGACGGGGGAGGCCAGGGAAGGAGGGGCGCCCACCTGAAGCCCCCCCAGGCTGGCCGGGCCAAGGTCCCCTTCCTCTGGACGGAGGCCTGTCCGTGCCGGTGGGGAACACGCACCAGAAGGGTCCCTGGAGGCCAGGAGGGCTTGGGCCTGGCGGTTTGTGGGTGAGTTGGCTTGGTTTTCACCATTTCTTCCAACACCAGAAGGGCAGGGCTCAGAGGACAAGCCCTGCAAGGACAACCTTCCTTCCTTGAACAAGGGGGTGCCCGAGGCTATGGGGCCAAGAACAGGTGCACTCCGGAGGAGGGAGCTGGCCTCTGGAGGGGCACTTTCAGGGTGCTGTATCGGGGGGGGCCAGAGAAGGCCCAGTGCTGGCAGGTCCCCCGAAGGCACCAGACCCCAAAACGGATCTTCCTAACCCAGCAGCTTGGGAATGGGGGGAAGGCTGAGATTTGAACTTGGCATGAAAAAGGCAGGAACGAAGACCACTTCTACTCCACTCCTTTCCTGAAGGGCAGGGAGCCCTCTCGGCAGATGGCGCTGCCCTTGGGAGCCCAGGCACCCCACCGCCGCCCCAGGGCTCGCGGACTGCATGGAGGCCTCCCGCCGTGCACGCAGGCGGGAGCCAGGGGACAGACGGCCAGAAGGGGGAAGCAAAGCAGGACAGGAGAGCCAGGGGACGGCAGGAAGAGGCACGTCCAGCAGTCTCCTGAATGTACCCATTATTACATCCTAGGCCTGACTTCACAGCCCAGCCAGGCCAGAGTCAGGCCCAGGGAAAGAGCCCCTCATAGAACAGAAGGGACGGAGAGGGGCCCGTGGCCCGGGGCTCAGCCCCTTCTCCCACGCCAGCTGTCATCCCTGCACACACCCTCCCCACCCCGTGCTCAGCGAAGAGGCGGTCCTCTGGCCCCTGGCTCGGATCCCCTCTACCTCTCCTATCCGTGCGGTCAGAGTCACACCGGAGCGTGTGCGGGACAGCACGAGCCTCGTCCGAGAGATGGGAGGTCCTGTCCGAGGACCTGTCCTCAGAGCGCAGGAGGACCCGGCCGCACACAGTGTCTTCGCTGACCTGGGGCCGTGGGCCGCATGGTACCGGCCTGACTCTGGAGGGGCTTCGCACAATAGTCAGCGCCGACTGAGACCCAGTGAAGACCGGCGCCCAGGCTCAGGCGTGCGTTCCTGGTGGACAACACTCTGCACGTTCTCGCCTGCCATCCTGGGAGAGCTGAGCCCCATCCACGCAGCTCCGCGGGGAGAGGCCTCCAGGAAGTTCACGCCCGGTCCCTCTGGCTCCAGCCCCGGCCCCACGCGCCTCCTCCCTCCGCTGATTTCCATCTGTCCTTTCGCTGTCATGGACTGTCCTCACCAGAGTGCGGGCCTTTGCCGGGCTCTGGGGCCTTCTAGTGAATGAGGGAGCCTGTGTGTGGTCTCGGGGGGCCCCGAACAGCAGCGGGGCACAGGGCATAGTAGAAGACCCTCCCGTGGGACATCTGGGGGGCTCGGGCGGTGAAGCATCTGCCTTCGGCTCAGATCATGATCCCAGGGTCCTGGGATCGAGCCCCGTGAGGGGCTCCCTGCTTACTGGGGAGTCTGCTTCTCCCTCTGACCCCTGCTCGGGCTCCCTCTCTCTCTCTCAAGTAAATATATAAAGTCACTTTTTAAAAAGGAGATGACTCTCCCGTGCAGTCGAGGAAAGTGAGACCAGCTTGTTAAGGGAGCTGTCCCAGACCGAGCAGGCCCGTGGGAGGCGGGCTGGGACTCGTGCCCCCCGCTCAGGGCCTGCCCCTCCCCAGCCTTCGTCCTCACCGCCGCCCCCAGGGGAGGGGCTCGCCAGCGGGGAGTCAACAAGCAGGACAGCAGGCTCTGCCCTGGGCAGGCGGGGTGAGCACGGGCACAGCCGCCGGTCCCACCAGCCAGAGACCGGGGGAGCGGAGTGGCCAGCAAGGCCTTCTGTCTCCGGGACAGCAGGGGCGGTGAAGACGGGCGTGCTGGGCCGATGTAGGGAGCAGCCTCGGGCCAGAGCAGACGGAAGCGCCCCCGCCCCAGTGCGCCTGGCAGGAACCAGGAATGCGAACTAAAACCCTCTCTGCGTTGCCCTCAGTGGCCTCCTCCAGACTGTCTCCAGCAGGCCTGTGTCATGTCCTCTGTCCCTCGAGCCCGGCCCCCGGGCCTGGGGGCAGCTGGCGCCGTGCCAGGGAGAGGCCCGCACCCGCCCCGGCTGGCCAGCCGTGAGGCCGGGATGAGGGGCGGGTGCCCCCCATGGCTGCCGTGGAGCCGCGGGGCCTCTTCCAGACGGGGCTTCCGCTGTACCGGACGGCTTCCCCCAGGACCGGCCGCACCTCCCGCAGTCCCCAGAACAAAGTGAAAACTTTGGCCTCGCTCAAATTTCCCGATGGTGACGGCGGAGCTGTAAACCAAGCGTGGTTGGTTCTGCGCCCCGGGCCCCGCGTGGCTCTGTGTGCGGCACAGGGATGGCCGTCCCTGTCCCCACCGGCAGAGCCTCGGTGCTCATCTGGGCAGGGCCTCTGGACACAGAGAGGATGGCACTCAAAGAACACACAGCTTGTCCCCCTCCCGGCGGGTACAGCCAGGGACCCGCCGCTCACCCCGACTCTTCTGCACCCACTGGTGCGGGCACACGCGCACACACAGACGCACATACATGCGCACATGCACGCACGCGTTCAGACACGCATGTGCATGGGCATATGTGCGCACACGCGGATTCGGGCACACACACGCACAGACAGGGGTGCACACAGATACAGACACACACACGTGTGCACATACACACTTGGCCCTGCGGCCAGCGGGGGCCCAGGGCCGGGGTTGCCGAGGGCCGGCTGAGATAACACCACAGCCTCCCAGAGCAGCTGTCCTGGGCGGAGCTCGAAGGGACAAGCGCCCACATGCAGGGCGCGCAAGTCAGCTCAGCCCCCCGCCCAGAACCCAAGATTCCCAGAGCTGGACCGTGCCTGGAGACCCCGGCCCCCTCCGTCAGCAAACTGGAAAGCCACCAGAGAGCACAAGGCTGGGCCAGGGTCCCACAACAAGACCAGGCCTCACCACCCACACTCTCTCCCCCAAGGAGGGCCAGCGCGGCAGCTCCCGGCGGGCGGCCGGCATCCTGTTCCATGCCCTTCCTGTCCTGGCAGAGCTGCCCTACTGCCCTTGGCACCTCGGCTCCGGGCAGGCTGGGGGTCCCCTGTTCTCCCGCCACCGAACTGCGTTCGTGACTGCTGGGAACCCGTTTCCCAGGACATGGCTGTAATGTGATATTATCTCAAGAGACGATCCCACGTAAATAGACCATCAGCGTATGTGTCCTTCTCAGTGACAGCACGGTTCCCGCGGCTGTTTAACTCCCCTCCCGCGCGCGGGCCCACGACCGCCTCGGGACTTCCACCTTCCCGCAGGGCGTTTTTAGCAACTCCCGCGCTCCGCTGTTTCCTGAAGCGCGAGGACGGGATGCACGGGCACTCTCCGCTTCATAAGTCACCCCAACCAGCAGAACCCACTGGACGAAGAACGCCTTGAACAAGGAGTACTCTTACACGGTCCTACTGGGACTCTATATCTGCGATTCCTCAATTTACTCCCCGCTAATATAAATAAGTGAATGATTTCCAGTCATTAAAAAGCCAATATAGTTTAACCTTTAATTGTAGAGCCGAACAAATCCCCTTTACGGTGAAGCCGACATCGGAGCGTTGGCGGGAAGTGACCGCACCAGGAGCAGGGCCCCAGGTCCCCACCGCCGGAGCCCCAAGCTCGGCCACAGGGAGGCGGGAGGGGTCGGCCCCGGACCCAGGGGAGGCCGGCCCCAGAAACGACACGTGCACACGTGAAATGCTCCGAACACACGTGGGTGTGCCCCTGATGCTGGCAAGTGTTTGGAGGCCCTCGAGCTCCTCTCACGCCCCCAACACCCGTCCTGGAAAGTGTCCTGACCGCAGAGGCGCCGCGCAGCCGGCTCCGGTGCAAGAGCGTAAGGGGTCCCTCCCTCCTCAGAGGCCACTCCTCCCGGCCACCAGGTCCTGGCTCCACGTGCTGACATCAGGGCGAGGAGCCCTGTGGGGACTGAACTGCTACAAACTGAACGTGAGTGTCCCCCCAGATCCAAGAGTACTTGCCGCCGGGGCCTTTGGGGGGTGACGGGGTCCTGAGGGGGAGCCCTCTGGGGGCCAGTGCCCACAGAGGAAGAGCTGGTGTCTCTCCACCAGGGGAGGACACAGCGAGAAGGCTGCCCACCAGGCAGAGGGCCGTCACCAGACACGGGATCTGCAAACGCCGTGACCTTGGACTTCCCAGCACCGCGAGAAATCAGTGTTTGTGGTCTAAGCCGCCCCTGTCTCTGGTGTTCTTGTCACAGCAGCCGGCGCTGGCCGAGACACCCCTGCAAGTTACCTTTCGTCCATCTGTTCCCTCCAACTATTCTCAGGACACGTCTCGGTGCCTTAAGAGCTCTTCTGCCATCTTGACGTCAAGTCTTCCCGCCCAGACACACACGCCCGCACACGCACTCACACGCGTGCACGCACGCACACTGTGCGTGCGCACACACCACCTCCTTCCCCCGGGGGTTCTGGGGTTCGCCTCGGGGATGCTGGAGCTCACCTACAGGAGAAGAGAATCACCGGCTGGTGTTTATCCAAAGAGAGGAGACACGCTCCAAACGCAGCTTCTTGAGTGACAGCCCCCGGTCCTGAGAAGAACCTCTGACGAGCCCGCTCACACGGCCAGAGCCCCCGGCCCCGGAAGCCACGCGCCACGGCGGCTCCCCGGCTCACCTCTTGTACCCCAGCCCCTGCCAGCGTCCCCCCGGCACTACTTTCTGGGCACGCGTGTTATCCCTCATTAGACGCTGAGCTGCTGGAGGCTAAGACCTGCGTCTGACCCACTCCGCGTCCCTGCGCCCCCCGGAAGAGCGACAGACAGAAAGCGCTCAGCAAACGTCTGAGCCAGCGACGGGGGCGCGGAGAGCGGGAAAGAGCGGGAAGGGGCGGGGCTGCCGGGGGCCGCCGCCTGTCGCTCGTTCACGGCGAGACTGCGTCCCTCGAACCCCTCCACTAGCGGAAGCTGGGACGTCATCACTGGGAGACTTCCAGCGGCGCACGTCTCGGGGACAGAGATGGAACCCAGACAGCGGTGCCGGAGGGCACCGAGGAGCGAGCCCCTGGGGTAGGAGCGTCCTCCGTCCGCGGCTGTGGGCACGGGGGGCAGAGCGGCGTCCTGTGTGTGTGTGTCCCACACCCTGCAGGAACCGGTTTCCACACAGGGAAGTAACAGATTGTAATCAAAAGTTTAAGTGTTTTAGCCAGCAATTCCACTGTTGGGTCCAGACCCAAAATAACCCAAGTAGGACGGCGAGATGTCTGCGTCCTGTGTTCCCAGCGGCCAGGAGGAGGAAGCAACGCTACGTCCACCGACAGGCGCACAGAGGCGCAGACGATGGGACGGTGTCAGCCCCGCACAGGAAGTCCTGACGCCTGCTACACGGACGGACCTCGGGGACGGGATGCGGACGGACGTCAGCTGGGCGCAGAAGGACAGACACTGCAGGGGCCCACTGACACGAGGCCCTTAGGGTCGTCAGAGAGACAGGAAGCCGGATGGGGGAGGGTTAGGGGCTGGGGGAGGGGCTGGGGAGCTGGTGTTTAACGGGGAACAGAGTTTCAGTTTGGGACAATGACAACGTTCTGGGGTGACGGTCGCACCACGACCCAAATGCGCTTGAGGCCGCTGGACTGTGTGCTAGAAGTGGTGGAGAGAGGAAATCTGTGTCAGGTGTATTTTCCCCCATTTTTATGACGGGAATATAGTGTCGCCGGGCACCACCGGACCCCGCTGGGGTCCCACGTGTTCAGACAGCCAGCCCCGGGCCGTGCTCTGAGCGATGTCCCCAGAAGCTGGCACCGACGCGCCCCCCGTCTTAGCGCCCCAGCACCGCGGCTACGACAGAAAGTCCTTCCCTGGGGTCTTGTAAACAACACACCCTGATTCCTCACCGGGGTGGGACGGGGAGGCCACGGTTCCAGCACCGGTCAGCCGAGTTCACTGCCGGCCTGTTCTCGCTGAGTCCTCACGGGGGCCGAGGGGCGAGGGAGCCTTCTGGGGTCCCTTTCATAAGGACACGAGCCCCGTTGGGAGGGGACCTCTCACCTTGGGTCACGACTTCACCGTATGAACTGGGTGCCAGTCGCACTCAGTCCGTCACACTTTGGTCAAAAGACGGGAGTTCTCATCGCTGACTTTGTCTCTCCGAGTCCGGAGCCCCCAGAGCTGATGAGCGCTGTGAGCAAGGAGGGCACTCGCTCACTCGATCGGGAGCACGGGGCCCTGGGCCAAGGGTCAGACGCGGGAGCACAACCAGGGAGGAGACAGCTGCCCGCCAGCGGGGGGAGAGAGCCCCGAGAGCGTGCGGATCAAGCACAGCTTGGCATGCCCGAGGGACCCGAGTCAGGCCGTCCGAGCCCGTGCTGCCTGCCGATGGCCCTTCGTCTGGGAAGGAACAACGCAAGGCAGCACCCGGACAGCTGGCCTCCTGCGGTGTGTGTAGCCTGACCTTCCCTCCCCGCCCGCCTAAGGGCCACCAAACTAACAGCCAGGCACACCCGAGGGGTCGCAGGGCGGCACCCCTCAGGCACAGAAGGCGCTGTCCTGGGGGGACAAAAGCCTGGGACTCGAGTCCTGCTCTTGTGATTCCCTTGATGCTTTTCTTTTCGGGGCCTCAGGTTCCCCATTGTTAAGACCGGGAAATTGGACCGAATGATCTCCAGACCCCCAATCCGTGATCAGGGAACTCGGGACCGCAGAGAGCTCGGGGCTGACAGGATGGTTCTGGTCTCCGTGTGGGTGAAAGTGTGACAGAAAGGGCTGCGTAACGCGGCGCGGGGCAGGTTCGTCAGCACACAGCAGATAGACTGCGGCTTCGGAGCCGTTTCCCCAGAACCAGGATTTACGGCCGGTCTCGGCCTGAGGCGGGCACGCAGCGGGTGCGCCTCCCCTCCGCCGAGCCCCCCCGCCTCCCTCCCCGACGCAGGAACGCCCCGGCTCTCGGGCTGCACGGGGGCCCGCCTGGATTCCCGCGGAGCGACATCCCAGAGATGCGCGCAACGGCCCCCTCCCCAGACGTCCACCTCTAGCGGGGAACGCCGCTTCCCAGCCCCAGCGGCGTGGGGCACGCGTGTCCGAGACCGCCGCCGCCTGCAGCGCGCAGTCTGGACCGAGCGCGGGGCGGCGGAGCTTCTGGGGGTGACCCTCCGCAGGGGAGCCGTGGGAGGGCCGCCCTCAGAGCAGAGCCCCCCACAGAACGCCCCCAGGCACCACGCGCTGAGGGTCTACGCAGACGCTGCCTGCAGACCACCTGCCACAGAGCCTCAGGAATGTTCTCCTGGTGGCTACGCACGGAGAGGGCCTCATCCGCCTTCCCGGTGCCCCTGCAGGTCAGGGTTTCTCAGCCTCGGCACGATGGACATTTGGGGGCACATCCCTCCCTATGGCAGGGCCTGCCCTGGGCACGGTGAGGGGCGGCTCCCCTGAGGTCTGCCCCTCGAGATGCCGGGGTGCCACCACCATCCCCCAAGCCGCAACCACTGGACACGTCTCCAGGCGCTGCCAAATGTCCCTGAGGGGCACCAGATTACCCCCGGCGGACGACGCAACCTTAGCGCGGAGGCAGAGGCGGGAGCTGCTGGGCCGCCGCCGACCCGGGGAGCCGGGAGCCAGGGGCCCCCACCACGCTCTGCGGCCCCAGGTCGTGCTCGGATTCACCAACTTCCGGATGATCTGACCGCTGTCCTCATTTCCAGGACAGGGACCCCCAGCCTTGCTGGAGGGCCGTGCCCTGCTCTGCCCCGTGGAGCTCGGCCATGCGCCCCCGCCCCCCCGGGGCGCGGCCACCTGCGCCTCGGTCACGCTTCTCGTCACACGTCAGCCGAGCGGAAGTTCTCGTGTCTGCCGGCAGCTCTGTGTGCAGAGGCGCTGGGCTTCTGTGGGAAGTGCATTATCATCTCAATCATTATCGATTTTCTAAGCTTGGATTTTTGTAATGCGAATCTCTTTTCTAGTCTGAGTATATACCCTGAGTATATAAATTTCAAATCAAGAAGTGAAGACTCATTTTTACTTAGATGTTTGACACGATCTCTTGAGATAACTGGCAAAGCACTGGGTCTGCCGCCACTCAGGACGGACTTCGCTGACCTGCAGCTGGTAGAGAAGCTCAAGGAGCGGCTGGACTCGTTAGGACGGTCCAGCTGCTGAAACACCGGCCTTCACACCTCACGTCCATCAAGGCCGGCCACAGTCGAAGGCTGGCCTCCACACAGGAACTGAGGCCGCAGCTGCCTCTAGGCCGGGGCTCTGCTGTCTTGTGGCCTTCAGAATCTTTCAGCCACCGCCAGGCACAGGGCTGCACCCCCAACCCAACCCCTTGCCCAGAAGTGACGGGCGTCACGCCACCCACAGTCCTTGGGGAAGAGCCAGTCGCGTGGCCCTCGGAGCAGGGCCAGGGGGGTGCAGCCCCCGGCAGCGCCTTCAGCCACAGCTCGGCACTGAGCGTAGGCCCACGGTGGTGAGCCAGCCGCCTCGGTCAGGGCGTCAGTGGGCAGCACTCGCGTGGCTGGTGAGGAGGCCAGCTTGTCCACGACGCTGGACCGTGGCAGGAGCCAAATGACTGCCTTCCCCAAGGAAGGGGACCCCAGGACTGTCGCCCATACGTTTGCCACCTTCCCTGGGGATTAAGCCCCAGGGGTTACCCAGGCGCCATCGCCCTCATCGCCAGGCACCGACCACACAACGGCAGAAGAGTGGCCCAGACGCCCAGCCGAGAGGCGGCCCCCAGCACCACTACCGAACCGGGTCACAAAAGAAGCATCTGGCCTGCAGACCAATCTGACCGGGTCACGGCAGGGGCCACTGGGAGAGGCAGACGGCAAGGCTGCAGGAGGGAGGGAGGGGAGGCAGGGGGCGGTTCTGTCCCAGCTAAACCAGGGCCCCGCAGCTGCACACAAAGTGGACACTGCCTCCCTGCAGGGCTCTGCCGCCCCGGCCGGTGTAATGCGAAGGATCGTGGCCCCGAGGAAGCGAGCACGCCTTGCTCTGTGCACACAGGGAGGGACTCATCGCCGTGGGATGCCGGCCCAGCCCCTCCCGCTGGAGCACTGCAGCCGGCAAGGCCTCGGGGGACCGGGCTGCGGGGGGACCCACCACTGACGGCTCATGGGGTGCCTGCCCACCCCACCGCCAGTGCCCATCCCAAGATCAGGTAGTTCCCCGCTCTCGGCCACCGCCCTGTGCATCCTGAGCCCATCCTCTCCTCCCCCTGCAGGATCACGTCTCCTCTCACCCCTGCTCCTGGCTAGCTCTGTGCAGGAGTCAGCCCCTCTTCTTGGGCCCCCATTTGCACCTGGGGACTCAGAGGGCTCACACCACCTCCTTTCTGCCAGGACCGTCAAGCCAGCTTGCTGGCAACCCTGACCTTCTTTTTCCTCTCTCTTTTTTCCCCGCAACTGCCCTTCTGGGAGAGGGAAGAAAAGCCAGGTCTTGTGGGAACCCCCATCCTGCCTTGGCATATTATAAAACCCATGAGCCCTGAGGTCCAAAGGGAAGCGGGACGCCGCGGGGAGGGCGGCCGCGCACCTGGGCCCCGTGGGGCTGCTGGGCTGCCCGATCTGCATTTTGTCCTCTCCCCCTCCCGACCCCCCTCCAGCCTGGTCCCTCTCACATCTATTTTCGTGGTGGATCAGTGTGCCTCTGTTTCCCAACCCAGGGCTTACGTATGTGTATTTCTATACGTTGCTGCCGCCGCAAAGCCTCTGAGCCATGCGAATGGCACCTTATGGCGATCTAGGACTCCTCCATCTGCTTCCGATGTTCCCCACTTCCCCTTAATAACCTGTTTTAGGGGAAGCGGTACATGCAGCAGATGATACAACTTTATTTTTGTAGACCCAGTTGGTCCTGGAGTGCTGGCAGCCACAATAATAGAGAGTGTGCCTGCTCCTGCCTCTCCGTGAGCCCGCCTCAGGCAGCACCTCGTTCCAAGGAGCCAGCCCGGGGGGGGGGGGCTCCCCGGGGGGGCACAAGGCAGGGGTCCCGCCCCAGCGACACACGGAATCCCGTCCCCCCCTTGGCCTGCTCAGTGTTTGCTTCAGGTTGAACTGTGTCCTCCCCACAACTTGAAAAAAAAAAAAAGATAGGATGAAGTCTTAACCCCTGGTACCTTGGAATGCAACCTTATCTAAACAGAGTCTTTGCAAATAAGATGTAAGTTAAGAGGAGGTCATGTTGGAGTAGGGTGGGCATCCAATCCACCAGGATGTGGAAGGACACTAGGTGTCCTTACAAGCGGGGGAGAGGGCGCACAGACGCGAAGGGAGGAGGCTGGAGTGAGGCCACACGGAGCCAGGAGGGGCGAGGAGGGCTTCTCCTCTAGAGACTTCGGAAGCAGTGGGGTCCTACTGACACCTCCCCGCCGCACACGGGGTGACGTCCCCGGCGCCTCTCCTTCCCGCCTGCGCCTCTCTAGGCAGTGGTAGAACGGGGAGGGTGTCGATTTCCACAGCCCACGGGGCCCTCGGCGCCCGGCCTCGGGGCCTTGGGGCAGGGGCTCAACAGGGACCTGGCAGGGTGAAGGCAGGTGCGCTAACTCGGGCCGCGCAGCGAACAGGTGCGAGTGGGCACGAACACCTCGCTCGACCCCGTCCTACTTCTTCCAAGACCTCACGTGATCCCCAAGGACACCAACGAGGCTCACTTTCACTCCCGTGAAGGGTGCGCCCAGGATTTCAGGCACTGATGTTTCAATTTCTTCTGAGTCTACAGTTATTTCCAAATAAAAAGCCTTAAAGAAAAAAAAAGCCCATTTTCTTTTTGTTTTGACAAGACACTGCAAAGCTCAACAGGGGTCTGCCCCTTCCTGTCCCATCACCTGGCCCCCAGGTGGCTCTGAGACTGAGATTCGGGAAGCAACGTCCGACCCCCGTAAGCAAAATCCGACCCCCTGGAAGAGGGGAAGAGAAGCCAGAGAGTTGTCACTTAGAACCTACCTTTTCAAAAGCCACGACACCAGCTCTCTGGCTTGCAGGAGAGGCTCGGGGGTGCCCAGTGGGAGTGGGGGTGGCCCAGCCGGCCACCAGAGAGGTGTCTAGTGCCGGAGGTCACCGACGCAAAAATGCACAAGGCAGTGGGCACCAAGGTGGCCCGAGAAAGAGAGGTGGGGCCTTGGCGTCAGGTCAGAGGAGGCAAGTGGCCGCAGACCCAGTGGAAAACCCGAGTCTGTGCAAGAGGAGGGACCTCGCATCGGAGACGGTGACCTAGACCTTCCGACACCCCCCTGCAGGAGATGCTGGTGAACAGCCGGGGCATTCCTGGTGCAGGGAAGAGGGAGAAAGGGACAGAGGCAGGACGCAGTTCATCCCCAACGGGGGGGGAGGGGGGAGACAGGCATCCCTGCAAACTCTGGAACAGGGTGGCGAGTCACAGGTGGGTGCTAAACCTAGCTCGCCAGCTGTTTCTGCAAACAGCATTGCTGGAACTCAGCCGTGTTCGTTCTTTATGTCTGACCTGTGAAGGCTGTCGTGCCCACATCCGAGGGCCATCGCCGTGACACAGACCTCCTGGCCCTAAAAGACTGACTACCTGGCCCTTGACAGGACAGGCTTGCAAAGCCCTGCTCTGAACACCTCGACTGTAAGGGAGCGAGTCTGAACCTGTACAAAGCCCGGGGAGGGGGTTTTGCAACGGGAGGCCAAGACACCGCGTGTGCCCCGCAGAGAGAAGGAGCAGGCCAGAGTGTCTGCTCCTCGCCCCCGAGAGACACCTCAGCGACAAAGTCAGGGCACCTCGAGCACCCGGGAGGCCAGGCTCGGGTAAGGCACCTGCACTAGGACCCGAATCAGCCCTGTGTTTCAGGGGAGGGAACGCACCACGGAGTGCGAGACATTCCTGATGTGATTCAGGACCGGAAATCAAACGAAGAGAATTCCAGAATAAAGATAAAAATCCAAATGGCCAGGGGCGCCTGGGGGCTCAGTTAGTTAAGGGTCGGTCTTTGGTTCAAGTCATGATCTCAGGGTCCTGGGATCGAGTCCCGAGTCAGGCTCCCTGCTCAGCGGGGTGCCTGTTTCTCCCTCTCCCTCTGCTCCTTCCCCAACTCATTCTCTCTCTCTCTTTCTGAAATAAATAGAATCTTTAAAAAAAAAAAAAAAAAAATACAAGTGACCAGAACACCCTTAAGTCAAGATCAAGGTTAGGGAGGAACTGACGCATACAACCAATCATCCAAGCAGCCAACAAGGGTGACTGGTCAACATCTAGCCCGGGATCCCTGCCCTACGGTTCTTGCCCCACGGAGCCGGCCTAGACCCGTTCACCGAATCCCACCCTTTTGTTCTCCTGTCCACACTCCTCCGTCTGCAAAGGGCCGGAGCTCGGCCCCCCTGCCCATGGGGGTCTTGTGCATCAAGAAGGCCAGCAGCCCTTCCTGCCCCGGGGGCTGAGACCAGCCACTGCTCTGCGTGCCTGCTTCGGGGGAGGGGGCAGCTCCCCACGCCACATCCCTCCATCACCCCAGCCCTCCGCTGTGAACACAGACCCTGGCCCTCACCCTCCCAGCACCGTGGACGTGTCCAGCCCCACAGCGGAGTATGAAATATCCGTGGCCGGGAACCTACCCTTCCTTCCCCAGCTTCGTGCCTCAGCCCAGCATGCAGCACTTACTCACCTGGGCCTGAGTTGCCAATATTTTATTTTGAGGTTGTGATGGAACCCTCCCCATGAAATTTAGCCCTGAGAGGCAAGCCAGCCCTGCAAGTCAGCCCTGCAAGCCAGGCCAGGAGAGACCAGGGTGGATGGTGGCCTGTCCCAGGGGCTCACCCATTCACATAATCATTCCGTGCTGGCCTATGTGGGCCCCGGGGCTTCGGGCACAACCCTCGGGGTATAATGCCCCGATAGGTAATTACAGCACATCAGGGAGGTGTGTGCAAAGGCCAGGGGGCCACAGAGGTGGGGGACTTTCTGAGTCTGGGGAGCAGCTCCTCCAAGGGCATTTGTGTTTCAAAAGAGGGTCCATTTTCAGGGGCAGACTCCAAGCAGCAAGGGGGGTTCGGTGGTGGAGCTGAGCTGGGAGGTGGGGAGGGGAGCAGGACTTAGCGGGCTCTTGTGGAGAGGAAGAAAGAACCAGCATGCTCCTTCCCAGCAGGAACGGCACAGAGAAGCACCACTGTCGATTCCAAGACCCCAGACCGTATCTCTCAGTGCCCAGCAGTCTGTGCTTTCATCTAGGGGAAGGGGCTTCATGCTGCCAGCTCAGTGCCCTGCTAAGGGGCCGGGGGTGGGGGGGTGCAGGGGACGCCGAGGCTGCAGCGGGCGCGGAGGAGGGAGGCACAGGCGAGCAGGTGGGGCCACGGGGCTGGCAGCCGCCATGCTCCACACCAGCCTTGGCATTCCGCTCATCTCAGACAGCTTCACTTTTGAGCAACCAGTGAAGGACAAGCACCCTGTAAATTTAGAACGCGTGACGGCTGGCTGCTTTGATATTCGGCTTCTCGCACGGGTTGGGGGAGGAGTCGGGAAGACCCACGGGGGCCGCACCATCACATCCCAGCCCGCGTAGGAGCTTGCAGAAGGGAACGTCTTTCCCAAAAGCGAAAAGGTAACGGGCCCCTGAAGCCGGTCCTGACCCCAGCCCTGAGGGCCACCCCTTCACCGCTCCTTCCACCAGCAGCCCCACCAAGGGGACCTCAGCCCCCACCCGTGTGCCCCCCCTCCCTTCCTCACATTTGGCTAAAAATAAAGCCCCTTTTGGCAGCCAACACACCCAGTTTCCCCAGAACATAAGCTTCCCGGGAATCTAGAAAAGGGAATAGCTCTACCTCTCATGGAGCCCAGATGGATTCCTGAAAATTTCTGTCAAACCGATTTCTGTAAATCCCATCATGTTCTCAGTGATTCACCTTCATCTCAGGAATGCTGGCCAGCGGCTTGGCCGCCCAGCCCCCTCCACCGGCGATGGGCCTGAGCACACGCCCATCCCAGCGGGTCCCGCGTGCTGGGAGCAGCCACGGCCGGCAGGGCTCTGCTCCGTCAGGGCTCGAGTCTCCAGGAAGCAGGGCAGACCCAACGCGGACGCGCCAGTGCCGCTTCGCACTTCCCCAGACCGCGTCTGATTTCTCTCAGAAAGGCATCGCCGGAACTTCCCCCTCGTCTCTCACCGGCTACCCCCGGACCCCTCCAAGCGGCGCGGAATGGACCTGAGAGCAGTGAAGGGGTCGGGGAGGGTGGCGGAGGGCAGGCTCAGTGTCTCGGCTGTGACGGCCTGCAGGCAGGCGGGGTGGCCTGCAGCCAAGCCAGGCTGGACAGCACGCAGCCCGAGGCCTGCCTGAGTAGGGGAGACAGGGGCCGGCACGGATCTCGCTGCGGTCTCGCTGCGAAGACAGCCCCTCGGGGCGGGACAGAGACAGGAGCAGAGCTCAGGTGGGGAGGCTGGTGACGGTGCTGGCGCTGAGCACGTGGAGAGCAGGGGGCGGATCCAAGGCCCAAAGCCAGCCGACCGGGGGGTCAGAAGAGAGGAAGGTGGCCTAGGCCAGTGATGGAGGCCCACACTCTTAGGAGAGCAGGGACCCTTCTCCTGCTCCTGGAGCTGCCCTGCAGGACACACCAGCCAGGACTAATCCTGGGGCCCTGGCCTCTGTCCCCCACCTTGACGCTGCTGGAAAGGGGGTGCAGGGCATCCAGTCACGGCTCTGCTGCCCTGTCCAGAGGCGGCTACTGTCACGTCACCTGCACTGGAACCTGGGACACAAGCAAGGCTGCAGGAACCCGTTTGTGCGCCCGGCTTTCTTTTATCAGGGAACTATTAAAAACTCGTGTGTGTGTGTCGGGAAAGGGTGACTCCTACTGAAATAGCTCTGAGCACTGAGCACTCTGGAGTCAGTGAATGTCAACCAACACGCAGAAGCCCTACCTGTGGGCCCCACAGGTGTACATTTGGGGGGCCCAACAAGATCACACGTTCCTCAGAGAGGATGGATATTGGCTCAGGACCTGATGTGCTTCACGCCCCACGTGAGACGCTCGACCCTCCTTATTTCATTATTTTCACAGCATCGCCCTCCTCTTCCAGATGAAGGAGGCTGAGGCCCAGAGGGGTGCCTAAAAAACAGTCAGTGGGGGAGCTGGGGTCCGACGCAGCCACACTATTTCTACTCTACCACGCAGCCTCTGCCCTTTGTTTCCCTTGTAGGACAACCTCAGGATGGGACAGACAGAGCTCTACATCCTCCCCACCCTCCGCACCTGCCGGAAGGAGCAGGAAGCCAAGCCCTCCTCCCAGCAACTAGAAACAAACCCCGGCCCAGGCTTCCCACATCCTCCCAAGGCCACGCCCCTGGATGGCTCAGCCACGCCCCAGGCACCCCTGGACCACCTGGGCCACGCCCCTCCAGACACGCCCCCAGCGCTCCCATTGGCTGGCATGGACAGACCGCAGGAAGAGAGGTGCAGTCAGAGAGGGCAGTCATAAACCCACCTGCCAGGAAGGGGTCTGGGGTCACTTCCTCCCTAGAGAAAATCCGCATCAGCTCCGCCCAGCCTGGGTCTCAAGGGAAGGGCAGCTCTGGGTGTGTGGCCCTGGGGGTCCCCGAGGTGAGCATGGGACCCGAACAGCACAGGGAGGGCCTCCCCCCACCCTCCACTCCCCCTCTGGTCAGGGAGTCTGAGCAGCCCTTGGCAAGATCCGTGGTTATAATTTTGTCCTTATTATAAAAGTAATACATATTTACTGCAGAATATTTAGAAACTACACATATGCAAAAAGAAGAAAATTTAAAATAACCCATAATCCCACTAACCCGAAATAACTCCTGTTAACATTTTCAGCATATATACCCTCCCAGACTTTCCTATGCATAGAATATATATTTTTGGTACCAAGTGGGATCATACTGTACATTCCATTTTGTAACTTTTTTCCATTTAACTGTGTCTCCTACCAAATCACTAAGTATCTGTCTACAACATCATTTTTTAATAGCTGAATTAGCCAAAGAATAGTTGGCTGAGCACAGGAGAGGGAAATTTTACGACACGGAACATTGCAATTAAGCATTAAATAGGAAAATGTCTTTTGTAAACAAATCAGCTATACGATTACAGAAAAATATGATATAAAAAAAACCTCTTTTTCCTTTTTAATCCAAGTTCTGCAATATGAAAAAAACGAAGACTGTCCTCCGATTTCAGGACGTGACACTCAAAAGAGAGCTCCCTGGGGCTCGTGATGTTCTTGGAAGGAAACAGTGTCCAAATTCTAAAGGGCTGACCATTCCCCCCTCCAAATTCACGCGGCAAAGCTCTAACACTCAGTGTGAGGGTACTTGGAGACGGCACTTTGGGAGGTGATCAGGTTAGATGAGGTCGCCCCACCCCCCGCCCCGGGTGAGATCAGTGCCCTTGTAAGATGAGACTCCAGAGTGCTGGCTCTCTTCACCACGTAAGGACCCAGCCAGCCGACACTGGTCCACAAGCCAGAAAGCTCCCCCCTTGACCTCAGACTTCCAGCCTCCAGAACTTTCTGTCGTGGCGCCCGGCAGACTAAGGCCTCGGGGAAGATGAAGAGTTCTGACATTGATACTGTAGTCATCTGGACCTTGTCATACTTTCCCTGGGGGAGAGACCCACAGGTGGCACACACAGAGGTAGGAAATGAGGAACCGGAAGCCAAGAACGTCCAATGGGACTCCCATCTGCTCTGCCAAGGACGAGGTGCGTCCCTCAAATATGACGAGGCGGGAGCCGGGCCGGGTCTGGGGAGGCAGAGGCTTTCTGCTGGTTTCACAGCAACAATGGAGATGAAGCGTGACGTCCCCGGAGAAGGCCCCACGGGGACACTCGTGGGACGAGGCTTGGGCCAAACGGCTTAGGCTCCCACCCACAGGCCTGACCATGTTTGCAGACCCCAGGCTGTACTCGACAGTCGGAGCACGAGAGTGGCCCTCGTGTAAGAAGCACCCGGAGGTGAGCGAGAGCAGAGTTCACGGCAACACGGACAAAGGAGGTGAACACAGTTCACAGGAGTCCAAATGCAAATGATCAAACATTTTAAGAAACAATAATAAGCAATAGTGGCATGGGTATAGGATGAAGGACTCCCACATAGGACAGAGAGATCTGTAAATTCTGTCAACCCTGGGAAGCGATCCAGCTGTGGTTGTTAAAATTTAAGATACACATACCTTTTGTCCCGATACTTCTATCTGGGATTTTCTCCAGAAAGGCAGAAAGTACCAGGAACAGCATGCGCACACACCCATGAGTGTGTCCGTGCGAGCAAAGGGGAGGGGCCGGGAGGAGCCCTTCCACCTGTCAGCAGATGTCGGAGGTCACCCCAGGCGCTGGATTTGGGGACGAGCCAAGCAGACTGTTCATTTCAGTTCAGACGCTTCTGTCTTGTAAGAACTGATACAGTGAATAAGTCAAGGCTTTTATAATTCATGTGACTGAATTTTTTAAATGACTCTGAAAATGATTTTGAAATAAAGCCTGTCTGCCTGCCATGCAGCTACAGGTAGAGCTGTCAGATTTAGCCAATGAAAACACAGGATGCCCAGTTAAGCAGGAATTGCAGAACAGTTTGTTTTAATATAAGTATGTCCTGTGCAGTATTTGGCCTGTACTCATACAAAGAACTCTTTGCTGTTCATCTGAAATTCAAACTCCAACTGGGTGTCCCAGGTTTATCTGGCAATCCTAATTACAGGGGAAGGAAAAAGAAAGAACGCACACCCCAAATCTCTGCAAGCCAAATTTAACCCCCTCTCCCCTAGCTGCCATGAACGCACCCCTCTCCCCTAGCTGCCGTGAACACCCGCCGCATCCGTGATGGTGTCTTGCTCCCAGTGGTCGCGCACACGCGTGCCCGCGCACACGTTCTGATCATCACTGGCCACCCCCTACGAGAACTCTTTGCCTGGGACCTCGTTTTCACTCGCACATGCTGACGTTCAGTACAGTTCCCGTCTGAGAGTCAGGATGTCTCCAAACTCGCCCTGCTGGGGAGACGTGAGCGCCTACAGCGGGATCCGGCCTTCCGGATTCTCTGTCCGAGCCCAGCGCTGCAGGGCACGTGGAAGGCAGTTGGCAAACAGAGAGATCAATGAGCAGAGCGCCAGGTGCGCCGTGGAGGGAGGCTGGCACCCCCTCTTCAAGGCGTGTGGCATCCAGCTTCTGGTCCGTTTGCTATGCAGGGTCACAGCCCACTTCTTAGCCAAGGTCAGCATCTTGTGACCTTCTCCAGCTGCCAGGGGCTCCTTCTGTCTTCCTCTTGCCCAGCGCTAAACACAGTGCACCAAACCTCACACAGAGCAGCCCGAGCTTATGCTTCCAGAGGCAGCCTCCCTATACTTGGATCTCAGTTCCCGTTACTCCTTGGCTGTCACAGTGAGGTGACCAGGGCCAAGGGCAGGAGGTTGGAGCCGGGGCGACCTTGGCCAGGCCGGAGGTTGCTCCTAGAGCGTGGACGACCCCAGCCTCACAAGCGGCAGACCAGGTAGATGCTCGAGGAGGGATTCCTAAGCCCTTCTGGGTTTGGGGTCAGTTGTGTCCCCTGCCCTCCGACTCAGTATGGGCCTCGTGGACCCCACTTTAGAGCACCTGCCCTTGCCTGCTGCCGGAGAATATGAGTGCTGGCCACAGAAAGTTCTGGGCCCTCTGCTCGAGGCCCCGGGACTCTGCAGGCCCAGGCAGGCTCTGCTGGGATGGCTGTCGAGCCCAGTGCGCCCGCCCTGCGAGGCTGCCGAAGCCACAGACGAGACGTTAGGGTTACAACCCACACCGGTCTTTGCCAATTATGTTGCCGTGCTTGAGCTCTAACCAGCTTTAAATTGAATCAGGACGAAATCATCAGAATAAAAAGAGCTCGAGCCCCAGCCTTTCAATTCCAGCGCTGGGGAAAAAAAAAAAAAGTTATACATTTCATAATGGCCTTCTACCCCATAATGAACAGGAAAAATAAATTAGATTCCAAGCTAAGGGTATATTTATGCAATTTCATTATGTGCCCATGAGCAAGCCTGGTTTTCACCAAGATAAAAATGAGCTCTCAGAAACACTCGCACTAAATAAATGGAGTGATTTAACAGCTTAACAGGGAGCGTGGAAGAGGAAGTGAAGGACAGTGTCAAAAATGGGAAAATACAAATAAGAGGGTCTCACGACATGCCCCGCCCGCACGTGCGGCAAACGCCCGCGGCCTCTGGGCCTCGGCCTCTCGAGGCCGCCGCTCTGTTCTCCGGGCTCCAGGTCCTCCCGAGGCCAGGGACAGCGGCGGGGACGCAGGTCCTCCCGCTGGACCCTGGAGCCCGTGTGCGGCGAAGCCACGGTGGCTCTGCACCCCCGTCGGCAGAAAACCCGGCCCTCACGGCCTGGGCCCCGCCATCCTCGGCTCCTCGCGCTCCCCCGCCGCGGCGGCTCTGCTGGAGAAACTCGGGCTTGCTCCAAAAGCTCCTCTGGGTTCTCTCCTCTGCCCGCACGTCAGGGCTCCCTGGCGCCCGGATGTGGCACGTGCTGCCCGCCGCCCGGCGGGCCCTGCCCTCGGGTTTGCTCCGGAGGCGCCAAGCACCTTAGCGTTTCTTTCTCCGGGAGCAAAACTATGTCCTCTGCTGCCTTCAAACCCTCCGTGCCTGTACCTTACAATGCTCGAGACCTCTCTGTGAGGGGCTTTTTATAAGCTCCCTTGTGAAGGCTGGCAAAATAATGGGTTTATTCTTTTAATGGATATTTACAAAGCCGGAGGGTGTTTCCCCGAAAACTCGAACGGCGTACAGCTGGGACGGACGTGGGAGACAGACGGCTGGGGCCTTGCACAGAGGCAGCTGCTCGGACTTCCTGAGCTGCCCCGTCTACCCTGGGAAGGGCTCCCCAGCGCTGTGAATGCAGAACAGGAGGAAGGCCGCCAACTCGGGCAGCATCAGCCTGGGGCACCTCAGGGGACACTCTGTCTTCACGGAAGGAAATGAAGGCTGGGACAGATCGGAGGGATCCCAGCCCACACCTGCCTGCCCAACAGAAATCCCATGCCGGCCGCGTGGGT
The DNA here is from genome assembly GCA_028533885.1 of Nasua narica. Lineage (NCBI taxonomy): Eukaryota > Metazoa > Chordata > Mammalia > Carnivora > Procyonidae > Nasua > Nasua narica. Next base: position 2,273,390 of record CM052804.1, on the reverse strand, counting down.
CATTTTAAATGTTAGTAGCCACAGCTTAAACGTTTAAAAAAAAACCAAAAACCAGTGAAATTAATTTTAATGATGTATTTTGTGTAACCCAAAATATCCAAAACACTACCTTGTCCGTATGTAACCCACCTAAGGAGTTGTTCGTGGGATACTTTACGTGCTTTGTGTGCAGGCCCTGACGACTCGGGGCTGCGGGGCTCCCGACGGCGGGCAGCCGCCCTCTGGGCCAAGCCAGGCACAGAACTCCTTCGCCTCTCGACTGTGTCGTTTACCGACAACCCCCAGCCTGAAAGACGACCACGCGGCCACGCGTGACCCGTCCCGTGGCAGCCCACCGGTGCAGGGACACAGGCCCACCTCTCTCCCACCTTCACAGTCACAGATCCTCCAAAACCGCCGAGAGGCCGTAATGGGAAATCACCGCCACCACAGCTCCCCGAGCGCTGCGCATGTCGGGAACAAAGCACCTCTCGCACGCGGGTCGTGTGTTGTGCGTCCTTGCCGAGGCTCTGGGAGTGCGGACGGGGCTGCCCACGGTCACACGAGAGCCAACAAGGACTGGGAACCCGGAACCCCGTTTATCAACCTCGGGGGGCAGAGCTCCCCTGTGACAGAGAATGTGGCTGGGACGGAGCAGGAGCCCGCTCCCTACTTCTCACTCGGGCCACTGCACATGGAGCAGAATCACACGGGGACCTCCTGCCACACGGGGACCTCCAAGGGGAAGAAGCAAGCAGGCGGACCGCGGAGGATACACGAGCGGCAGTGATCACGCCTGGCGATCACGCATGCCGAGCCCGGGCCGGCGTCGTGATCTCACCAGGGACAGCGCCCGGTAGCTCCTGAGTGCACACAGGGCCGGGATCCCGCGGCACAGTGCTTGGCTAAGGCCCAGTGAAATTTCCGAGCGACTGGTCCACCAGGGGAGAACTGGCAGAGTCTGCAGGGTGGGGCAAGGAGGGGCCGCAGGGGGAGCCAGAGACGGGCCGCCCACACAGCCTGAGAAGGTGGCCAGGCCGTGCAGCTGGGGCGTCACAAGGATGGAGCTCGCAGATGGACGGCCCCAAGGGACAGAGGGGCTGAGACAGCGTCCCGACCCGGCCTGCATTTTCAGGTTCCTTCCTGCGTGCTAAGGTGGAGGACAGGCCCATGGACGCTCTGGTTGCACCTTCCCTGTGGCTCCGAGCAGACGACAAAGCTGTCCCCCGGCTGGCCGGTCCCTGGTTCTACCTCCCCCGCCCAGGTTATTATCCCACCTCACGGGTCAGACCTTCCTAGACCAGGAGCGGCGCCCGAGTCTGCCCTTCCAGTGCCGGAAGGCTCGGGGCCAGCGTCTTGTCCCTCACCGGGTGCGGCCACGTGGTGATGACGGCCGGCGGGGGAGGGAGCCGCGCAGGAAACAGGGAAACCGGGAGGTCCGTCTCCTTTGCTGCCGCTGCCGGACAGGTGAGCTGGAGAAACAGGCAGCGGGGCAGCAGCGATGCAGAGGAGAGACGTGGAGGGAGAGGGGGAGTCCTCCCAAAGGGTTTCCCGACGCCTGCTCCTCCTGCAGAGTCCTCCACCCTCCTCGCCTCCCACCGGCCCCCCAAGCCCGACGTGCTGACCCCCCCCCCGGCGCCCAGCTGCCTTCCTCGAGAGCCCCCAGGACGGCGTCAGCCTGCACCCTGGGGCTCGGTCTGTGCCCCCAGCCACCCCCTCGGGGTGCTTACATAACTCGAGTCCTCCCTCACCCCAAGGAGCGCCGCCTCAGACTCCCCCCACCTTCTAGACGTGGGGGTGTAACGTCTGTTCGCGGCGTCCCTCTCCGGGAGAACGCCCTCCCCCACCGCCACACCCCAAACTCAAACACTGCCACCCTCCCCCAGAGCGGCACAGGGTAAAAAATAACGGAAAATAAAAACATGCTACCACTGCCACCCACCACATCATTAAGGGCAAAAAAAAAAAAGGCTCCTACATATAAAGTCTTTCCTTCTTGTTCTAGAAAAACAGTAGCGAATCCTGGGGGCAAGAACGCAGGAGGGAGCAGACGGGGGCTGCCCTGGCTTTTCACCTCCATGGCAGAGATCATCTTTGCAATTTCTTAATTTCGTCCCCACAGTGGGAAGTCCCGGCCACGGAGCTCCCACACATGCCTGTGAGGACAGGTGTTGGGAATCGGCACCAGGAAGTGGGGTCCAGGGCTGGGGGGGCTGCCCTGCCCTCTCTCCCCTCCCTTCAGAGGGGCCCTGCTAATAGAAAAGAGGGAGGGACCACGTTAGGGGTCTTCCAGGAGCCTCTCCTGGTGGGACAAGGGGAGCACAGCCGCCCGCCTGAGGGGCCCCGAGATGCAGCACCAGCCCCCTAAGCTTTTCCGTACTCCCGACAGACCAGCACTCCCAACCAGAGGCTCCCCACGTCCTTCCAGCCGGCGCTCCGCCGATGCCTGCCTTCCCTTCCAGACACGATCATGAAAACAAGAGGGAAATCTGTAATTCTTTCCCCAAGAGAAGCTGCCTATTCCTATTATCCAATTCAGCCTCACCGCGCAGACTGCGGTTCCCTTTCTTGTGTTCCCAGCTGCCCCGGTCCTCACCACCAGGTCCCGGCTCCCACGCCCGGCCACCGCCAGGAGTCCGCTTCAGCCTCTGGGTGCTCGCACGCGCACGCGCCCTCGGCTTACCGCACTGTCTCTGGAGGCTCTTAGTGGGGCACGGAAGGTTCCCTCGCATTATCCCCGTAGAGCTCACTGGAAAGACAGCACGGGGGCACGTGGGCACACATGCTTGTATGCTACACGCAGAACTACGTGCCACAACCAGGATAAGTCCACACTTTGCGGATGTGCATAATAACAAATGCAAAGCAAATCGTTTTGGAGTGGCTACAGGTAGATCTGGGAAGGTCTCAGCTGCGGTCTGGATTTGGGGAGGGTCTTTATCTCCGGGACCTACACGCCCAGCTGTTGGCACTGTGAAGCCTACTACGTGACCCCGTGGGGGACAATCCCCGGGAAGGCGTGGGAGAGCCTAACAGAAGGGTCCAGTCCAGCAGCCCCAGAAAGAAAGGGCACGCTTACAGAGGACCTACTGAGTCTTTCAGAATTCGGCCGTCCCTATTGAGGCAAGGGGTCAAACAGATGAAATGGAGTCCCTGAGGTCCCACAAGGGCCCCCATGTGGTCCTGTCTACACACCGAGTTCCAAGACTTTCTAAAGAGGGATGATTGATGGCTTGTCCGTGACCGTGCGCCGCCCTCCCGGGCCCACCAAGAGCAGGGCATACGTCCCACCTGCCGCGTGCCTGCTGCCCTGTCCTCGCAGCTGGGGCCCTCTACGTGGCAGGCACCCTGCTTGGGGCTGAGAGGGGAAGGTGGACGCAGGGCACTGCCCTCCCCGCTAGGGGCGCCAGCAGGCCGGCAGTCACCGCCATGGAGAGTGGGGTAGAACCACGCAGGACACAGAGAGGAGCACCCCAGCCGCCCAGGGGTTCCGAGGTAAGACACCTCATGAGCCAACAGCCCTCCCACTCGCCTTTCTGTTGAAAATCTGCTGCTTGGGGCACCTGAGTGACTCAGTCAGTGAAGCGTCTACCTTCATCTCGGGTCATGACCTCAGGGTCCTGGAATCAAGCCCCACGCTGGGCTCCCTGCTCAGTGGGGAGTCTGCTTCCCCCTCCTTCCCTCTAGGTCTCTCTCTCCGCCCCTCTCTCTCAAATAAATAAATAAAATCTTCAACAAAACAAAACAAAACAAAACCCTGCTGCTTGGGGGAGGGAATGAGGGGAGGACCCGGGACAGGACCTCCACGAGCCGAGTCCCAGGTCGAGCTCTCTGGTCCCCTCTCCCAGGAACGAGGCCTCGGCCCGCCTGCCAGAACAAACAGGTGCCCCGAGCCGGGCAGGGAAGGTGGGTGCTTCGCGGTCGGAGGACACGCCCTGGGGGAAAAGGGAGAACGAAGTTCTGTTTATCCAACTGCACAACGCACCAGGACAACAGAGGAAGGCAGAGGGGAGGTGGGGCGGGAGGCCCGGGAGGCTCGGAAGGCAGCGGGTGCCCCCGCCCCACGGCCAGCTCCGAGAACAGGCCCGAGGGCCGCTCCGAGAGCGTACTCGCATCCCGCGACGCTGAGGGGAAGCTCTCGGGAAGCTGGCGGACCTGCTCGAACCCCGGCCTGCGCTTCACGCGGCGGAGGGCCCGCTGGGGGCGGCCGCCTCGCCTGCCCCTGCAGGAGTCCCTCCTCGTCACTCCGCCTCGCCTGCCCCTGCAGGAGTCCCTCCTCGTCACTCCGCTCTGAACCACCTGCGGCCATCCAGAACATCCCTTTGCATGTCCTCCAATCGTACAAAACACCAAGTTCCCAGGCAGATCCTCGCTCGGGGCTGGCGGCAGCTGCGAGCAAAGTGCCGGGTCCCGCCAGGCCCCGGGAGGACCCACCTGACTCGCAGCAGATGCTGTTCCAGAGGTCGCCACTGAAGCAGCCAGAGTGCCAGGACCCGAGGCTGCCCGCGCCCCAGGGACACACCGACAGCCACCATCCAACTCCGTGCCTCGGCCTCCTCACACTCTCCCAGAGAAGGAAGGCCGGCTCGTGTGTGGGACTCCCGCAAGCCCACGCAGGCGTGCCGCTGGGTGACAGCGACTTTCCTTCCCTTGCAAGGGCCTGCACAGCCCGGTGTCACGGCTCTGTCACCACCCCAAAGCCTGTCCCCTGACTCTGGCGGGAGCCACGGGTGTGCCGGGGTGCCAGGGAAGAGGCCCGCTTGGCACTGCTGCTGGAGCTCCCGTGGCCCCCAGCTCCTTCTCTGTAGTGTTGGGGACGCCCGGCTCCTTCCAGCACAGCACCCCGATCCCCCCGGGCCCTGCAGGCTTGAGAGGAGCCTGCTCACATCCGCACGTGTCTTCGGGCACCTCTTCTGTGGACTGATGGCGCCCCAGTGCTCCCATCGGGACCCGGCACCAGTAGGTGCCCAACAAATATTTGCGAAATGAATATATGAGTGCTTCCTCGTGGCCTCTCATTTCATCCTCATAAAAACGCTGTGAGCCAGCTAGAGCCATCATTAGCCTACTGGGGACGATAATCATTGTTGCAGGACAGCCACGGGTTGACTGTGGGCGCCCTCGGCATCCTCTTGTTTCTTCCTGCCCTCCAGGCGGGGAGCCGTTATCACCGTTGTGCAGATGGAGAAACTGAGGCTCAGGACGGGGGATGCAGTGCCCGAGGTCCCTTCTCCTGGCCGATGACGGCCAGGCCACCCTGCACCTGCCTTCTCCAAGGGCCGAGGCCAGGTGGCCCGGAGCGACAGAAACCAAAGGCCCCCGGGGTTGACGAGCGCCTCGGGGTTCCAGCAGGCACAGCCTGTCTTACTTCGGAAGTCCTCGGGGAGATCCCAGGGTCGTGAGGCCGGACGGGCCCGGCCTACAGGTGGAAGCCAGAACACAGGCTCCTCCAGGGCTGGGGAAGCCGCAGGCAGCCCCCAGCCATGAGCAGATGGGGAGAGGGCTGCAGGTGGAGCTCACGTTTCCATGGAGACCAGAGAGCGATCTCTCTGACAGGAGCATTAGATCAAGCAGAAGACTCTTGAAGGGGATCATGGTGACCGTTTGTGTCTGTGTTGAGCTGGGCAGTGACTCTGGCCTCCCACCCAGAGGGAGGCTCGGGGGCCCCCCAGGGACGTGCGGGGGCCTCGGCAGGGCAGGCCAGAGGCTGTCCTTGTGCCGGGGGCAGGAGTCAAGGGATGAGACAGAGAACGGAAAGGGGAAGGCAACGTCCCCTCGGGAGGGGCCGGGGCACTGGGAGGAGAGGGAGGGGGTGAGTGTCGGCACACACCAGAGCTGAGGAGGCCGCGCAGCTGCGGGCACAGCCTCTGCCGGAGCAGAGCTAACTTTAAAATAAGAGGGGCTGAATCATCACAAAAAGTAAGAATTTTCCAGGCTTGGTGACATAACGGATAAAGCAGTTTGCCTAAAAAGCCCCAGTGTTCTGAGAAGACCATGCACACGCACGCACACACTGCAGAAAACCAACCCTGCAGCAGAATGTGACCCCGAGACTGTCCATGCTGGGGGCCCACGAGAGCACTCACGTACCCCTTACCCCCGGCACCTTATCCGCCCGGACCTTCCTCCTCTGTCTCTTGGGGTCTACGCTAGGAAAACTCCACGCCAGAAAAATGGGCCAGGCAGGTCTGAACCAAAACCTCAGCTGGGACCAGGAGACAAGAGGCTCAGGGGGCACCCCATGCCCAGGGGCATCCCCAGGAAAGCTTGAACCGCAGGGTCAACTCTCATAGGAGGAGCAGCTTCCTGGAGCCAGACCTCTTCCCGGGGCGTGAGCCTATTAACCAGCTGGATGGGGAGCGGGGAGGGAACGGTGGGATGAGTGGATTCGGTCCCAGGAAAGTCGAATGGGAAACTGGGCTCCCAAGGGTCAGGGTAGAAAGCTCCAAATGCAAGTCCACATGCTCATGGCAAAGAAGCATGACGTTTACATGTTGGGTACCCTGCTTGGGCCAAGGACAGGTAGGCCTTTTGAGCTATGATTTATTCAATAAATATTTATTAAAATCGCCCTTCATGCCACAATCACTGACGGAATGACTAAGTAGATGGATAGATGGACCAATGGAACAGACAGGTGGATACTGACATCAAAGCAAACAAATGGAGCTCAGAATCCAGAGCATTGAGGACTTTACAATTCAAAAGCTCTCAAAATCTTAGCATCCCGTATATTCTAGATCCATGCTGCCCAACAGAACTTTCTGGAATGGAGGGAATATTCCACCATCCAATATGGCACCCACAAACCACACGTGGCTGTTGAGCACTTGAAGTGTGGCTAGTGGGAGTAGCTGAATATCTAATTTTATTTAAATAGTCACATGAGGCTAGTGGCTACCAGACTGGACAGAAGAGTTCTAGAGTTTTCCAATACACCTTTGCATGTGCTGGTCCTCCACGGGTGGCTGGAATGCGGGCCACACAAAGGCAGTCGGGAAGCCTGACTTTGTGAGAAGCTGAGACAGTTCCATTGCCTGATTTCCCTGAGTAAGAAAGAAACTAACAAAACCTGGGACTGCAGGCAAATGCTTCTCAACTTTAATGTCCACACAGAGCACACAAAAATCCTGTGAAAACGCAGACTCCGAAATTCAGTAGGGCTAGGGTGGGACTCAAACATTTGTAGCTTCCACAAGCTCTTAGGTGATGCTGATGATGCTGGCATAGAGACCACATTTCTAAATCGTAAGAGCTCAGGAAATTTTCCATTCTGGGAAAACAAGGGCTTGCAGGTAGCAGAATGGAGAGACCCTGCGAGGCCAAGATTCCACACAGAGAATCTGGCATATTAAAACAAATATTCAAATCTTCAAGATTTGAAATTTTAAAGAGATTAACTTATCAAGTTCTTACTGTAAGCCTGCATATTCTGGGGAATGCAAGGAGCTTACGTGACAAGCATCAGGTCTAAGCAGAGCCTCCCATGGTTCCCCCAACTTAACACTGCAGCCTCCCACCCCCCACGCGCCTCCAGCTGCATATTCTGCTGTAAGAACTGCTACTGTCTAAAATATGATACAGTCTTATTATTTATTTCATTTTTGGCTTCCTTCCCACCTAGCATGTAAGTTCCACGCAAGCCGGAATTTGTGTTTTGCTCATGGCTGTGTCCCTAGGACCCGAAGAGGACCCAGTATGTGGAAAGCCTTCCAAGAAATATTTGCTGAATGAATGACTTGGAATCTCTGCTCCATTTGAATGTCCTTCAAGAGCATTGTATGTTTTCCATATATGCATCTGCAACATTTTTTATTAAGCTGATTCCCGGATATTTTAGTTTATTTTTGTTGTTATAAATACGAATCTTTTCTACCACCTCTGTGTTTGTTATTATTTTTTTTTTCATTGATTCTCTGGGGTTTTCCAAGGACACAATTACACCACCTAGGAAGGAGTGATACTTTTACTCCCTATTTCTCAATATTGACTCTTCTCATTTCTTTTTCTTGTCTGATTGCATTGGCTGATGCTTCTGCTGTACTGTGAAATACTGCAGCCGCGTGATAGTAGCATCCTTGTTCTTGCTTTACTGTTTCCCCATTGGGAAAAGAAGGGGTTTGGAAGGTGATTACATATTGTCATGTTAAGGAAGCATCTATCGATTCCTGTGGAGTATTTATCAAGAAAGGAGGTTAACGTTTGCCCAACGGCTTTTCAGTCCCCAAAAAGATAGTCATGTGATAATTCTCTGTATGTTGACTAACATGATGGATTGTATAAGTAGATTTCTCATCATGGAGCCATTCTGGGAGTCCTGGAAAAGACTCCAAATGGACATAGGGCATTATTATTTTCACAAGATGCTTGGATTCTATTTGCTAATATTTTATTTAAAATTCTGCATCGGTATTCATAAGCGAGACTGGTGCGCAGTTTCATTTTTGTACGATCTTTTTCAGATTGAAAAACGTTGTCATTCTCACTTTGTGAAAATTACATAGATGTTTCCCTTCTTTTTATTTTCTGTGGAACAGTTTAATTAGCACTGGAAGTACCTGCTCTTCAAAGGTGTGGGTTAAGTTCCCCTGGGAAGCCACCCGGACATCCTCAGTGTGGGAGTAGCTTAAAAATGTCATGGAGCTTGGTCAGTTTTAGTAAATTACATTTCTCTCATTTCTCATTTTGTATTTTCTTGTGCTTTCTTCCTTTCTAACCTAGCTAGTGGTTCAGCTCTTCACTTAAAAAAAAAAAAAAAAAAAAAGCTTTTTTTATTTATTAGCCCCGTCTTCTCTTCTGTGACTCATTCATTATCTATTCACTTCATTAATGCCTTCTTTCTTCTCTCCTTCGGTTTATTACCCTTTTGTCCTTTCCCTAACTGTTTGAGTCATATACTTCATTCATTCATTTTTAATTCTCTTTTACCGACTATGTACTTAAGGCTATGAATCTTCTCTCTGCACACGTGCCCTCACCTCTAACCAGGGTCCTGTATTTGTGGGTGCTGTGTCCACCCCCTGCGAGCCCGTCGGTTGGCAGTTTGTGGAGAGGGTTCCCCAGAGCCAGAGAGTCTGCCTGACTCGGCCCTGGGTGCCTGACACTGAGCACAGGGTCGGACGCATCAAAGGTCAACAGTAAACATTTACAGAAAGCATGGAGTGGCTGATAATTTCATGGTGATATGCAATAACTATAAAGCCCACATCCGAGTACTTATCTATGCCGGGCACTGTGCTCGACTCCGGAGAAGCACCATTTTATCAGCTGTGGCAGGTGGGTTTTGCTCTTCTTCATTCGCAGGGCAGGAAACCAGGGCTTACCAGAGAGGTCAAGGACGTCCCCGCCGTACATCACTGCAGACTGACAGAACTCAGCCTCCCATGAAGCGTGCGCCCCCTCGCCAGCCACTGACCACGGAGGGCAAAGGAGACTAGCCTGTGAGGAGCAGAGAGAGGCCACGCGGCACCGTGCCTAGACCACAGGCTTTGGCAGTAGACAGACTGGAGTCTGAACCCAGATCGACCCACTACTGGCTGTGGGACCCAAGGCAGATCACGGACCTTCTCTGAGCCTTACTTGTTGGGTCTCTAAAATGGGGAGGGGATGTCCATACCCCTCCCCTCCCCCACAGGCTGCTGTAAAAATCACATGGGATGATAGGCAGAAGATACTCAGCACAACGCCTGGCCTTTGGTAAGAACTCAGAGCTGCTGGTCGATAATCGTATCACCCAGCTCTCCAATTATCACAATGTCACCAAAACCCAACATCCTAACAGTGCAAACAGACCCAATTAGGAAGACAAAAAATGCCCACAGAGTTGAAGAATTAGAAAAATCACAAAATTTCAGAGCAAGAGAGGATCCCACAATCAGAGTATTTTGCAGATGGGGAAGGCGAGGACCAGAGGGGGAAAGCAGCTGCCCCAGGTCGCACTCCCACCGGCAACCCCGCAGAGGCTCGGCAGGCTCTTCCCACATTTACTCTTCCCTGCCGTCCCCTCGCCCATCCTGTGTGGGGCCCCATACGTAACCCACAGCGATGAACACAGAAGGGACCTCGTGACCCGAGGCACAGCAGACTGGAACTGCACTGGGTGCCGCAGGGGCAGGAGGGGAGGCGAGACCCCTGGGCCAGGCAGCTGGAGGCCTACAGGGGACGCAGGGGCAGCAGCGGCCGATTTTAGCAACAGTGAGCGACCACAGAGCCGCAGTTGTAAACACATCCTGAGGGCTGGGGAGAGGGAATTCGGTGTACAAATCAGGGAAGATACGAAATTAATGGCAGCTTAAAGGACGTGTGCTAATTTAACATCTTTGCAAGCATGAAAAAATAGGAGCAAGCAAGAAAGGGCTGGTGAAATATTTACTGACAAAAAGCAAAATAAGAAAATATTTGAAAAGCATGCCGCACACAAATGAGCGCCTGGAGGTGCAATCCCAGCAAACCCGTCTCCCTTCGGCGGCCACGGCGTCAGCCGGCACAGGCGGGGCGGCGGGAGCCAGGCCTCTGTGCCCGCGGAGCTCACTGTTCACCCGGGGCTTACTCTGTGCCCAGCCTGGAGCACAGGGTTTTCCGTACCGTCTGGACCCTCCACTGAGACGGGAGAAGGGGCCCTGGTGCTGCAGCTCCAACCTGGACCACGTGGTCCCAGCACCCCAACTCCTGGCCTCCACGCAGTGGGTGCACCCCTACCCAGGGCCGAGGAGAACCAAGACGCGCTACCCCGCAGACGCAGAAAAGACCAGAGTATGACCACGGCTTGCCCCCTCCTCACGTTGTTCCTTAGGGATCAGCACTGGGGGGCTGCAGGAGCCCTGGCGGGCGGCGAGGCCACAGGAAGGGTCGCGGCCGCTATCGCGGCCACTGTCAATGCCGCACCCAAGTTTGCTGCCGTTGCCGGAGTGCTGGAGTGCGGATCTGGAGAGATTTTCTTTGCGAAATTGGACCACATTGGCTCTGATGTCGACATTGTCACAGGCCGTAGGGAGGTTTGAAAACCACAAGCAAAGGCTCATGGCGAACGCCAGCAAATCAGGCAGGAGGGGGCGTCTCTGAGGGAGGCCTCTCCGGCCACCGCCAGGCCTCCATTTTGTTTAATATCCCAGCTAATGATCTAGAAGACACCAGGTCGTGAGGATGACCCGCTGGGGAGAGCAGCAAGTGGGTGGGCACCGGGGAGGGCTGCGGTGCGCTGGGACAGGGGAGGTGGCAGAAATGACCTGGAGGAGAAGGGACTCCCAAGCAAATGGAGATTCGGCCTGAATCAAACTGTAAAGCCTCCAGTGTGAGCAGAGCAGCCAGCCGGCCGGGGCAGCCGGGGGCAGACTTCCCACCCGGGCTCATCAGGACGAGGCCCCGCAGGCCCTCTGCCGGCCGGAGCGGAGGTGAGGCTGTGCAACAGGAAGCGCGGCAGAAGGTCGGCTCAGGCCGCGGGGACAGGGCTAAGGCTGCCCTGCTCAGCGTATGCACTGCTCGGGAAGGAAACAAAGCCGTCAGCCCCGAACACATTTGGAAATTTACTGGAGCAGCCATTTGGCGCTGCCTTGTGGGGCCTGGGTTAGTCAGCCAGTGAAGCACACGTTCCCGGCGCTGCTGGGCGGGCGGGGGCCGCGGGGGCCTGCAGGACGCGGGCATAGCACGCAGGCTACACGGGGGCTGGGAGCATACTGGCAAAGGGTGGACTGAAAGCAGAAGCCCACGGCACAGGGCGGGTGTACAGGCAGCAGGAAGGGCACGAGGGCAGCTCTCCTGGGAGCTGGACCACTGAGACCAAGAGGCTGAGTGAGGTTCAAGACAGGCATTAACCCTGATGCAGCCACACCCCTCGGTGGGTGGGTGGGAGCAGAGCAGCTGGGGAAGTTGCTCACCATGAGATCCCCTGGAAGCCTGCAAGGCTCCTCTCAGGCCAGGGAAGCAACGGTCTGACCCAAGTCTCAAATAGCAGCACTCGGATGACCTCTACTCTCTCTAGCAAATGACTCCTGTTCTTACTGGAAGTGCCCTCCTTGAGGACAGGGAGTTGGTTTTGTTTTTTTTTCATTGTTGTCTCTCTGGTGCCTGAAATACTACATATAATTAGATACTTAGTTATTATTTGTAGGATGGGTGAAGGATGGATGGATGGAGGGAGGGAGGATGGATGGTTAGATGAATGAGTGGATGGATGAATAGTAGATGGATGATGGATGGGGGATGGATGGGTGGTTGGATGGGTAGATGGTGAATGGACAGAGGATGGATGGGTGATGGATAGATGGATGGATGGATAGATGGACGGATGATGGATGGGGGATAGATGGTGAATGGATGGATGGGGATGGATGGATGGATGGTGAATGGACAGAGGATAGATGAATGGGTAGATGGATGGATGATGAATGGATGGATGGATGGATGATGGATGGGGGATGGATAATGAATGGATGGATGGATGATGGATGGGGGATGGATGATGAATGGATGGATGGATGGATGATGGATGGGGGATGGATAATGAGTGGACGGATGGATGATGGGGGATGGATGATGAATGGATGGATGGATGGATGATGGATGGGGGATGGATGGATGATGAATGCGGGATGGATGGTGAATGGATGGATGGATGGGGGATGGATGGATGATGAATGGATGGATGGATGGTGAATGGATGAATGGGGGATGGATGGTGAATGGACAGAGGATGGACGGATGGATGATGGATGGGGGATGGATAGAGGATGGATGGATGATTGATGGATGATGGATGGGGGATGGATGGATGATGAATGGATGGATGGATGGGTGATGGATGGGTGATGGATGGTGAATGGATGAATGGGAGATGGATGGATGGTGAATGGACAAGAGGATGGATGGATGGATGATGGATGGGGGATGGACAGAGGATGGATGGATGATGGATGGATGATGGATGATGGATGGGGGATGGATGGTGAATGTATGGATGGATGGTGAATGGAGAGAGGATGGGTGGATGATGGATGGGGACGAATGGATGGATGGGTGGATGGATGGTGAATGGCTGGATGGATGGGGGATGTATAGAGGACGGATGGATGGATGGAGGATAGTGAATGGATGGGGGAGGGGTGAATGGAATGGATGGGTGGATGGATGGATGGTGAATGGATGGGGGAGGGGTGAATGGAATGGAAGGGTGGATGGGTGGATGGATGAAAGATGGATGAAGGATGGCAACTGGACGGGTGGATAGATGGATGCAGTGCCCCCACCACTGTATCTTCAAATCAGTCCCAGGACTGTCCCCCAACCATCACTCCTCATCCCGGCCCCAGGAGACCCAGTAAAGAAAGGACTAGGACTGAAAGGGTCCCTAGAGGGTTTCTGAGCCCGAACAAAGCACAGGAGGTGCTAAAGGGGGCCCAAGAGGCCAGAAGTCCTCACCCAGCTCTCTCCAGCCTTCAATGAAACACTGTACATAGAGATACTTTGTACACTGCACAGCAGTGAACACGCGCAGGGTATTCCTGCTTTGTGTCCTCCCCGCGGAGGCTGCAGCCCCCTCCTGCTCCTCCTGGTGGGAGCGTTGAGAGGCCAGCCACTTGCTTTCTTCCCACTGCAGCCCCAGGACCTGGCCAGGACAGGTCCCTGAGAAACCGTGAGAACCCCCTTGTGTTCACAAGGGGACAGCGGGCAGCAGACGAGAGGCTACTGACCAGCTGGCACTGCTGCGTCCGGGGACATACGAGCGACCACAGCACATGGTGGCTCACACTCGAGCGTCCATCACCAAATCCAGGACGGACGACAGTGCTGCCCACAGCAATGTCACCCTGTAGGGCCAGGACACGCCCCTTTCCCACACACGAGCCCAGCAGCTCGCTGGCCACGACCAGGTCTCTACTGAGCTCCGACCTGGGCCGAGGCCGGTACGCACCCGCTCATCTTCTCCACCCACTGCCCTCGGAGATGGGAGGGGTTTGATCCCATTTCACAGATGGGCAAACTGAAGCCCACAGAGAGGAAGTAGCCTGCCCGAGGCCCATGTAACCAGAGGTGAAACCAGGTGCGCACCAGACAGAGCCGGCAGCGCTGGGCTGCTCCCCGAATCGGCTCTGCCCTCAAAGGCTGACATCTCCATAATTCAACGCACCAAAGACGTGCCTCAGAGGCTTCATGGAAAGCCCCCTGCGGAGACTGCTTTGCAAAGGGCCTTTCTGCCAAAAACCATCACTTGTACCTCCATGGGCCTCAAGTCCGCTGCCGTGCTGGGGGCAGAGGGCGAGTCGGGGCCACGGGGGAGGAGCCCAGCCTCGCCCCAACTCAGGGAAGAGCCCTGCCCTGGGCTCTCAAACCCCTAACCCTCCTCTGCCTGGGACACCCCCAACGGTGGGCAGAGAGGCGGGGCACAAGCTCGGGCACACGGAGACACAGGCTGAGCTCAGCCTCGGCCCACAAGGCCGCTGACTCAGCACCTCTTCACCCGCCCGGCGTCACCCCTACAGCTGATTAGTGCCCCACACGTGGGACCGCGCCCAGCACCACCCAACGCAGGGTCTGGGGTGAGCGCAGACTGCCCAGCCAAGAAACAGATGTCCTCACACTCAGCAACTTGAGCACTACAGAAAGAGTCCTCTCCTAGTCCAGGCGCACGTCACGGACCAGCAACCGGGGCACCTCTTCCCAGGGGACATGCGCTCAGGCACGGAAGGACAGGCCATGGCGGGCCCGGGCTCCCATCGCCGCCTGCGTCCAGCAAAGCGCCCTCCCTGGTCTGCAAAGTCGGGGGGCGGATGAGGGCGGTTCCATGCCTCATTCATGAATTCCAGGTTGTCCCCTAGGTGCCCTCCCACCGCCAGAGAGCAAGCAACAGAGGTGGGCAGAGGGCCACATGGCCTTTACGTGGGGCCAAGCTAATCACTCCATCCCAAAATGCAAGCTGGCAGCCACTTGGCGGCCACCAAAGGCCAGGAAGGGGCAGACAAGTAAGTCTTTGTGACACATATTAGCAGAATCATTAGTGAAATTAACTCTCCCCCAAACAGCAGAGATCAGGTTAAACAAAGACGTGTTGAATGGGTGGTTGACTCCTTCCTTCCATTCCCACATGCCTAGAACATGGCGTGGGGCCACGTGGCTGCGGGGAGCCAGGCTGGGAAGCCCTGACCCCCTCCCACGACCTGGGTCTCCCCCTCAGCCCTGGGGGTGCGGCGCCTCGAGGCCAGGGCTCCGCGGCTCTCCCTAGCTCCCGTCTTGCCTACTTGAGCCCTTTCTTTCTTCTCCTTCTCCCCTTGAAAAATCAAGTAGGATGCGTGTCGGGTTGGGCTGGATGCTGGAGATTAGATGGCATCTGTCTGGACATAAATAATTTACTGCTTGATGGTCAGGGGGAATTTAATTAGTTCTTGTTCTCCTGATAGAATCAGCCCACCATTGCTAAAACATTTCACTCCGAATTAGTCTGAAAGGGGCCAACAAGGCAATGCTAATTTTATACACATGGCGTCCCCCGCAGCTTCTGAAAATACACATCCAGCACAAGCACCATGCGGCGTTGCTGCCGCCTGGGTGCCTAGGGATGCCAGATGAAGTCCACGGACGGTGGGCCACGAGCCGGCCGGGGACAGGGGAGCTGGGGAAGGGGCCACAGCCCTACGCCCTTCCATGCAGAGCTCCTCTCCTCCTCCCAGCCACGGGGCAAGAGGAAGAGGGACCCCCGTGATGAGATCAGGGGGAAGGAGCCCAGGCGAGGGGCTCACCCTACCCCAGGATTCCGGCAGCAAAGATTCAACAGAGCTGCACTTTTTTTTCCCTCTGCAGAGCCTGGCTCTGCTGGATGCCAGCCTCCCCACCTGCCTGGGGAAATCACAGCTCAGATTAGAACCTGAAGATGAGGCCCTCTGCCAAGCGTCGCACGCCCACTGCCTCCGCGGGGGCCCAAATGTGGCAGCGCAGGGCGGGGATGGAGCGAGCGAGAAGGCCCTCGCTTGTCCTGAAGTTCCCTTTAAGAACACTGGAAATGAAACGGATCTCAGGGAACAAGCTGAAGGGATCAATAGCCCACAAAAACCACCACAACAAAAAGATGCTTTAAAATGTGGGAAACGTAGTCAATGGGTCTTTGGGAAAAAAAAATCGAAATCTCCAAGAAACGTTCAGTGAGAAGGGAGAAAATGAACAGGCTGAAGGCTGACTCATCCGCTGAGCAGAGACTGTCCGCGTTAGGAACCACGGCCCGTGAGGCAGGAAACCCAACACCATGGGCCTGCCCGCGCCCCCTACCTGCAGCCCCACGGCCCACAGCTCTCTGTTGGGCTCAGAAGGAAGACGGGCCATTGCTCCCTCTGACCCACAGAGGACACCCGATCCCACAGCATCATTTACAGAGAAGTGTCTGTCTCACCACACCCCTGCCAGCACCGCGTGTTTGCATTTTTTAGTCTTCGCTAATACGAGATGGGGAGGGTAAGGGTTTGATCACCCCTGCAATTAATTTTCTTTCCACAAAGAAGACGAGTGGAATGTGTCTTCTTTTGCCAAGGGTGCTCTTTTCCGACACTTTTTTTCCTTTGGAGTTTAAACCGATACATTCTTCAATCCCCCGTCGGAATCCCCCGCTGGCCCAGAATTCAGGTCAGAGAGTGCGTCTTTTCTGTCTGCTTGTCCAGCGCACGCTCTCCGTCGGCGGAGGCACTTAATAAATACTGGGTGGGCCAAACAGAGGAGGGGGTGGGGAAGTGAGCTCTCTGGTCACAAAAGCATTCTTCGTGTGGACAAAGGAAGAGGGTCTGATACTCGGGAGAAAAACACCTGAGATCTAATGAGCACCATATGCCCAACTCCTGCCTGGGACTCCACACGCTCCAACTCCATGGCCCACCATGACCCCCACCCCCAGTGCAGATGGGGCCCCCTGCCCCCCACCACCCACCTCCTTGAGGTCACCCAGGTAAGAGGAGACAGCCAGCATTTCAAGCGGGGAGGCTGGATCTGGCTCTTGCCCTGACCTGTCCACAGCCCAGAACTCTCCAGCTCCCGGCTGGGCAGCTCCGATCTGACCTCCTCTCCTTCTCGAGGAAGACTTCCCGGTGCACTTTGGGCCAAACGGAGGCATATGGTCCCCACCACCAGGAAGGCCTGCATTGCATTCACTGAGCTGGGATTTGGAAAGTGAGCTCCGGTGCATCAAGAGCTGTC
This sequence comes from Nasua narica, assembly GCA_028533885.1. Taxonomy (NCBI): domain Eukaryota; kingdom Metazoa; phylum Chordata; class Mammalia; order Carnivora; family Procyonidae; genus Nasua; species Nasua narica. The sequence continues at coordinate 2,256,245 of CM052804.1, read as the reverse complement.
AGTCTCCGTGGCCTCAACCAGAAAGGGTAACTCAGCCTTTCCCAGAAATCAAGGAAATGCAAATGAAAACCAGGCGGGGTAACATCTCCGTCTACCAAATTGGGGAAGATCGCTTCTAAAGAGAACAGCCGAGCTGGCCGGCGCGCTCACCGGCACAGGCTGAGGAACACACATTGATGAGAGGACAAGCTTCCTGTATGACCCCTTAGCAAAATATTTCAGGAGCCCAGAATTTCCTTGAACCCTGAATTCTACTTCTAGGAATTGATCCCACAGAAATAATCAGAGGCACAGACCAAGATTTACGTACAAGGAAGTTAATCACAGGATTATTTATAACATGGAAAAAACTGGAAACAACCCAACCAGCCAACAGTCTGGGAAGGAGGAAACAAATTATGAATCTGCAGGCCATCCATGCCACAGGCTAGTCAGCAGTCCCTGCAGTAGCTCTGGGAGATGCCTGAAAACATACAGCGGTGCTCACCACGTAATAGCAAATGAAAACAGGACACAGGCTGTATATAAATGGCATCCTAGCTCTATTTTTAAATGCATATTTTTAAAAAGACTAATAGGAAATATACCAAAATGGTCAAAGGATTATCTCTGGGTAGGAAGATTAAGATTATGGTTAGTTTTTGTTCCCATTCCTATACTTTTTTGTGTTTTCTCTATTTTTTACAAAGAGAAAATATTTACTAGAATCACAGAAAAGAATATCTTTTAAGTAGCAAAGGATGAAGCTAGCACATCATGTTGGTGGCTACAGAATTCATTTTGGAAGCTTACCAACTCTTCAAAGTCCTTTTCAAAGTGGGGCATAAAGATCTGAAGACAAGACCCCAGCAGTGCTCTATCTCACAAATAGAATCTCCTCCTTTCTTCTGGAAACAATACTTCTACTAATGCAACCTAAGACTGCTCTGATTTTTGATGCAGCCCTATCACACTGCTGACTCACCCTGTCTCACCCACCGCAGACTTAGCTTGACCCTTCCGACCCAAAGTACTTTCAATTTATTCCTACTAAGCTGTATCTTGCTAGATTCTACCTGTCATTCTAACTGTGAGATGTATGTAGATCCCGAGTCTGTCTATGAAATGCACTCACATTGCTCCCAGCTTCACATTACCTCCAAATTTAATGACTCTGCCACCTGTCCCCATCCGAGTCATCAACCACTGTGATAAGCAGGAAGAGGGGAAGAGGACGATGACAGAGCCCTTTAGCTCATCGCTAGAAACCTCCCTCCATGTTTTATCCACTTGTTAATCAGCTCCCATTTGTGGTTCAACCAATTATGAACGTTTTGAACAGGACATGTAAAGAAGGGCCCGCCCCACTCCATATTTAAGCCTTGCACACTGTATCTCCCGCTTGTCCACCAAAGGAGGTGGCCAGAGCTACTCGTCCTCAGTAGCTCCCCTCCGCTGATGCCACCCCGCAGGCCAGCGGGACTGCCGGGCACATGCAAGAAACCCGGGAAGGACCAGAGTTGGCCCCCCGCGCCCCATCCATCCCTGGGCCATGCACGCTCGGTGCCCACATGGGAGAAGAGGCTGAGGTTTACAGCAGAGCCCAGGCCCAGACCCGAGAAGTCCACACCTTCCACTTCCCACTCCGGCCACGATGCCACTTGAAAACTGCCACGCGGAGGGGGCATGTCTGGGTGATGGACAGAGCTTGGCGGCAAAGGTTCAAGCTCCCACCCTGTCGTGAAAGCTTAGCTTCCTCTCAGTTGAATTTCCTGGCTTGTCTGCACCTGTTTCCTTCTTTATAAAACGAGGCCACACGTGCCCCTCTCATGGTCCGCTGTACGGATTCACTGAGTCCCCGCGAGAAAGGGGTTCTCATGCAGCATTCCCCAGGGACCCCAGCTCTGGGCTCTGGGCTCAGTCCCAGCTGGGGCTGGCCGGGTCGAATCTATAGAGAAATCCCACTTTTCTTCTAATTCGGCAAATTCGGAATTGGAAAATCAATTGGAAATTCCTAGGTAAGAACTCGCCTGATCCCTCCCTCGGCAGTGTGCGGACCCAATTAATGATGCAAAAGCCCGAATGCACCTGGGACAGCGTGAGCCCTCCTCCAAGGGACAGTCCCACCATGCCCACTCATGCTATGCCTGTGGCGAGGAGGGAGGCCCGTGTCCCCGGCAGACCTCTCCTCCACGGCTGCTAGCCCCCCCGACCAGACGACACATGAGGAGCATGAGGGCCACCCCTCGTCCTGGAGACAAGGAACCACGGCCCCCGTCAAACGGCCATGGGACCCCAATTCTAGCCCTTCACACGAACAAGTGCAAAGTACACACCCCCTACTCCTTTGCCATAATCTCCAAAACCAAACCTTTCCCAGCCTTTCACACCTCCCACTGCAGCGAAAGTCAGGGTGAAGACCTCACTTCCTCTAAGTCCCTCCTCACACAGATGGCCGCCTGCCATACCACGCGCCCTACAGTCCCACGAGGCCATCCTCCTCCTCAAGGCTGGAGCCCCGTCCACCCCGTGCAGGGAGAGCAGCCTGACCTCCCGCCTCTGCCCCATCAGAGCCTCCTTCTGAAAGCAATGCTCCCTAGCCCAGGACCCTGCACCCCGCTCTCCAACCGCCCCCAAGAGCAAGCCAGCCCGGCCCCCCAGTCCTGCTCTCCAGGAGGCAGCTGAGTGCATGAAGCCCGAGGTCCTGCCTTCCAGAACCTCAGGGCGGGGCCGGTCCAGGGACGACAGGGCATCTCCTCAGCCGTCCTGGCCACACGCTGGCTCCTGGGGACAGCTAGGAAACGTCACTGCGTCACAATGTATTTCTTCTTTTTCTTGAAATATTGTTTATTATATAAAATGTATGGACCATCAACGTGCTATTTCCACGATGCACAGAATCGTGAGCGTGCAACTCAGCGGCATTAGATTCACACACTTGGTTGTCCGACCACCACTATCACCTGTTTCTAGAACCCTTTCCTCCCTCCAGACAGAAACTCGGTCCTCATCAAGCAGCAGCTCCCCGTGCCCGTCGCCCAGCCCCAGGCCCGCGCCGATCTGCGCTCTGCGTCTGTGGACCTGCCGACTCCGGGCACTTCACATAAACGGACTCTAGTGCTTGTTCGCTTGTACCTGGCTCCTTTCAGCACGTTTTCGAGGTTTGCCCACACTGTCACAGCTGTCAAAGTTCCGTTCCTTTCCCTGGCTAAATTCTACCACATCTCGTCCACCCATTCGGTCACGGGCAGACGCCTGGTTCATTTCCAGCTTGGGCTACTGTGAATAATGCGGCTGTGGACACAGGTGTGCAAACGTCTCTCTGAGACCCTCCCTTCAGTTCCTTTGGGGATATACTAGATTTCTCTTTAACCCACCTACCTGCGTTTGTTCCATTTGCTGTTGCCTACACATGACTGCTGCAAACACTGCACCAGATGTAAGAAATTCTGGTGGCCAAGGTGAATTTCTAAGAGTGTTTAGATTGGGGGCGAGGGGGGAGGGATGGAGGGATGGATGAATGGGTGGACAGATGGAAAGAAGGAAGGGTGGGTGGGTGGGCGGGTGGGTACATGGATGGAGAGAGCGATGGCTGGAAGGATGGAAGGCTGGATGGATGGACGGAAAGAAGGACGGACAGACACACTACTGCTCCACTCCTTGACCCTCGTCCCCTAACTGAGTGGCACAGGCAGTCTAAGAATTTCTGAGTGGTCAGGGATTCCTGCAGCTCAAGTTTTCTGTGTGAATGATATTTCCACCAACAGCAATGACTGCCACTGGCTCGCAACTCCTCCTGGCCCTCAAAACCACCAGGACAGCATTTTCAAAGGGACACTTTACATGCCCCACCTGGGACCCTGTCCCCGCAGGCGAGAATGGCGCCTTGCAGTCTGCACTTGTCCGGGGGGGCTCTCCGAGGGCTTCGGGGAATCGGCCAGGGCTGGGCACCCCTGGCGTAGGCCTCCCAGCTCCCCAGGAGTGGGCCTGCGGGCCCAGCTGCTTTGTGTGGCTTGCAGGAGCATGAGTTGTTTTTAAAACATAGACTATTGTGTCTTAGGAAGGATGGAGAAACCTGTAAATCACAGATAAGAGACCCCGACTGACAGACCAGGAAGGGCCCCGCCGGGGGTGTGGGCTGGGTGGGGGGGAACCTTCTATAAGCAGAGGCACGGGGAGGGAAGGGGAGGGAAGAGAGCCGGGAGGGCTGTGATGAAGCCAGTCTCCTGGGCGGTTATTACAACGCTGCTCCACATCCCTACCCTGGCCCAGCTGTCGTAGACATGATGCTTCTCATTACTCTGATCTCGCCTTCTGGAATGAAGGTCGGGTGGCATCAGGTATCCGAGATCCCTCAGGAATCCCGGGGTCTCCTGACATCTCGGGGTTCTCTAAACTGGTTGGCGTCGTGGGTTCTAAGCGCACATCCCGGAACAGGAGAAACAGTACAGTCTGTGCGTGCCTCGGGACCAAAGGTGAACCGACGTCCTCGCAGAGAAACCGGCCCCATCGAACCCCCCACCTGCTGCTCCCCGAGGTCGTCTCCCTCACCGGCCAGGCGCCTTCATACACATCACACAGCAGGTGTTTCCGATCCCGTCTTGGGCTTCCCTGGTCTCTCTTCCATCTCAGAAACTCCGACCGAACCTAAAGTGTAACCGAATAACCGTATCGGGTTGTATTACACCTGCGGCCCTCAATCTGTGATCTACCGTTCTGAGTCCCCCCCGCCCCAGCGCTTGATTTTCTCTCGGGGCCTGCTGTCGGGTGAGAGCTACTGGCTAATCGGGGTTCAGGAAACACAGCCAACGATGGAGGTCCGTGGATCCTCCAGCCCCTCGTGGTCCGGCCCAAGGACCCCCCTCGCTCCCCGGGCTGCCTGGCGCCATCTCCCCCAGGAGGAACCAAAACTCCCAGAAGCCCAGGTAGAGGGGAAAGCCCACATCGCCGTCCCCCAGCCGACTGAACGAGCCCCCGGGCCTGCATCCGGAGGGCAGTGCCCCAGCCCGGGGAGCAGAGACCACGCGGCCTCCCCACCCCCCGGGGCAGCAGCAAGCATCCTGCGCTGCCAACGCGTTCTTCCAAAAGCCATCGACTCGACACCTACTACGAGCTGGCACAAAAGATCAGCGTGGACAAGGACACCCGCATCCACCCCCACACCTCCAGTCCGCTCCTCCCTCCCGAGAGGGCTTTTTAGACAAAGCAGGTTTGATCATCTCCGCTACTCTTGAGTCCTTAATGTAATCAAGCGGTCAAAGGGGAGCCCCCCTGGGGCAAGGAGGCCTGTGTCACCCCCGCTGCCCCCCATAGGGCCCCTCCAACCTGGGGCATACCCACCACCCCTCCTCGGGGTCCCCGAAGGCACTCGGCCCCGTCAGCGAGGTTGGGACGGGGTCTGGCAGGGGCGGGGCTACGGCAAGCTCACAGACCTGGCAGCTGGGGACCCTTCCCTCAGGAGCTGGTCTCTAGTGGGTGCCCACCGCTCCGGGGTTTCCTCGTTTATTATTAATAAGGGGTGAGGGGCGTCAGCCTGTCTGCTCTATCCCCTGCGGAGGTTTTCAGACACGGGACTTGCTGGCAGCCCTCCCTACACCAGCCCCAAGAACTGGAACAAGGAGGGGAATGTGGGAGAGCAAAAAGCTTACCAACAGCGCGCCTCCCTCACCCAGGGGGTGTCCCCACGCCCCCCCGCCCCGTGCGTACCCCTATGTGGAGGGGCCAACACAGCCGATGAAAATACGACATAGCCAGCTAAATTTGCGCTCCAGACAAAAAAGAAAGAAAGAAAACAACCTTTAGAAGAAGTCCATCCCATACAATATTCGGCAATATTCAGGTTATACTTATTGTCTATTAAAAGGATTTACTTATGTATTTTAGAGGGACAGCACGCAGAGGGGAGGGGCAGAGGGACAGGGGGAGACAATCTCAAGTAGACTCCACCCTGGGCAAATGCCCTGATCCTGAGATCAGGACCCAACACAACACGAAACCAAGAGTCAGACGCTTAACTGACTGTGCCACCCAGATGCCCCCGGGAAACGCATATTCTAAACAATGATTGTTTATCTGAGATTCAAGTTTGCCTGGGCATCCTGGATTCTACGAGGCACCAGTCACCCCATGGCCCAGGGCCTTTGCCTCTACTGTGCCTGGGCCACTACCCCCTTCTCTTGGACTTCTGTCCACTGAAGGATCTTGGAGGGCAAGCCGGGCCAGGCCACCTGGAGTTAACCCTCCCTCCCAGAGGGTCCTAAGGAAGCAGAAGTCCCACAAGTACTTCCTAGAGCCCGAGACAGACGAAAAGGAGTAAGAGAGGGACAGAGGCCATGAATAAAGGTGGGGGAGGCCTGGCTGGTGGGACCCTGCTGCCTGGGACCGATGGGGTCTGAGGTGAGGCCTGAGGCTTGGACGCCTCTAGGGGCCTCATGCCCCCAGCTGAAGAAGAGAAGCCTTTAATGCTCAATGCTCGGGGCAGAGCAGCGAGGACAGGACTCCTCCCCCAGGAGGCGAGAACAGGCACCTGGCCCTTTAACAGGCCAGGCTCTCGCTGCCCCACAGCTGTGGCCACCCCACGTGAATGGCTGCTGGAGGGAGGACCACATCTGGGATTTTCCAAAGCAATGATTCAGCCTGGATGTGTTCAGAAACCTCACCTCGAGTCTAAGCGATTATTTCCGCCTTCCCATCTTCCTCTGGAATGTTCCTTCCCTCTCCCCTCCCCCGTGCATCACCTGACTATCCCCACCCTGGTTCTGGTTTTCTTTATGAATCTGCCAGCAGCAGAAGCCAAAGCAGAACGAAGGGGAACGTGCACCAGCCGGAGGGAGGCAGCATCTCCTCCCCCCGGGGCCAAGGACAACATCTTCTAGGAACAAACGAGAATGCGGGGGTGGGAAACCAGGCAGAGAAAAGAAATACCAGTGCCAGCCACTCCAGCTCGGGAGGAAAGGGTGAGGCTCCCCGGGACCTGCTGCCCAAGAGACTGTGTACAGGGTTCCCAGGAGCGGAGTGAGCAGGAGAGCCATCCACAGGAAGGAATCGGGAGGTCGTTTAAAATCACTCACATGCTCCCTGAACGAGAATTTCCTGGGCAGCTACTATGCAGGCGCCGGGGGACAGTGGTGAGCAAGACGGCAGGGCCGGGCAGCTGAGTCTTCTCAAACCCGAGCGCGTCCCCCAAACCACATGGGAGCAACATTCTTACGGGCCAGATTCCCGGCCGGCCTGGGGCGGGGCTTGCGTTCTGCCCTCCACCGGACACATGCTGTGACCTGTCCCCGGTTTTGCCTGCTGGCCGCTCCTGAGGGCTTCTGAAGACCCAGGTCCCACCCCCCAGGTTCTGACCTATTGGCTGAGGTCCCCTGCTTGACGGGGACTCTGACAGCACCCAGGTCAAGAACCACTGTTCTAATGGGAAACGTGGCTCTTTAAACAGATCATCAAACCCTTCGTTGTTGGGGTGCAGCTGTGGGACATGTGCAGAGGACGGGAATGGGGTGCTGGGAGGACAACGGGAAGGGGCCTTAAGTCCTATATTCTGAATGAGTAGATGTTGGGGTGACAGCATGCAGGGACGGGGACAGAGGGGACCAGGTCCCCTCTGGCAGGCAGAGGCCCTGAGGCTGTGACGGCAAGGTGCAGGGCCAGGAGGAGGACAGGGGGCTCAGAAATGCAGGGAAGAGGCTCGAGGTACAGGGGAGGCGGTCGGGCCAGGCGCGGGGACCTTGTGGAGCTCCAGTCGTCTTCCCAAAGCCGCAGGAGCCCCAGGAGGGGTTTTGAATGCAGGAGTAACAAGATCGGATTTACTTCTTAGAAGTACTACTGACTCCAGCTTGGAGAAATGGGCTGAGTTGCACCAGAAAACAAAAGAAAAAAGCAGTTTGTCTCCATCACTCCCCCTCTGAAAAAGGCAAGTCTAAATCAGACTAAAACCTACAGAACTGGGGTGCCTCCTCTTCACGCCAACATGGGGTGGGGTCACTTCCATCTTCTAAGAAAGAGATGAGCCCCAGCCTCACCGCTCAAGGCCGACTGAGCAATTTCAGACTTGCCAGCCCCCAAAATCAAGTGAGTAAATTCCTTAAAAGGAATCTCTAGGGGTGATGCCCAAGGTGGCTCAGGTGGTTAAGACTTCAGCTCAGGTCATGATCCTGGAGTCCCAGGATCGAGTCCCGCATCAGGCTCCCTGCTCAGCGGGGATTCTGCTTCTCACCTCTCGTGATCTCTCCCTCCCTCTCTCATTCTCTCCCTCTCAAATAAATAAAATCTAAAAAAAAAAAGAAATGTCTTGATATGATAATGATGCAAATTATAGATTATATAGATATGGATGGGGTGGGGGTGGCGATGGAGGGGGGGGTGGGGGGGAGGGGGGAGGGGGTGGGTGGGGGGTGGGAGTGGAGGGGGTGGGGATGGAGGGGGGTGATGCAGGTGGGGGTGGGGATGGAGGTGGGGATGGGGGGCAGGGGTGGGGATGTGCAGAGTTGTCTCATGGGTCCTGTTTCTCAGGAGAACCCTGACAAGCAGAAATACCCGCAGCTCTGGCCTCCGGTGCTCCTAATCTCCCGTCACCTGGCCACACTGTGATCCATCCAAGCATCCACTTCTCCATCATTAAAATAGGATTTGTGGAAGCCCCAATCCAGACCCCACAGGCCTGAAAAGGATGGAGGGGAGCCCAAACCTTCAGAACCCACAGGCTGCTAGAACCCTCCAACAGGGAACATCCCACCCGAGGCCCCAACACCTGAGAGATGACCTTGCTTTAACGAGGACAGAGGGACTGGTGGGGCACCCTGAGTGCATCATCCCACTCCCAGAATCTCAACTCCCCAAAAGTTAGATTTCCCAACAATTTGGGCTAGAAGAGAAAAGCAGGGGGTGAGAAACACATTTGAGAACCTAGTGGCATGTAGTGTTGCCAAAGAGACCAGGTCGTCGACAAACAGGGGAAGCAGCGGGGCCCCAGAGACGGAAGAAGGTGATGGACTCATTGCCTACCCACGTGGACTCAGCCGGGCAAGAAAACGCCCTCCGTGGAAAAGGAACACCATCCGAGGTGGTCTTTGAGCTGATGACTTAAAAATTTATCATTGAACTTACAAAAACAAATGCAACTAAAAACCATTTAATGTTATTACGTGGCGGGGGGGGGGGGGAGAAAGACCTTTTACATTTCTAGTGCCAAGGTCCCGTGATAAGAGGCAGAAGTCTCAAAAAGCACAGTGTTAAACGCGATAGGCACGTGGTTTGCCAATTAAGATCCCCCTTGCCGGCACGCACATCTTGTGGCTTATCATGTCTGCTTCAGAATTGGCTCCGGCTCCTGCAGCAGCTGGTCAACCCGCCTCCTCCCTGGAAACCCAGAGAAGGGGAGGCGGGGGCTGGAGAAAGGCAGGGGGAGACCGGCCTCGCCGAGACTGGAGTACGGTGGTCTCTGGACCAAAGTAGCATCGGGCTGAAGAACCCTTTGTGTCAAAGCCCTGACCGATGGCCAGCGTGGGTCCCCAGCACAAGGGTGGCTCTGGACCGCCGCCACAGGGGGACCGCGGGGGCTGCTGCGTAGACCCAGCATGGGCGGCAGTGCCCACAAGCTCCTAAAAATAAGCATCCGCTCAGCTCGGGATCCTGCTGCCCCTCCACCTGGCCCCAGAGTGTCCTTACTTCCTGGGACTGGGAACTGGCTGGCTTGCCAGCGGGCAGGAGGCGAATGGTTGGAGAGAGCTTTGTAGGGAGGGGGCGGTGCAGGAACCTGGCCAACAGAAAGGGCCGCTTGCGGTGCTTCCCTCTCGTCTCCCCCACCCACCGGGGGTTTTGGCAATACCAGAGCAACCACAAAGTCCAGGGAAATCAGAAGCTCTGTAAGCATCCCAACTCTGGGGCATGCCAGGCCCCAATCCTATCCTCAGATAACTCCCGGTTAGTCAGGAATGCCAAGCAGGCAGATGGCCAGGTACACAGCACACTGTGTGAACACAGCACTTGCTTCCCCAGCCGGAGGCCCCCTAGGCTTCGGGTACCTGCCTTTCCTCCTCTGCATGGCCACAGTTAGGCAGGCGTGTGCACACAGGGCTGGCCCCTTCCCTGGATGCACGAGGTGATAGCTAGGACCTGCCAGCCATCCTGGAGCCCTCTCTGGGCCACAAAACCTGCAAAGGACAAGCCTTTTCCACATCCTCAACAGAGACTCTTTGCTGAGATGTCATTTGGATTGCTAACATCTATGGGAAAGGAAGTCCCTGGGATGACTTTAAAAATAATCATCCTTGGGACACTTGGGTGGCTCAGTCGGTTGAGCGTCCAATTCTTGATCTCAGCTCAGGTCTAGGTTTCAGAATCAAGAGTTCAAGCCCCACACTGGACTCCACGCTGGGCGAGGAGCCTGCTTAAAAAATAATCATAAACATAAAATAACACAAACCTATACACAGCTTCTTCTGGAAAGCTGAGGCACAGGTAGCTGGTGAGCGACCGGTGGATCATTCTGGAATTCCACCATCCTCCCAGCACGGGACCTCTACCTGTGGCCCACACCATAACCCCCATGCTGCTGCTGGCACAGCTGTGGCCACACAGGCTGCAAGTGCCCTGGTTTATAACATCCACCAAAAGGCAGAAGTCTAGAGGGGCTGTGTGCCTGGAGACTCCCAGCCTCCAGCCGCTATCAGCGGGGATGCGCTCGGGACAGAGTGTCAGGGATCCCACACCCCCTCCTCGCCCTGTGACCCTGTCCTCCTCTCTGTCAAGTGGGGCCAATGATTACCTCACTGGCTTGTTTTTGGGACCCACAGAGCTGGTGTGTGTGGAAGTCCCTGACACATTCTTTCACTGACCTCAACCAATGGCTGAGCCTTTTGGGAGCAGGCCCCACACTGGGTTCTGGAGATGGGTGCCAAAAATGCACTGCACTGCATGTGCATGACTGCACTGCAGCTGTGGTCAGAGCTGCAAGGGGATCTCTAAGGGGTGCAGGGAAAACCTAACTGGGAACTCTGGGCAGGGGCAGTCAAGGAATGCTTCTTTAAGGAAGTGACATTGCCAGACTGGGTTGGGATTAATAATAAGGTAAAGGGGGATAGGAAGGTGAGCACTCTCAGTAAAGGGAACTGTCTGTGCAAAGGCCCTGTGGCACCAAAGAGTGCGGCCTTTCTGAGGAACTGCAAGACCAGGGGGAAGAGCGGCTCCAGGAGTGCCTGTTGAGGATTTTCATCTTTATCCCGAGAAGAGTGGGAAGCCATTAAAGCATTTCAGCCATGAATCAGTATGATCAGATTTGCATTTTTCAAAGATGCTCTGCCCACCCCACCCCCAATTCACTTCCCACTCTGCAGCCAAAGCCTGTCGAGGCAGGTGGGAGGCGATGGACATAGTCTCAGCTAGAGAAGGCTGTGTCTGCGGGAAAAGGGAGAATCAAACAGAACGGGAGAGACAGAGAGACGATGGGTAAGTCGCGGGCCACTGGCCTGCACAAATGGCGAGAGCAGACAAAGCTACCATCCTCAGAAATGGAGAGGACCAGATCTGGGGCAGGCCTGCCTGTTTGGACCTGTCAAATCTGAAGAGGGTACAGGAAAAGGCCCAGACGTTTGGATGTAATGCAGAAAAGGACTATGGTGGCTGACGAGCTGGCTGGGTCGAGATTCCAGTGCAGGGACAGCAGGGGGAGAGGGTCAGGGCACAAGGAACCCCCAACAGTACAGGGCTGGTAGAGAGAACAAGCTCAGGAAGTGAGCACGGTGTGGACGACTAAGATCAGTGGGTCCTGAGAAGGGAGCGCTGCTGTTAGGGCAGGTTCCGTGGAGGACTGAGCAAGGAGCTGGGACACGATCCTCCACCCTGAGTGTCCATGTGTCTCCATGGTGCTGAGCCCCTATGGCCAAATCCAAAAGGCCGCAGACCAGCCTCACCATTAGCCAGGCCATGCCTTCACGATGGGGCCAATTCCCAGTGCCACTGTTCTTTTGGGTGTAGACGGACTGCAAAAGTGTCCCCGACTGCTCACATCTCCATGTAAACCCCCCTTGGCAAAGGGACTTCTCAGCCCCTCCCACAAGGAGCCGGGGTCTATCTTCTCACCTTCAGAATCAGGGCTGGCCTCCTGACACTTGGGCCAATAGATGCCTAGAAAACGGTGGTGTGCCAGCTCTGAGCCTGGGCCTCCAAGGGCCACGCTCGCTTCCGTGTTCTGCCTAGCCTTCTGGAGGGTGAAAACCCGCACGAAGTAGAAACCAGCCGTCAGTCCTCCAGCCCACCCACAAGCTGACCCCAGCCACATGCATGAGCCCAACCAAGATCAGCACAAGTGCTCGGCTGACCACAAACTCATGAGCAAGAAGACACAACTGCTGTTGCATGCTTCCAAGTTTGGGGACTTGTTTGTTACGTCACGGTAGCTAACTGATACATGCTTGCCCCCAAAGGCACAAGGTACCCCACGCCTTCATCCTCCTTCTCTGTACGGGGTAAAACCCAATGGAGACCTGCAGCTACATCCACTCTGGTGGGGTTTAAAATTGATTTACGTGGTGAGATCTTTGGTTTCAATTTTTCTTTTCATGCGTTTTCCATCAGAAATGGAAGGAGCCACTCGGATGGCCCCTGCAGAGTTCTCAGAAGCAACTTGTCCTGGGTTTCTCCAGAGAGGCTTGTTTTGTTTGTTGGAGAGTGTGCTCTCTTGCAGCTTTTCAAACGCTCCATTTTGCTCTGACGGCAGCCAGGGCATTTGATCGCATGAGAGATGGTGATGTGGTTGCAATTGCTGTCAATATTCCTTTTATGACTCTGAATTTGCATCTGTGCGAGGCTGGTAATTCTTATCTGAATGCCAAGCACAAATAAATGAAACTTATTTAAAATAACTGGGAAAATTCCATGCTGGAGGTTAAAAAAAATTTCCTTTTGCTGCTGCAGATGAAGAAGCTGGTCCTGGCAAGGCTGTTTGAAATCGACTCAACACCTGGCCAGCCCCAAAAATTCTGTGGCGAATGCCTGTAAGGCAGAAAGACGGACAAGAGAAACCCAGAACATCCACCCTTCGGGGCACAGATTCCCGGGAACCTCACATCCCAGGGCCCCGAGAATGTGGCGGCGCCATGAGAAGGGCACAGTGCTAACATCCCGAGTCGCTGTGCGGCACCCCTGCATGCGCGCACGCGCACACAGTCATCTCCCAAGGGGGCGGGGCATCCTTGTGAGGGGCGCGGTCTGTGATGGGCGGGGCTAGGGGCAGGGGCAGAGGTCCGCGATGCAAGGTGGCACTGGCCACCTGCTCCCAAGACCTCTACCTTGCCTTTCTTTGCAAGAGGCACTGGCTAGGGTTCTGCTTTTTTAGTTCTAACATGGAGCTATCAGATCTACCATCCGCAGTAATGGGCCCATCCTTCTGTTTGCGGCGGGGGGGGGGGGGGGGAGGGGTCGTCACT
>CM052804.1:2210730-2242739 GCA_028533885.1 Nasua narica | reverse complement strand
TTCCAGCAGCACTGGCCAGGTGTGGTGGCTCAGAAGTCCGCCTGGGAGCCCCCCAGCCTGCCCTCCAGGCTCAGCTCTGCTTTGGGACCTCCTCGGCAGCTGGCGACCTCGGACTCTACTGGCCAAGGTTGGAGTCTGGCCTGGGAACATGCATGCTTCAAGACACGCAGTGTTTTAGATGCAGGAGTCCACGGACCACACCTGGAGAAACGTGGCCATAGAGAAGGGGCTCTGAGCCCCCGCCCCCCCAGGCCCCAGAAAGAATAAGCTAAGTTGCCAAGAAATCACAGGACCCTCTTGGAAGCAGGGGAGAGGCTGTGGGAGAACAGAGGAGGGAGCCCCTGGAGGAATCAGAGCAGGACTGCAGAGGAAGAAGGGGACACCTGAGCTGGGTCTTAAAGCCCGAGGAGAGTTTTTAGGGGGCGGGTTTGTGGGGAAGCGGTCCGATCTCGCTCCAGAGCCCACAGTAGGGCCAGGCCCCCAGCGGGCACTTTCTCCTGGGTGTTCTCTTCCTCTCGGCAACTGGGCTTTTACTCTCCGGGAGCACTCACTGCAAGAAGACCCCGGGGCTTCATCCCGCCACCCGGCGCCCAGACTGAAGCCTTCCTGAGGGCAGGCTTGAGACCCTCAGGCCACTCCCAGTGACAAGCACTGGGCCTTCCCAGTCGGGAAAATAATGGGTTTATCAACTGCCCCCTGAATTAGGAAGGAATCTGCAGACTCTGCCCCATCCCCACCCCCACCCCCACCATTGCTGTTCATTTCCCCAAAAGTGAAGGGCCTGGCAAGGACTCTGCCGAAGCCCAGTCCTGAGCTTGGTGGCTCCCAAGCTGGCTGTGTGAGGGTCCTGGGGCAGCCCTAACAAAGTAGCACCAGTCCGGGGCGAAAGACACCGGGCGTCTACTCCCTCGCCATCTGGAGCAGGAGGTCCATGCCAGCAGCTCGGGCAGGGCTGGCGCCCTCTGAGGCTCTGGGGGAGGCGCTGTCCCGGGCCTCTCTCCTGGCCTGGTGTGCTGCGACCCCCCCACGTCCCTGGGCTGGTGGACACAGGCCTCGCCTCTTGTGCCCTCACGTCAGCTTCCCTGTGTGCATGTCTGGTCCAGATGTCCCCCTTTGATAAGGACAGCAGTCATACTGGACCAGGGCTCACCCTAATGACCCCATTTTAACTTTATCCCTATAAAAACCGTATTTCCAAAGAAGGCCACATTCTGAAGTCCTGGGGGTTAGGACACAACTTTTTCAGGGGACATGATTCTTCCCTCCCCACAAGCTCCAGTGCCCTTCCCTGGAGAGGGGGTGGGGGGGCATGCGAGCAGCACCCAGCTGTCGAGCTGGTGGGGAAGGAGCCGGGGATCCCCCACAAGGGGCCCGAGGAGGGCAGTGGCGATGTGACGGGCTGTCCGCACGAGGGTGTCGACCTCTCCAGGCCTGAGGCCCCAGCACCGGGTGGGGGAGGCTGTCAGGTCCGCGGAGGGCGGCGGCGTCTGACATGGAGAGTTTGGCCGTGAAAATGGATGCGCTTCAGTGAGAGGTTTATGTAAAATGACAGCTTTTGGAGAATGAAGTCCTCAGATTCAAAACCAAACACGAAAGGAAGGAGAAGGAGGGTCACAGAGAAAGTGCCGTCCACCCCGAGCCGGGCATCCCTTCCCTGTGCGTTTCCTGAAAGCTGGGTCGGGGGCACAGCAGCCCCCCACTCTGTGGGGCCCTGACAGGGAAACCCCTGCCTCTGGGGCTGTTTTCTCCTCCCCTCTGTTGCCTCCAGCACACATGCACCCCTCATTTACTGTCCGGATCCCTGACCCCAGGGGCAGGCGCGGGCGAGGACAGCCGCACACCCAGACTGGAAAGGAGGCCCCAGTAAGCCCTTCTTGGGAAGCCCACAGAAGCACAGGATTGCACATAATTGCCCTTTGTTTAAGAGGCGAATGAATATTCCTGCGGAGCGTTCCTCACACAGATAAGCTTCCAAAAATTGCCTTCAATTTGTTGCCAAGTTTGGGACTGTTACTGCCTTCCCAACCCCCTCCGATACTTTCTGTAATGGCCCGAAATGCTGCCTCCCCTGGCGGCCGTTTGGAGCTAGAACATCGGCTGAAGGTGGGCCAACTGGCCCGGCCACGAGGATAGAGCCGGCTCCTCCGGGAAAGAAAGGTGAAGGTCAAGGATACTGATAAAGGTCACTTCGGGCACGCGGCACTCATGGTGAAGTAGGTAACAGCCCCTGAAACCCGTCTCACCTGGATGCCCAGTCTCCACTCCCAGGCATCCAGACGGCCCCTTGCTCACCAGAAGGGACGGCGGACACAGGGACACCCACTCAGCTCTGGGAGAGAGGTTCTCGCCGAGACCCGTGTCCCAGAAGAGGACTAGCACAGACCCCACTCCAAACCTCATGGAAATCTCCGATGAAACTCTTCCAATCAGAGCCGCTCGAGACTGGAGCCAACTTGCCAGAAATCCCAGGGGTCCCACCTCCCGGGCGCACAACGTAAGCCTCGGCCAGCTTCTGGAAACAAGCCACTTCCAAAGGCACCGCTGGGCTCCTGGAAGGAGGGAGCTGTCCCACTGTCCCTGCTGCCAGGTGAATTTTCAGTACACAGAGGCATCACGCAGCCCTTCGCTGTCCCAGGACAAGGATCCAGGGCTGGGGATGAAGTCCTGCCATGGGGGGTGCACCCAAGGGACACATCTGCCCAGCGTGCCGGCGGCCAGCGGCCGTGGAGCCTTGTCCACCATGGGGCCAGGGAAGCCAGGGGCCACGGCTTTGGGAGTCCCTGCTGGGATGAGCCCACCTTCTCCAGAGGCTTTGTTTTTCTTCAACTCCGAGTACTGGTCACAAGACTTTGTCTTCTAGAACTCTTAGGGATGGGGGCGAGGGGAGGGATGCCATCCTCATAACCAGTCCTGGCACCAAAAGGAAGAGCCCCCAGCCAGGCTCCGCCCATCACAGAGGCAAGGACATCTGTGTCCAGACTCCTCAGTCATTTATCGACATTTATCGACCAGACATTTATCGAGCACCTACTGTGTGCCAGGCGCAGCCCCAAGTGATGAAAGCCCACGTCCCACTCTGTCCCAATCCTGAGTTCAGGCCTCAACAGTAGCAGCGTTCTGTAGGGTCGCTGGATTAGCTTGGAGCCCCAGAAATACAGCCTGGGACAGGGTTTGGGAGTGACCTGGGCAGCAGGAGCCTGAGATGGGGAAGGAAGATCGGTGCATGTGCGCATATTTACGTAGTGGGAACGACCGGGGGGGCTGTGGGGGCTCCACCCAGGTCCACTGCGACCTTGGGGAAACATGCAGATCAGCCCCATCCCCGGGATGGTGGAGAGGCTGGGGTGGGAGTGGCGCTTCCCCCCAGCCAGTCCGCCACGGTGGAGGGCTGCCTGGGCGCAGTAAGTCCCCAGACCTCAGCTGCTCCGTTAGTGCCTGGGCGAGCCCCTCTCCCTCCAGACAGAGCTCCGGAAGCTTGAGGCAGGAGGCGCCCCACGCAGGGGAGCCGAGCAGCCGTGGCCAATGAGAGCTGAGCCCGGAGATCTCCAAGGCCCACTCTCTCTCCAGGTGGTTCCCAGGAGCCCCAAAACAAGGTAGCTGCTTTTCGGGTAACAAGTGCCCTCCACCCACCCCTTGGCCCCCAGCCTGTCCCCTGAGGGCCACGAGACTGGTCACTGCGGGACCAACCGGTAAGTGTGTGTGTCCCCCTACCACCAAATTCCTACGTTGAAACCCAACCTTCAGTGTGACAGTGTCAGGAGGTGGGGCTATGGGGAGGTGAGTGGGTCACAAAGGAGGAACCCGTGAATGGGGTTAGTGCCCTTAAAAAAGGGGATCCCCAAGAGAACTCCCTCGCCCCTTCTGCCACGGGAGGACACAGGGAGAACGTGGCCGTCTATGAACCAGGAGGCCCTCACCAGACTTCGCATCTGCCGGCACCGTGATCCTGGACTCTCAGCAACTGGGACAAGTCAGCAGGCGTGGTTTCTAAGCCCCCAGTGCGTGGTGCGCCGTTACCGCCGCCCCAAAGCACGACGGCACTAGGCAGACGCCCCCCCGGCATGTCCAGAAGCGTCTCCTCCAACGGCAGCATCACCTTGGGCTTAATCCCAAGGCCCTGTTCTCCGCCCCTCCCTGTCTCCCTGCCCAGGGACCGGGCACACCCCACCACCCTGCTCCCACGTCCCCCGCAACCCAACCCAAGCAGCCCCCGAACCCCAGGCTGCTGAGCGGCACCAACACCCAGCTGGGAAGCAGAACTGCGGAGCCCGGCAGGCAGAGGAGGGACGCCGGCCCCTTGGGGCTACCCGGGAGACCCCCATGTCAGACCAGGGACAGAGTGCCCCCATCCTTCCCCCGCTGCCCCCATGCCCTTCCCCCTCCTGCTCTGCTTTTTTTTTTTTTTTAACGAAGCTTCTTTTGTTTTTTGAGGATCCCTTCACGTGTGCACACCCGCACACGCATGTCAAGTTTTTATTCCAACCCTTCAATGAGGTCTTTGCTGAGAATTTACAATTCCCCCGTGGCCTCAATCTTGCAAAGATTGCTTTTTAACGCTGTTAGGCCTTAATTCTAATAAGCCTCCTCTTTATTACAGAACCAGGTCACATTTCCTTGACACCGCCAGAAAATCTTTTATCGGGCGGCGGGGGGGGGACAGAAAGAGGAAGGGGCAGGGAGACAGAACCGGAGAGGAATCCTCCCTTAATTTGATGGAATTCTACAATAATCTCCTTTCGGGGAACCAGGGTGGCCTGACCGCGTTAGATAACTCTACGATACAACCGATACAACCGTGTCTCCTACCAGTGTGCGTCCCCGTTGTGCATCTCGATTTGTAAATGACAAGAGGAGGAAGGGGCGGCAAGGGGACCTGCCAGCCACGCCAGCCACGCGTCCAGGCCCCGCCCTGGCCAGCCGGCCACCTGCTCTGGCCCAGCACGAGTTCCCTCGCCAGGCTGCGCGGGTCCTGGGGGCCAGCGGAGGAAACGGAAGGCGGGCACCAGCAGGCTCCAGCAGAGAAACCAAGCCACTCAGAGGAGAGGCCCACGGGCCGGTCTGGACACCCGGGCACCCGTCCATCAAACTGTCCCTCTTCCGGGCCTCCCGGCTCCTTCTTCCTGACTGAGCAGGTTTCAAGGTTGGGGCTACGGAGGGAGAGATGCAGCTGAGGCTCACAAAGCTTATTTCCAGCTGCGTCCTCAGGACTAAAAGGACAGCACTATTTATGAAGCGCCTACTACGTGCCAGAGAGAGGAGAGGCTGCGCCCCTTTCCCTCACTGCTTGTCGCTGGAAGTGGAAGGAATCCAAGAGTGAAAGGCTGAGGTGTGACAGAATGCTCCTAAAACCCATGCGGGACCTTCTGAGACTGACAGTGTGCGTCCAGGAACAAGGCCTTTGGAAGCTTCTTTTTCTCATCATCAACCAGCCCATCTCAAAGGCCTGTCCTCTTGCACATCAACTCAGGGAGCCCGTTATTCCTGTGGGGTACCCCAGGACCCCAGACGAGCGCAGCAAAAGACCACCCCAGGCCTATGGCCGCTGGGGCCCCCCAAGCAGTGGGAACCCTCTCAGCCCCTGCTCCTGTCCCTGAGCCTAGGTGACCCCACAGTGCTCTTCTGGGAGGGCAGTGGGAGCACAGCCAATGGTTTAAATATAAAATTTAAATCGATACGATGTCTAACGTGAGGCACCTTAGCAATCAAAGATCTTTTTGTAGACTTCGGTGCCAAAGAGCAGTGGCACCCAGGCCGAGGTGTGGTCCTCCAGGCCCCACGGATGGTGCAGGATGTTCGGCACAGCCCAGAGCCCAGGCACATGCGTGGGCCCCCAGAGCAGCCCCTCTGCCCACCCCAGGGCCTGCCCTCCTAAGTGAGCCTCCCAGCCCAGAGCCCCAGCCCCTCTCCCAGCAAGAGCGTGGACGAGACGAGGACAGAGTATGTGCACACGCTCGTGTTACACGGACTGCTCACCACTGCAGTCTCGACACACGGTGGACACACCTGTCCCCCCCACATCTAAAGCAGCAGCACAAAACCCGCCGTCTACTCAGACCGTCCCCTTCTGCAGGGCTGCCTTAGCAGTGGGCGGCCTAGGAGGGGCGGCGTGGCCACCGTGCCGCGGGGAGAGGGGGGCCCTGGGCGGGCTGGGCTGGCACAGCCCTCTGGGCTGGCCGCCAAGTCACGCGGGGTCCTTGTGTGCTCCAACAACCCTCCTGGGGGGAGCAAGGTGGCAGCCCTTGGCCTGCAGACAGCAGATTCTTGGATTCCGCAAAATATAATTGTGAAGACCGATCTGCCAGCAGAGAAATATGCAGCATATTCACAAGCTAAATATAAATAATATTGATTCATCTGCCATCTTGAATTATCCACGTCCCTTCTGTTTTCCATTAGCATCACTAATCACGAGCTGACGCCCCTGTGGATGGCGACATTGCCCTCCAAAGGACACAGCCAGCCCCAGGGTCACGCGCCTAGAGGAGTCTCGGGCTGCCTTCCCAAAGAGCCTGCCATCTTCTAGAGCAGCCCCTTCCTAGGAATTTTCCCTCCTCCAACCTACCCCTCACTTCAAGCCCAGCAAAGAGGGGCAGCTCAAAGACACACCTGAGACCCCCACTTCTACAGGCATTCTGCTCTTTGGCAGCCGAGCCTGGTTCTGGGGAGGCAGCAGCACCCAGTCCAAGGTTCGCTCCCGGCTGGAGGGAAGGAAGCTGATACAGCTGGACGCACGGCCCAGCTAAACCCGCAGGGCACCGCCTCACCCTTGCCAACCCCAGGGCCAGGACCGGGGCCCATCTCCTCCCCGGGCCAGGAACCCCAGTAGCTCTCCTACAGACCAGCAGGGCCCTCCGGCAGCAGCCCCACCCCCACGTCCAGCACCGGCCCCAGGGCACCGGTGTGCCCACAGCAGGGCCAGGAGGCGGCCCAGGCCCCCCGCGTGCCCTCCCACACCAGCAGGACTCCGAGGGGCTGTTAGCGCCACAAAGAACGGGACGCGGAAACACACACGGGCTGCTGACCAGCCGGCCCAGCCAGGACGCCGGGATGATGGGGCACGGGGCCCGCCCCCGCCAGCTGTCAGAATGCCCACAAATACTGACTGAGAACCCACCGAGAGCAGAGAACCATCCCGTGTGCCTTGCGGAAAACAGGGTCCCTGCCGTCGAAGCATTTACGATCTAATGTGGGAGACAGATGTGCCAACACCTACTGGGATCTGTCATTTCCCATTCTTCTTCATCAGCGCCAATTACAGCGCCCAGAGAAGTGCCACGAAGATGGGGATGGAGGGAGCCGTGAGCAGCGGCTCTGAGACGGCTCTTCGCATCGTCTGTGTGAAAGCACGTGAGCATTCCAGACGCCCGCCCACCCTGGACGCGGCCACAGACACAGCTCTGCCCCGGGCTCACGGAAGGATCCAGAAGCTCCCCACTTGCCTTCACCATTCACCTCACCAAGCAGCTCCTAGGATTCTCCAGGAGAAATGGGGATCACCCCTGGCCTCAACGCCCCACTGCCAGCCATGTGTACGCAAGCACTTCACGAAGAGACCCCAGGGCTCCTGGACTCACTCAGCCCCCTTACACCGGGGCTCGCGAACTGGCCAAGGAGGCATCGCGGGAGTCAGGCTGCATCTCAACCATGGAAAAGTGAGCCCGGCACAACCTGGGGAGCCGGCTCGGAGGTTCCCCGAGGGGCCACGCCAGCCCAGCCATGCCCAAGGGTCAGGCTGCCACCGGAATGAGCGAGGACCGTGGTGCAGGGGGAGAGAGGCGTGGCCCTCCCGTCTGCTCTCTGCTGGGCTGAAAGGAATGGAACTGGAGACCCGGCCGAATAAAAGCCCTCCAGGTCCCCAGGGCTGACCCTGAGGCGTGCTGTCCAACAGCAGGACCCCCATCTGTCACCATGTCCCCCCACACCCAGAGCTCACTGCCTACATCCACGACTGCCGGCTGAGTGCCCCCACACCACCCCCCGCTGCCGTCTGTGCTTGGGGGAGGACTCGCCGGCAGGGAGCAGATGCCCCGCAAGTCGCCGGGCCCTCAGGGCCCCCGACACACAGCAGCTGGCCGTTCTGGCCGTCCCGTGGGAGAAGAGCGTCCAGACCTCACGGTGCACGGCAGCAGGGCGCACAGCTCACCCACAGCCCGGCGCCCCCCCTTTCGGTCGGTGTTCTGGACACACAGGCTGAGCCGGCAGAGAGCAGAGCAGTGCCTCGGCCCAGTGTGCGGGCCCAGCTTCCTTCTCCCAGCCCGATCCACCCTTTCCCCGCCTTCCCCATTGGTTCTACAAAAGAATCCCCTGCGGAAATTCGCCATCCGCCGGCATGGTCTGGGGGTACGCTGGGCAAGCAACAGGTGCCAGGGGCTTGGGGCTGTGGCTGCCCTTCCACGCACGGCCAGGCACACGTGTGTGCTCCCCAAAGGAGCCAGAGCCCGTGCAGGGGCTGAAGCACACATGCGCGCGCGCACACACACACACACACACACACTCCTTGCTGTTAAGGACCTGGAATGATGTATCCTCTGTTCTCCTAGCTATAATTATTTTAGCGTGGGAGACAAATTCTGTTTCCAGTAGCTCTGAAGCACTACATTAGAATCTCACGTTCTGTGGTCTTGGAAAGTCTCTGGGGTATCCCAGCCCCTTCCCTCCACACTGGGGCACAAACAGGCCCTTCGGATGGGGGAACACACTGCGGAGGCCCAGCCCAGAGGGTTTATTGCCTCCTCCAAGCCGATCCACTTAGAGACCTGGGAACCACACATGCAGGTAACCATGGCAACTCTGGGGAAGTTAAAAAAAACTAATAATAAGTTTGTGAGTTGTTGGTTATTTGGTGCTTGGGTGGGTTGGGTTCTCTCCTCCTTTTTTAACATAACAAGGTCTCTGAATAATACTCTTCTGAGTGTGTTGGGTAAGCGTCCAAGGCAGCAGCTGCCTCCAGACGTTTAATTACCTTCTGAGGGGGAAAGCACGTGTCACGTCTGAGCACCACTGTCACAAGTCTGGGTTCTGTCCTCGGGGCGGGGTGTTCTCCACGGGGTGACCTTGAGCCCGCGCGCCTCCCGTGTGCATCCCGGCGCCCGGCTCAGCACCTGCCCCTTCCCCGGAAGTCTGGAGACTAGCGAGCCACTCCCCTCGGGTCCCAGCCGGGTTCCAGGACGCCTCTCACACATCTTTCAAAGTGGGGAGACCCCTGCCAGAACCCGGTCCCCGCACACGATCGCCCGCACATGCACACACGCGTGCACGGAGGGCCAGTGTGCCTGTGCGTGACCTCCATTCCCCCACCAAACCCCATCCCTGCCCACACTCAGAAAAGCCTCGCTAGGAGCACTGCCCTGGGCACCGGTCTTTCCCCCAAAGCCAGGCAGGCTCTCGATGCCAAGGGACCCCCTCACGTGTGGATGGGGGCACACACACACACGCACACCTCCCCTGGTTCGGTGGCCCACTGCCGTGGCTGTGCCGGCGCAGGAAGTCACGGCGGGAGGCACTGCACTCCCCCGGGCACGCTGCCTTGATTGTGCGCAGAGCACCTCGCAGCGGACATCGGGGGAGCCCCAGCCACGGCGCGGGAGGTGGTTCGCGGGTCGTTTATTACACTCGGAAGACGGGCACGCCGGAGAGCTCTCAACGGCCACCGCGAGGCTCCGGGTCACACCTGGGGTGCCAACGGGCTGGGCACACGGCTGGGAAGGGATTATTTTTTTAAAGGCAGAAAAATCCTAAATGGCCCTTTCAGCGTTTCTGTGCACATAATTGTAGTATCCAAGTTAATGACAGGCCGGGCGCGCCGGCTCAACCCCCACCAGTGCCACAGCCCGCGCCTCACGTGGATCGCTCCGGCGCGGCGCGGAGACCAGACCCCAGCGGGGAGCTGGGAGGGGGCGGGCGGGGAGGTGCAGAAACCACGGAGTAAAGAGCGTTTCCAGGAATGACAGGACTCCCACGCGGGACCGTATCACCGATTAGCCAGTAGGAAGGCCGAGCCGCCCTCGGCACCTCCTTTCCACAAAGACAAAGTTTCCTTGAGGAAACTGCCAGAGTCTTGAAGGCACTGAGACGAGACACAGAACAAATGAAGAAGGACAGCCGCGGGGCTGGCCGGTGCTCGGACGCCAGGTCCCGGCAGCCTGGCCGGGGGCCGTGCGGGTGCAAAGACACAGGTGGGAGCCGCCGGTGCCCAAGACAACACGCGTGTGTGCACACATGTGTGCTTGCGTGTGCATGCACATGCCCACATCCGCACACACGCACGCACATCCGCACGCACACACGTGTGCATATACACTCTACTGGCAAACTGGGGTCCACCCTTCTGACCCACAAACATTCTCGTCTGCGGTTCTCTCGGGGGCCGGGTGCTGAGGGCACAAACACCCTGCGAACACATCGTCCGGAATCTGCCCCGAAGGCCGACAGCACATCCCCCACCTGCAGGGAGACCCCGGGCGTCTTCAGGCCCCAATTCCTTTGGCACTCAGGGTATGTCAGACCCTTCACCGGTGCATCCTGGCCCTTCCAACCTCCACCCGAGGGGCTCCCGCCGTAAAGGCCCCGGGAAGCAGTCCTGCTCAGCCATCTAAGTGGACGTGACGGATTTATTCTGACCATCCTGACTCTGGACGACACCGCTCTCCTCCAGCCGTGCCGGGCTTTAATTGTCCATCCAGCAGGGCAGGGAGGAACCGTAAATCTTTCCTCGCGGCTGCTCTGAGCTCAGCGCTGCTTGACCTGCCATTGCCAGCCCCTCTCCTGCATCCTGCTGGAGAGGTCTGCCAGCTCTGAAGGGGGGGGGGGGGGAGGGAGCAGGAGAAAGAGAAAGAGGCTATGGGGTCAGGGCGGGGGAGAGAGGGAAAGGCAGGAGAGCTTGTGTGGCCACGTGCTCTGGCTGCTAATGGGGGCAGGGCACTGCAGAGGACTCACCACTGCAGCCTTGAGGGGCAATGGGGGGGGGGGGGGCAGGCCACACCCTCAGGCCCCAGCTCTAGGGCAGCCTGACTCCAATCACGAGGGGCCAGACCCTGGGGAAGGCTCAGCCTTCCTCCGCCTAGCTGGAAAACAGCACAGCCCCAAAAGGAACCCACTGGGAAGGAAATCCTATTTCTCCATCCCATCCGCACTGTGTGTGCAACTGAACACCAGGCAGGGGGATGGGGGCCTCCCTGTAAGAGACGGGGACAGGCACAGGCGCAGAGCCCTGGGTATGGGGCAGCTACAGAAGGCCTGGCCTCGGGCCCCAAGGCACATGTCCTTCCGCGTCCAGCAGACTTAATTTTCCTGTAATATTGCTGTGTATCAACGCATTTTGCGATACCGCGCATCACAGTTATGATTATTACCTAAAGACTTCCTTTATGGCCCTCGTTTCTAGCGCTCATTACTTTCTGAAAAATTACCCTCGGGGGCCAAAATGTTCCAAGTCTGGTTTTGTGAGTTTTCTTCTCAGGGTCTGAACAAAACATATTATTGTGTCTATGACGGAGGTGGGGGGAGGGCTCTTCTTTGGTCACCGTGGTGACACACAGCCGGGAAAGGATAGTGCTAACCTGGGGGGGGGGTGGGGGTGGGGGGCAGAGGCCGCGCGCTACCTTGTCAACGTGTAAACACAGACGCTGTCACCAGTGACCTGGTTCCAGTCTCACCCGTCTCTTCTGTGCAGGCACCTCTCCTTTTAGGGTGAGATCTCGACCTAAGGGAGGGCACCCATGCATTTAGCACAGACACGTCAGGAAAGCAAATGCTCGTCATTGCAGTAGCACCAATGCACATAAGGAGTCCCACACTCATCTTCCAACTGAAGGGCAAGCTTGCAGAGAGACCCCAGGCATGGCCCGGGGAACGTGCTCGCTGGTAGTCGTGCTGGAAGGTTGTCCCAGACGCCCACAGAAGGGCTTTCATGCTGAGGACAAGAGCTCCCCAGTAAACGAAGACCATCGCCCAGCTTCTGTCTCCCTTCGGCCGGCAGACTGCCTCAAGGCCTAACACTCAACGTGGCGTGGATCATCCACGAGCACTGCTTATAACATTACACCACTGGAAATGATAATTCTCACTTTAGAGCTCCCCAGCTCATCTCTTTTCTGCTAAGATTCCAAAACACTTGACTAATGTACCCACGATGGCACCCCTACGAGGCAGGCGGCGAGCGCTATCAAGCCCATTACGACAGCTCCGGGAACACAGCGGGGAGGTTGGTGAACCACAGCCCCATCCCCGGTCTACAGGAAGCCTGTGTAAGCAGCCCCCAGGGCCCCGGTTCCATCTCACCTGTCCCCGTGGGGGGACCCCAGCCGTGCCTAACGGCACCACCGTGGTCCCTTCAATGAGGAAGAGTCGATATTCCAGAAAGACACACCCGCTTTATGTTTGTTGCTAATGGTTTTTGCAAGACCATGTTTTGGCTTGTCACTTACCTCCGTACTAAAGGCAGAGGTGGGACAGAACCTCTCGGCATGAGAGTGTGTGTTACGGGGGCGATCCACAGGTTCAGGGGAACCTGGGAGGGTGAGGGCGGGGTCACGACGCTTCTTCCTTTTGGAAAGGTTTTCCTCATGGAAAACCCAGCTGGCAATGACCTAGGGCCCCCAACTCTGAGAACCCAAGGCCACTCCTGCAAAAGCAAAGAGACCAGCTGCAGCACCCCCCAACTGTGGTTCTTGAGATCGCCCCCCTCCCCCAGGGAATGGAAGCATGAGGGGGGAGAGGTGGCCCACTGAGGCAACACAGCACGAGCAGGCAAGAGTCCTCCACGTCCCGGAGACCCCTGGGCCCGCAGCCCCACGGACAGGCCCGGACTCACATCCCTCTGCCGGGCCTGTTGCTAAGAGCGTGAGCCGCCGGGCTGCTTCGAGGGAGCCTCCTTGCCACCCAAGTAAGTAAGAAATGCCACCGAGAGATGCTCAGACTCACTTCCATCCTGGAACCTCCCCCCTTCTGAAAACCGTGTCATCTCCTTGGGGCCACAGGAGACTGAACACAGTCCGTGTCCTTAACTCGGACGAGATGGCCAGCGGGTAGCCCCAGAGAAGGCCCGTGCTCCCCACCAGCCGCTGGGTGCCTACTAAGTGCCGGCTCCTTGACGGCGGCTGCCTCCCCACCGCCTAGCTGAGTGAACGGATTTGCGAGCTTGCCCCAGTCACAAGTGGGCAAGTCCGCATTCCCTCCCCATAGCACGCAGCGGTCAGCTCCCTGCCCCCAACCCCAGCGTGGGCCGGCGCTTGCCTCCTCTGTGCACTGACCAGCAATGCTGGTGCCCCAAAGGCCTTGAGGCTCCGGCAAGGTAAAGGACCTACAGCTTTGTTCAGAACTTGCGTAGCATTTAAATGTGCACCGAAACTGTGTGTCCTGGGCGTGAAGGGTGGTTCTTCACCGTCAGCCCGCGGGAGGGACACCAGTGCTGTGCACTCTCGGGGAATCCCCTGAGACTAACAAGGAGACAAACCCGGGGTTCGGACCAGACCCCCAGGGAACAGCCAGGCTGTGAGGCTGAGTCAACAAGCGCTGGTAGAACCCGAGAGAAGCCAGAACACACCTTCTCACTTGCCTTTTTCTCCTTGGGTCCCACGGTAACGGGACACAGGGACACGCGGCTGGGGCGGCCAGCCCGTGCGAACTACTGCAAAACCATCTTCACGCCCCCTGCTGCAGAACCCCTCTTGCTACTGCTTGGGTGTTAAGGTGCCCAGCAGCTCCTAGGTACAGACCCAGGAGCATCACCCTGTACCCAATCCTTAGAAGAAAGTTCCAGAAGATTTCAGAGTTATTTTCTATTTAATCCAGTAGAAAAACCTCTAATTTATATTCAGTAAGGATTTTCAAACTATTCGTTTACGAGAAATTACTTCCAAGTGTACCTGGGTGTTCGCTCCTCTCTAATTCCCCGGGTGACCCAGCCACCTTTTCAATACAAGTAAATGCTATGTCCCTTGGCTTTAAGAGGTTCCCACCTTTACACACAGAGGCTTCAGTGCTGAGAACGATGTGCTTCTCTGTGCTCTCCTTATCCTGGCCTATAAGAAAACGATCCTGAGACAGGACATCCAGTCCAGGAATCACCAGTTATCTGGGGCCCAAAAACACAAATTGCAGGGGGACAGGGGAAGGGCTCTGGCCCCAGAGGGATACCTTTCTTGTCATCGTCATCCCTCAGTCTCATTTGGTGTCACAGACAAGGAGACACTGATGAGCAAGGCTGCCATGTTCCACTATTCACAGGTAGAGCTCCAAATGTGCCCCCAGCTTGTGCAGTACACTGCCCACACAACTGTACTGGTGGCCCAGCGAGAAGGGATCTTTTGGAGGGGGTTGTGTTACTTCTGGCTTAGTTGTTTTGGTGGAAGGAGAATTCTGAAGTGAAACCAAGGTGTCCCAGAGAAATAAAGGCACATGAGTTCTCCTCTCTTATCTACAAAAGATACAAGTTATGATCTTGTCCAAGCCCCCAAAAGGAAACTGATGTAAGTGCAGAGTCTGGCTGGTAGCAGGTCTCTGTCCCCAGGTAGGTTGCTCACCTGCAAGTGGGACTGTTTCCTAAAAGGACTAACAGAGACACACCCGAGCACCTGCCTCTCCCCCTGGTCCCCAGTCACTGTCCAAGGCTACGCCAGACCGGAAGGGTTGGCTCCCACCCCGCAGCGTTGAGCACACACCTGGTGGACACACGCGCACGCAGCCCCGATGACCCGCGGTGGAAATCAGAAGCAGCCCGGCGCAGCTGCTTCCTGCACACCCCTGCTCTTCTAGAACCTTGGGAGGAAGATCTCAGTACAGCCACTAACCACAGCGATAAGTGGGTGAAATTCTGCCAAAAACACATATCTTCCCTCCTTTTTTTCTGCTGAGACTCTCTGGCTTTAAAAGTTAAATCTTAAAAAAAAAAAAAAATTTTTTTTTTTTTTTTTTTTGGCAACAAGAACTGCTTTGCTCTTGATCCTCAGAGAACACGACAGATTTTGAAGACCCCTCCCCACAACAGGATGGTGACGTTAACATGTTACAACCCACCTCCCACGTGGGATCAGCAGGAACCCGCCCTGAGCTACACCGGGAGAGTGGAGACTAGAGTCAAAGGAAGATGGCCCTATCACACAGTGGAGCGCATCTTTAGGCCCCTAATTTAAAATAAAGCTGACGGTCTTTCCTAGGCCCTGAGGCCCCTGCGTCGCTGGCCCAGCTCCTGAGCAAGAGCATTCAGTTCTGCTCTACCTGGACTAGCAACACTTTCCAAAATGCAAGTTGTATACTATGAGCTTCTCCCACCCCCATTAAAGGAAACACTTTCAAATAAAGTAACAGATTGTACGCTCTTTGTTATCGCAAGTCACCTTCCTAAGGCATGATTTGGTGGCCCTGGAGAAACTCTTAGAGCAAAGGAATTGACTTTGAGCCCTGACGTTAAAACGTATATTTTATACACCAGATCAGTCCTCGTCTCGAGGTGTTTAAGCGAGGACGCTCGTCCTTTTGTCCGCAGAGCCCCCCACAAAGAACAGACCCCACTGCGTACTCAATTATTACCACCATCCAACTGCTAATTGAAAGCTGTCCTCCACTCTCGCAGGTAATGCAAGGAGAAAGTCACACGCAAAGTGCCTGCACCACTCAGAAAGTCAGGGGCGGGGGGCGGGGTGGGGACAGACAGACACTGAGAAGTCGGAGAGATGGAACCAGAATGTTATAAATAAAAGAGACTGTTGGTTCAGAGAGAAACCTACTTCAGAGGGGCAGCAGAAAATAAGATGTTTCGGTTGCCTGAATGTTTCATGAACCTGTGAAAATAACGTGCTGCTTTTATAAAAGAACGTGGGGAGACGCCACAGCTCATCAAAAAGATGTAGGTGCAAATGGGATATGCTCATGAAGCTGGCCCGTCGTGCGGAGGGGAAGGCCTGCCGTGCGCGGGGGTTTGAGGAAGGGCAGGTGCCCGAGGAGGAGCATCTCTGTTCATGGCGGAAAGTTTCAAGATGGTTTTTCCCCTTCACTTGTTTAAAAATAAAAAAATTCCTCACCAAATGTCAGCTGTGCGTCAGGTTCCATTTGTCTCTATAACCGAGTATAGAGGAGGAGTGTGGCGATACACAAGCAGAGAGAGACAAGTCACCAGACCTCAGACCCACCAACAGCCGGGCTGGAGGAAGGGCTGGAGGAGGGGAGCCCCACACTGCAACCCTGGGAAAATACCATTCCCTTGGGGAGCTGGGCTCACAGAGCCGTCTCCCCCTGAGCAGCAAGTCCACGCCCAATATACGGCCCCCCCGCCCCACACCCCCCTGACACTTCTGGGTGGGACAGGAGCTCCCTTCACTTGCACATTCCGTCACTACGGACCTCACAAGCATGTACCAGATAGCACGCGTGTACAGGAAGAAGTGGGGATAAATCAGCCCTGATCCCAGCCCGTAAGAGCAAGGCACCTCCAACTTGCACATATCACAGAATAAAGGAGCCTCAGGCGATGGCTGGAGGGGCGGCTGGGAGGAAGTCTGCAAGGTGGAGACAGGCCTGAGCTACACGAGGCTGGCAAGGATCCACAACAGGGGTAGCACGGAGACTGCCTTGCAGGTCTCGTACATCCCCAGATTATCAGAGAGCTCCATAATTTCTCTCCCTTTCTCCCACAAGCCACTGGCAACATTCAAAGTTGAGTAAGTGGCAGGAACGCCACAGAAGACCCACTCTGGAAGGGCACCCAGGAGTCCTCCCACCTGCCTCCTTCCTAAATCTGCCTCTTCCCTGGCCCTGAGCTCCCCTAGCTCTGCGTGTACCTCAGGAGCCCTCCCCTTCCCCCGGCAGGGTGGGAGTGAGCGCCGGCAGCGCCCCCAGCGGCCCCATACAATGTCAGCGGCAGGAGGGCAGGAGCCTGGGCAGCCAGGCCCTGGCCCTGTCCTTGGTGCTGCCGCTGGGCTGCACGCCCAGGGCTTCTTAGGTGGCAGGGGGCCACCCAGGCCTCCGTCCTCCCTCCAGCCCAGCCTCTGGGCCCTGTGGAGGGCAGTGAATACACCAGCTTTGCTTCTGCTCCTGTCAGAGGGCACTGGGCAAGGGGCATTCGCAAAGAAGGCCCAACATAGCCAGAGAGGCCAGGCCTGGCGGGGGACTTCCTGAGTTCCCAGCTTCTCCCAGCACTTTGAGGCGGGGAGGTGGATGGAGGTCTCTCTAAGCCGCAGGCTTCTGGAGGGTGGATCAGATACATCATTTAAGTCCTCTTTTTATGGGGGAGTGAGCCGCTGTTGGAAAGGGGCACATGCCAGAAAACCCCAGCGGCTCCGAGGCAAACAGCCCATATGCCACTGGCAAACCGTCCCCCTTGCACACAGCTGCCTCCCCAGGCCCAGACCAGCTGGCCTGAGTGCACCCGTGTCACTCTGCCTCTGCTCCGAAACCTTACCCACACCGTCCCCCTCCCTCAAACTCCCCGCAGGGGAATGAGGAGTTAAGCACTGCCTCCAGGAGTGCCTGGAGGCCTCCAGTCCCTGGGGAGGGGGGGGGGGGGCAGCCTCTGTCCTCAGCCCTGGCTGGTGGAGGTGGGAAGGGAGCGGGTGCAGCTGGCCGGTGTTCGGAAGCCCCCTTCCCCGACACCACCCCAAGAAGCCCCCACAGCGGGAGCACCTTCCACCTGCACACATCTTGCTTTCTTTGGGCGACGCTTTGCTGCAACTTTTCTCCCTCTCGCTCTACAATTTTCACTCACCTGGAGGGTCTGGTTTTAATTAGTGTAATATCCCCGTTAACAACGCAGCCTAATTAAGACATCCGCCCAAATCCACTGTGCACACTTAATGAGCAGTTCTGCCGAGATGTTTATACTTTTATTTTTTATTTATTTATGCATTTATTTTTGTAGACCAGTGAAACCAAAGCTGTCTTCCAACTGAAGGGCCTCCTTACTGGCGACCTGACTCCATTACCCTGGAACCTGCTTGGTGCTGAATGTCCTGGGCTCCGGGGTGTGCGCCCAGGGCATCCCTGAGCACAGAGGATTCAGCAGGAACTCCCCGACCTGGCACGTAGGGAGCCCGGACTTCACTTCATCGCTAGTAGGGGTTGGGGAGGGGGCTCACCTGGGGGATGGAGCCCTCAGTCCCCATCCTTTCCCTCCACCGCCGCTGGGTGTTTCTGGTGTCAGGAAAAGCAGCGCCACGGGAGTTCTTTTTAAAAGTGACCATTAAAAAATAAACCTAGTCCCTCGGAAAAGCTGGAAAGCTGGCACGGAGGAGCTTCTCCCCACCCCGCAGGACCCTGGACCCGCTGGCGGGGGGGCGGGAGTTCCAGACTCCCAACAACAACCCCCCCCCCCCATGTGAGACTCTGGGTTCCGGAGGCGCTCCGGAAGGGACGGGGTCCCAACACTCCTCCACATCAGGCGCGGTTCCCTGGTCCTTGCGCGGACCGGGTGAGGGCCCCCAGCAGCGTGGGTGTGCAGTGAAGCACACGAGGGAGGCTCCGCGCCCGTGGGAGGATGTGACCTCGGGCCTCCTGCTGCACCCCGGCGGAGACAGCCCTCCCGAAAGGATGAGCGCCACCGCCTCCCGGGGCCACCAGGGCCGAAAGTTTGGGCCAGGGTTGTGCCCGGCCCTCGGCTCCAGCTTCCCCAGCAGGGCTGCGCTGGCCCCGGGGGGCAACCAAGGCTGGGGAGAAGCAGACTCTGTTCCGGCTGGAGACTCCGCCGGGAGCACCCCCAGCCCGCCCCCTGTAGAGCCCTGCGCGCTGCTCGTCACTGCCCCCCCCCAACCACCCGCCTACGTTGCCAACCCTCGCGCACAGCGCGGCGCTGCACCCCCGGTCCTCTTAGGGAGCCGTGAGAGACCCTTCCTCCGCACAACTCCTTTGGGTCCTCAACTCCTCCCACAAAACCTCCTCCCCCAGGACTCGGGCAGGGCTCTCCTGACCTGGCTGTTGGGAGAGAGGAGCACTGCACCCCACGGGGTCGCTAACCCCTGCTCCCATCCGCGCGGGCTCCGGCCGCCTCCCTGGTGCGCCGCGCCGGGCCGGGATCTCCGTGCGCCTCGGCGCCCCCCCCCCCCCCAGCTGGGGAGTTCCCCGCGCCGGGCATTGTGCCGCCGCCGCCGCCACCGCCGCCGCCGCCGCCGCCACACAGCGCGTGGGACTCCCCTGCGTCTCCATGGATCCCGACCCCGGGGCCTTCCCATTCACAAAACCATCCCTCCGGCCTCTGGCTGGGCCACGTGTGTCCCGACCCCAGCCCGGGAGGGACCCGAGGAGCCCAGACCCGACGCAGAGACCCCTGACCCCGAGGGCACCACCCCTCCCCGCGCGCCCTCGGGATGGTCCCCAGCCGCGCAGCGCAGCCCTGCCTCCTTCTGCGGGGTCTCCAGCCGCACTCCCTCCGCCCCACCGCCCCCGGTCCGTGCAACGCGAAGGTAATGACCGCCGCAGGGCGATGCGCGGGCAGCAAGGGTCGGGCTACTCACGGGCTCAGCGATCCCCGCGGCAGGTGACGGGGGCCCGGCGGCCATGCCCTGGCTGCATCCCGGCCGCCGAGCGGGCAGCGGCGTCCCGGGGCCGCGCGAGCACCGGCTGGCCGGCGGCGAGGAGCGTGCGGGGCCGGGCTCGGGCGGTGGCGGCTGGGTCTCCTCCGACCACGCGAGCGGCTGGGGCCGGGGCCGGGGCCCGGGCTGGGGCTGGGAAGGCTGGCTATCCGAGGAGGCTCCGCCGGCTCCGGAGCAGCCCCGCGGCTCGGCGCTCCGCACTCGCTCTTCCCTCGCCGCCTCCTCTCTCTCTCTCTCTCTTTCCCCTCCCTCCCTCCCTCCTCTCTCTCCCTCTCGCCTCTCTCTCCTCCCCCTTTCGCTTTCTCCCTCTCCCCGGTTCCTCTGGCTCGCTCGGCTGGAGCGAGGAGGCAGCGGGAGCACGCGGCGGCGGCGGCAGCTCAGGCGGAGCGCGCAGCGCGCGGCGAGGGAGGGGGCTCCGGCGGCCGCGTGGCGGGGGACAGCGGCGGGGCAGAGAGGCCCCCACGCACCCTGCCGGCCCGCAGTGCCAGCCCCGCGGAGCCCCAGCAAGGGAGAAGTGGGCGAGGTTCAGGGGTCCCCAGAGCCCGGAGCTGCCAGGGTCTCCAGGAGCACCGCCCTCCCAGCTCTGGCCCCGCCTCTCCTCCCTCCCTCCCTCCCTCCCTCCCTCCTGGCGAGTGTGGGGACAGGTTTCTCCTATGAGGACCCCTGCCCTCCCACCTCCCTGGCCCTGGCCCAGAAAGGACAACACTGGCGTGCCCCAGAAATGGAACTGGGCAGTGGGAGTGAATGCCCCCCACACTTCTCTGCCACTGGTCTGCATTGCCTTGCCTCCTCTTCCACGTTGCCTGCAGGCCCCCTGAGGCCTGGAATTTAGTGCTTTGCCTTCCTCTGGATGGGGAGGGAAGGGGGCACACAGGATCACTGCTGGGGTGTGTGTCCAGACTGGCCACCCCCACCTATGCAAACACCCCTGCCCGGCCTGTCATGTGGGCTGTCACTGTGGGAGGTCTGCTTGGGATCTGCCTAAAATCAGAAGAGCCGGTTGTCCCTGCTCCTACCCCAGCCTCCCCCAACCTGGCAGAAGTCCTGGGTTAGGGGCTGGGAAAGGAGCAGGAAAGCCAAAGCTAAGGGCCAGTGGAGTGGGGACCCCAGGCTGGCGGGATGAGACTCATGGAGGGCAGGAAGGGAAGCACCAAAGGCAGGCAGGAGGACCTGGGCTGTCCCACACAGAACCACAGGATTGGGCAAAGCCTTGCTTCTTTTTCCGAGCAAAAAACAGATGCTATGCCCAGAACGCCACGGGGGAAGGGAGGGTGAGCTGTAACCTCAAAGACGTTCTCAATCTAAAAACAAATGAAAAACCCATCCCAGGTTGCTTTTCACTTCTGGATGATGCTTCTGGAACCGCAGGACTCCTCCTT
Organism: Nasua narica; assembly: GCA_028533885.1. Taxonomy (NCBI): domain Eukaryota; kingdom Metazoa; phylum Chordata; class Mammalia; order Carnivora; family Procyonidae; genus Nasua; species Nasua narica. Next base: position 2,221,843 of record CM052804.1, on the reverse strand, counting down.
GTACCTGACTGTCCTGCTTCTCTGTATGAGGCAAGAAGCATGTCGTGGAAGCTGGGGCTTGTTAAGGGGCCTGGAAGACTCAGAGGCAGCGGCGGGAGGGCTGTGGACGCGGCGTGCCCGCGTGCCCGGGGCTCTGCGCCGCCGGCTGCCTTCCCTGCAGAGGGAGGACAGACACTGTCCAAGACAAGTGGCTGCTGTCCACTTACGAGCTTCATGCTTTTAATTTCTGGCCCTCCGGCCTGTCTAGATCATTGATCTGTCTTGGCCGGGGGAATCGTGCTCTACAATTTCGAGTAAGCTGCTCGGCTACAGCTAAACACCGGATAAATGCCTCGTCTACCAGCCAGGCAGCTGCCTGGTGGATTGAACTTTCCCCAGCCCCCATATTTAAAAGGGCGCATCCCTGCTCAAAAGACCTAATTGGCTCTCTCCGTCCTCTGCTGTCAGATGGTCAGGCTCCCGTGGCCTCCAACTCATGGCTGGGCCCACCCACTCCCCATCACCCAACTGCCTCCCCACATGCAGGCCTCTTGCTTCACGGGCAGAGCACAGCTCCTCACAGGTCGCTCTGCTAGAACATTCCAGAAAAGCTCTCTGAAGACAGCACCAAATCTTGTTCCCGAGCTCCACCAGACCCAGCCAGCACTCAGCAGTGTAGACCCATGCGGCTCCCGAGCAGGTGGGCTGAAGCTGGCAGCTGTGGCAGGTTGAGCCATAGGACCTCCACACTGGGACCCCCCCCCTTGGGGACAGGCCCCCGGCAAGGCTGACCTCATGACAAGCCCCAGCGAATTTGCCCTCCCAGCTGCAGCTACTGTCAAAGGGACCTGGCCGGCCAAGGGCATCAGGACCAAGTGTGCGTCTCCCTACCAGGAGCGCCCAGGAGGCTGTCCGTCTTGGGGTATCATCGAAGAGGACTTTACAAACCTCTGACTTAGAAACTTTGTTGGGTTTTTTGTTCATTTGTTTGTTCTTAAGTGAGAAGAGAGAGGAGAAGCTGGAAATGGTCCTTTGCAATAATAATTAGGTAAAGAGGAGAGTTACCTCAGAGACTAAAGTGACAAGGGAACACAGCTAATGTCGCTCCCTTTAAAAACCCCACTAAAATTACCAAAAGAGATTCTGTAAAGACACAAAGGCCAAGGAGCTGGACTACAAGAGCGATGTGGGCAGAGGACAGCAAATGGGCCAGCAGAGCCTGGCCCGGCTGTGCTGACTCCTCACCCCGCAGCAGAGGGGAGCTGAGAAACAGAACCTCCGAGGCTCCGACCCAGTGCGGAGATGGGGAAGGCGGCTCAGAGCAGCAGAGGTCTGTTTAAGACGCCCACAGATCCTCACTGGCTGCCTACTCCAGACCCCAGATGGCCAGCCGCCCTGGAGGGGTGCCGCCCAGGGAGAATGGAGCGGGGGCTCTGTGGCCAGGGGGACCTCACGCGCGGGTGGCAGAGCAGTATCCCAGAGGACCTTATCGGACAGGCAAGGCCTAGGAGAGTCCCCCTCCTCCTGCAGGGAAGCTGTAACCCTGCTGCGCCCCAGCAGGGCGGGCCAATCCCCCTCTAGGGAAAAGCCCTGGTGGACAAGCCCAGCCCGTCCACAGACTTCCAGTAGACTCTGCAGGCCCTGCCCCTAAATGTGAGTAGACACCCTGAAATTACCAGACATCTCAGGAAAGTCTTTCAGAAAAGAGCCACCAAACCACCCAGGGAGGGGTGGCCGGGGGCGGGGGGCAACTTCAAGGAAACAGTCAAAGAGGAGAAGATATCAACAGCCACTTTCCATTTCCACAAAGACAGCAGAGAAAATCCTGCGTCCGTGCTCTGGGAGCAGAATGCTTGGAAGGAAGACACAGAACAAAAACACGCAAACTTCCCTAGAAATGAGTTTCCCAGCTCTCAGCACAATGGATGGAAGCGGACACACAGCAAGGCACACTGATATATAAAACACTGGGGGGCAGAGACAATTTCCCACAGGTTTCCAGGTCCCATTAAGAAAAGCCCAAGTGAGAACGGGCTTTCGCAGTCTCCAGAGCGACAGGAGGAGCTACGAGGTAAGGGGCAGGGCCTTCGAAGTGCTGAAGGAAAACCTTTCCTGGCCTAGAATCCCTGCGTTAACCAAATTAACGCTCAGAAGTGGTATTAACATAAAGAGATTTGCATATGAAAGATTTCAAAAACATTTACTTCCCATGCACCATTTCTCAGGAAGCCACTAGAGGATGTGCTCCAACAAAACGAGGGAGTAAATCAGGAAAGCGCGTGACACATTGCATCCAGTAAGAGAGACAGAGGGACAGAGCCGGGGATCCACAGGCTGGGAGAGAAGGCAGATCTTGGGAGGGAAGCAGGCAGATTGGGAGCAGGGCAGGCACACACCCAGCTGTCCATACACAGACCTGTTGATGCCGCTGGTATCGTGCTGCCCCTTTAACACCAGATGAACCTGGCCCAGGTTCTAATCTGTGCCTTCCTGGCCTGCTTGGGCCAGGTCCTGATGGAATTCCTGCTCTCCCCTCCATGCACAGCCAGCTGTACAAGTTGAAGACACTCGTTTCACCCCTCAGACATGCCCTCTTGTACCTAGGAGGGTGGCCACGGTGAGCTAAAAGACAGAAAATGCACATCAGCCTATTCTCCCCCATCTACCTGCCAGACATCCCAGCTGGCGTGGGCCCTCCACTCCCCCAGAAAGCCCTCGTGCCAAGAGCCTCCTGGAACAGATGCTGTGGTCTATTCAGGGCCAGTGGGTTCACTGACCCCCTAAAAGGGGCTCTCATAAACTCATTCTGAAGTCAGCCAGACTGTGACCCCAAAACTATTCACCTAGTCTTCTTTCTCCCAGACCCTTCATACAGCACTAGCAGCGTGAAGTAGCCATGGCAGAAGGGACACTGTGGCCAGGTCTTTGCGGTGATCACCTTGCATGTAAGGAGGCGACGGGACCACAGTGGAATGTGGAAGGAAAACAAGGTCAAAGAAGACTTCGTTTTCCTTGTCAGTCTCCCTCAATCTTGTTTAGTCCACAGATGACTGGCTGGTGGGCTGGTGGAGAGTGCATTTTACACCATTATTGGGCTTCCTTGTTTGGTCTTTTAAGCTGACTGGGTGAATTCTAAAGCTACTTAATGCAATCCTAACTTCCTAGTTAAGAATGACTCCCCCCGCTCCCGCCCTCCCCGCCAACACTTATGTTCCATATAAATACGTAGGCAATTCCATTTCCCACCACTGCCCAGGCCTGCTGGCCACTGCTGGCTACTTCGGGCTCCCCTTCAGGCCGAAGTCTGAGCACACTACAGGACGCTGGACAGGTGCCTGCCTGGGTTCAGGACACACCCCAAGGGGCTGAGGGGGCGTACTGGGGAAACCACCCACTAATACCTGTGCATGCAGAGCAGACATGCAAAGGGTCCCTGAGACCCCATGAAACCCAGATCACTATGAAACTTGGCCGTCAGAGGCTCCAACCCCACTGACTTACCCAGCGAAGTCACGGAGTGCCGGCCCAGCCCTCGCCTCTGGTCACAGCTGGGACAGAGGTGCTCCTCCCACACACGGCTCAGGGCCGGCCTCACACCTGAGCCACCGCGCGTCCCCCCTTCGCCCTGGCCAATGACGGCACTGCGGTTCTCACTGGGAAGGGAGAGCTCAGACTTCCTCCCCACCTCCCCCTTTCTTTCCAAATCCCTTCTCTGCTTTCTCTGTCCGGCCCTCTGGTGCCTCCCCCCTCCCATCTCTCCTGCCCTCGGGGGCGCTCAGCCTGAAGGCAGGTGGGGTCTCACCCAAGGTGTGAGCGCCCTCCCTAGACACTGCCCTCTCCCCAAACGCCCGCCTTCCTCTCCCCTTTCTTCAGGACAGTTCCCACCTGCCCCCAGCACCCTACGGAATGGCTCTCCTGGAGTCTCCAGGGATGGGAGTCGCCAAACTAGCCCACACTCCACCCTTGGTGGCCCTGCTATCCACTCCCTTTCTGGAAACTTCCTCCTGATCCTACACGACAGCATACTCCGCTGCTCGTCCTGCCTCCTCCCTCCCGTCTGCTTCCCTTACTTCTACCCAAATGCCAGCTTTCCCCGAGACTCAATCTCCAGTTCACGGTATTTCCCTCCATGGCCTCACCCCTTCCCTGGCTTCCGGTCCCAGATGTCATCATGGCATTTCCGACGGGAAGCAGCTCAGAGGTCATTATGAACAGTCCCCTCCTCTTATGGTTGAGGAAACTGAGGCTCAGAGCCGTCAGGTGCTCAGGGCGCCTGAGCAGCAGCCCCACACCCTAACCCCAGCCTCTGAGTCTCTGAGCAGGACCGGCCCTGGCCCGCCCCGCCGCACCCCTACTTCACATGCAGGAGCACAGGCAGGGGCATCGACAGTGTCACACACGCACACTTCCAGACTTGATATTTTATTTAAGAGCGTGCAGCTCTATATCAGTACCCACTTGCTTTCAGTTCTGACATTTATCTTCTTGAGAGGAGGGTGAACCCCTTGCAAATCATGCCGTGTCTCCTCCCACGTGGCCGGGAAATGTCAGGGGGAGATCCAGGCAGCTCAGGGTCCCACGTCCACACCGCGCACCCCGCTCTCTCCCTCTGCCGGATGAGGCAGCTGCTTCCGGAGAGCCGCAGCGGCCTGCAGAACGTGTGAGGGGTGCGGGCAGAGGGTCCCCAGCGGCCGCCCAACTTTTACAACCGAGGCGACGGCTGGAGACAAGAGCCTCCAGGAACAGATGCCAAGGCCCCTCTGAGGACCGGGTAGGGCGGGTTCTTCCCCATCTCCCTGGACCTACTTGTTCCGAGGGGGACCCACGCCACATCTTTGAGCTCAGCCTATGATTGCACAATAATACCCACCAGAAAACAAATTAAAAATAGGAAAACTCCATCCAAGTCGTGTGCCTGCTGAGGCAGGGCTGTCAGATTGCTAGGCAACCCCAGGCAATCCTGTGGGAAGGAGGTCTGTGCTAAGCTGGCTCCACAGAAGTAGCACTCCCGTCCCTTTTGTGTGGATGTGCTCAGCCGCATCCGAGCAGACGGCAACGGAGGGGCGGCGCGGGCTGCCTGAGCGCAAGGCGCGTCTGCCTGGACAGACGGGTTCTCCGGAGGACGGAGACACTGGGGTGTCCGCGGGATGAGAGACACCTGGGTGCATGCTGGAAAATAAGTCTCATTTCTCCGTGCTTCCCGAGAGCCAAGTGTGTGGCACGGTGGAGGCAAACGCCTGAATGTTAACTGATCCCCCCATGGTCCTCTCCACCTTCCGCGCAAGGGGGGCGCGAGCTAGTTCAGGAGGCCGGAGACGGGAGGAGGAGGATGAAAGATGGACGCGGTGCCGAGACCGGCCAGCCGAGAAGGGGAGACGGGGCTGGGAAACACCGGGGCGCAGGCTCGGCCAGCTCCATGCTCCCCAGGGTGGACGGAAGCTCAGGCTTTCTCTGTCCCGCGCACGGTAACCACATCCTGGCGCGCGGGCGTTTCGACGTTCGCGAGGCCTGGACGATGCTTGTAAAAGAAAAAGGCAGGAGATGCGGTGATCGTGAAAAATGACAAGGATTTTCCATGTGACTCGAAAGTCTTCCGAGCAGGAGAGCGCAAAGCGGAGGGAGTGCCTTCCCTCCCGTGGGGAGTGCCCGGGGCCCAGGCAGCAGTGCTTCCATTCCCGGAGCTCACGACAACAAAACGTCCTGTCCTCTCTCACGGTCCTGGAGGCCACAAGGCCCAAACCAAAGTGTCAGCAGGGCCACGCCACCTCTGAGGCTCTGGGCAGGAACCCTCCCAGGACCTTCTGTCAGCTTCTGGGGTGCTGCAGGGGGTGCTGTGGGGAACGCTGTGGGGGTACTGTGGGGGGGTGCTGGGGGCGCTTCTGGGGGTGCTGCGGGGGACACTGTGGGGCGCAGCAGGGGGGCCATGGGGGGCACTGCGGGGGTGCTGGGGGGGCACTGTGGGGGTGCTGGGGCGCTTCTGGGGGTGCTGCGGGGCGCTGCAGGGGCGCCGCGGGGAGCACTGCGGGGGTGTTTCTGGGGGCACTACAGGGGGTGCTGCAGGGGGTGCTGCAATCCTGGGGTCCCTTGGCTTGTGGCAGCATCACTTTACCTCTGCTATCTCCATGTAGCCATCTCTGTGCGTTCCCTCCTTATAAGGGCATGTCATTGAACTGAGGTCCCCTCTAAGCCATCAGGACCTCTTCTTAACCAAGTACATCCTCAAAGACCCTATGTCCAAGTGAGGCCCCATCCTAGGATTCTGGGTGGACGAGAATTTTCAGGAATACTATTCAACACACGACGAGCGATCGATAATGACATCAGGTGAGCTTCAGAGCAGTACTCGCTGGCCCTCATCTGGCCCAGCCTGTCCCCTCTGCGGGAACCTCTCTTACCTTACAATCCCCCACATCGTGCCCCCTAGTTCTGGCAGGGTGCTGGCAGGGTGCTCCCCACACATCCTAATAGACGTCCCCCTCCCAGGGAAGGCCCTGCACTGCTGGAAAACAGTCTTCCAATGTGGACCCCAGACCTACTGTTCTCGTCGTCCAGGTGGGAATTCATGTCTGCCTTCTGGAGTGATGAGGAATAGGAAGAGTGACCGTGGCTTCTTCCTGTGAGCCCAGCACACAGATGCCCACAGGTGTGCACGGGCACACACGCAGGTGCACACAGAGCACAGATGCCCACAGGTGTGCACGGGCACGCACGCAGGTGCACATGGCACACAGATGCCCACAGGTGTGCACGGGCACGCACGCAGGTGCACATGGCACACAGATGCCCACAGGTGTGCACGGGCGCGCACGCAGGTGCACACAGAGCACAGATGCCCACAGGTGTGCACGGGCACGCATGCAGGTGCACACACACACAGAGGTACACAGGAAGTCCCACAGCTGCTTTTCAAACAACCTCTCCCACCCCAACCACCATCCTGGAATTTTGCACAAGTGTTTGGAGGCCCCAGAATGTGTCCAGAACCCAGATCCGGCCCCACCACGGTCAAATGACAAAGAGGTGACAGAACTCCCTCTCAGCACGGGGTCCCCACTAAGACACTCCGACAGTGGGTGCCACAGGCTGCCGTTTCGAGCCCATTTCTCCCACGCTTTTTCTGTGTATATACCTCCAAACATACGGGGTCAGGGGGGCTTTTTCCCTGACTCCTGTCAAATTTAATCCACTGCCCACCTTCTATTTGGCTCTGTCATCTGACACGCCAGCCTGTCCTTCTGTTCCTATCACCCCCGGGTTGAAAGCACAACCGAAAACCCTGACCCAGGCCAGCAAGAAACGGTGTGCGGAGCCCAGCAGAGTGGGGAGGCGGTCACGGCCCTGTGCTTTTTAAGGGGACAGCTATTAAGTCACAGTACCTAACACAGAGAGGGAGCTTCACTAAACTGTTTTGGATGGCTTTTATCCTTCAGGTTTGGAATACACCAAATTCGTCAATGGAAAATTCAGACCTTTGCTATTTCGATGAATCTCTCTTCCTCCAGGAAACTGAGACAGAACTGACACGGGACACCGTATGAGCGGCGGGTGACGGAACAGCGACTCGGCGTGTGTACAGCCATCCCCACAATAGGCCAGGTCAACCCCTGGCGCCTCCCACAGTGACACGTTCTTGATTTCCTTGTGATTCCGAGAACTTCTCAGTGGCAGCTGTGGGGCGGCATCATCGGGTGACCGAGACAGGTCAGGGTCAGTTTCACCGGGGCCCTCCCGAGGCCAAGTGCAGCCCCGCCTTCCCCGTCACTCAGTGCTCCCGTGGGCACGGATGGCTGACGGATGCGCGGCTGTGAGCCGTGGGGCTCCCGTGGGCGCTCGCCGCTGCCACGTGGCTTCCCGCGCCCACACACGGCACCCTCATCCTGCAAGACGGGACACGGCTCAGGAGCCACCTAAAGGGACAGGGAGGAGAAAACTGAACTGTTCTTGCCTTGGAATTCATCTTCACTTTAACTTTCATTCCCCCGGTTTAAGATCCTCCCAGAGAGGGGGCGCCTGGGGGGCTCAGTGGATTAAGCCTCTGCCTTCGGCTCAGGTCATGATCTTAGGGTCCTGGGATCGAGCCCCGCATCGGGCTCTCTGCTCAGCGGGGAGCCTGCTTCTCCCTCTGACCTCCCCTCGCATCCTCTCACTCTCTCTCTCAAATAAATAAATAAAATTTAAAAAAAAAAAAAAAAGATCCTCCCAGAGAAGACACTGTTTACGTGGTTACTTCACTGATGCACGTCCTCCCGGAGACCCCCGAGGCACCCCGTTGTGCCCCGGCTCCTGTGCAAACACACCTCACCGTGTCGCCTACAACAAGGCAGCAGCCCCCGGTCACGCTCACCAGCCAGACCCACAGCACGGGGGGCCTCTGTGTGCCTGGCGGGGCGGGCACCGCCTCCCTTGGGCCCCAGGGGACTCTGGAGGAGACGTCCATCTGCGGAGTGCCGGCCCGCAGGGACTCCTGCCCGGCGTGTTAGCGCCCCGGGGCCGCCGCAACCAAGCGCCATAGGGTGGCGGCTCGAGCGACAGGCACGGGTTTCTGTCTGGAGGCTGGAGGTCCGGGACGAGGGTGGCAGCAGGGCCCGTTCTTCTCAGCCCCCCCCCATGCAGACGGCCACCCTCCCCCCCCAAACACGGGCGTCCCTCCGTGCGCGTCTGCACCCCGAACTCCTCTCCTCCTAAGGAGCCGGCAGACTGGACAAGGGCTGGCCCACAGGACCGCCTCTAACCTGACGGCCTCTCCCGCGGCCCCAGATACGGGGACATCCTGAGGTGCTGGGGTCCGGGCTTCAATGCGTGAACCCCCTTCCCGTGTGGAGGCCCCGCTCCTCCCCGCACAGCCAGCTTTCCCGGCACCCCTGCCTCTCTCCTTCTCCACGGCACCCCTGCCCTCTACAGCAACCACCCCTCTGGGCTGCGTGCCCCCTCCTCTAGCCCTGTGCCCTCAGCTCACTCCCCTTCATTCCTGCACACCCGAGCCTGAGTGCCCCAGGGGCGCCTAGATGGCACGATCAGTTAAGCATCTGACTCCTGATTTTGGCTCAGGTTGTGATCTCCGGGTCGTGAGACGAGCCCCGGGTCAGGCTCTGCGCTGGGCGAGGAGTGAGGAGTCTTACTGGGATTCTCTCTCTCCCTCTCTCTCTCTGCCCATCCCCCTTCTCTATAAAAAAAAAAAAGCAGGAGTGCCCCTAAAATACCACTCACACCCTGCTCTTCCCAGCAGGACCCTTCACGGCCTCTCCCCACTGAAGAGGATGCTGCCTATGCTCCTGGGTCCAACCCTCAGACCCTTGGTGGCATTTCCCGATCCACTCATCCATGTTTTCCAATGCTTTCCACGCCCTTCCCTCAGGCCCGACGTTTTACCTCATGAACTCCCCCACAAATACCCCCCAAGCAGGTGCTCTGACCGCCCCTCTCGCAGATGAATAAACTGAGGGCCTGGCAAGACGGGGTGTTCCCGAGCTCTCACGCCAGGAGGGGCAGAAGCAGGATGTGCGGGAGGCCGGAGACAGCGTCACGAAGGGCTAAGGGAGGTGGCAGGCGGTGGGGGGCGGTGGGTGCACCTTGTGATCTCTCTCCTACCCCCCCTGCACCCACCGACCTGTTGCTGGGATTCTGCACAGACAACATTATTCAGCACAGACTCGTTTCCCGGTCTGGCTCCTTCCCCATAGCCGAATTCCCCAGAGAGGCAAGCCTGCGGCCCTGCGTATCCGAACCTCACTCCTCACCACGGCCGAGCGGTGGTCCTGCGTGTGGACGCCCCGCAGCCGGCTGTGCCGTCACGCATGCACACGTGAGTCATGTCTGGTGTGGGGCTCCCGCCAACACAGCTGCCACACACATTCGTGTGCACACGGGTTTTCGTCTTCCGAACGCGCTGGGTAGCCAGGCGTGGGCTTGCTCTCACGTACCCAGAGTGCACAGACGGGGCAGCCGTGGCCTCTGGGCACGGCCGAGAACTTCACTTACCACCCGCAGAAAACCCAGCTTCGGGGAGCAGAGGGGGGCTGGGGGGCCTACAAGCTGCTTGCATTTTTGTGGTTGTTCCAGGCAGAAAGCCAGCCAATGAACTGCTAGTAGGGATGCAGTGAACGGAAGCGGGGCGCCGTGGCCTGGAGGAACACGGGGTACTCTACAGCTTTCTGTTCAGGTGAGCACGACAGGGGTAGGATGCGGGGGACAAGGAGATGGGGAGGGCCCCAGCCAGGGCTCCCGTGGCCCAGAAGCCTCCGCGGATTCACCCTCTGCGCATGAGCCTCTCTACCAGGCCCCCTCACCCCCGCATCCTCACCCAGCCCCACCGAGCCTGGCGACCCTCCCCATCCTGTTGTTGCTCATCAGCGATGGGAGCGGGGACCCCTTCCTTCTACAACTAGCGCCGGACGCAGACCAGCCAAGCAGGCGGAAGCCGCCCTCTCCACTCCTGCACGGTGGGCTCCGGGCAGCCCTCAGGGCCTACTTAGGAAAAAGTCCCCTACGGTCCTCCTCCAGCAGAACTTAGAAACACGAACTTCACTGCCCCCAGCCCCATCTGCTCCCGTCCTACAGTACCTGGACCCTGACGTGTAGCCGCAGCACCACCGGCCCGATGAAGCCGACGCCTCCCAGCCTCCCTTGCAGCCAGGTATGATCACATGACTGCATTTTGGCCAATGGGACATAAGAAGTGGCACCTACAGCCTGTGGGTCATGCCTTTAAGGGGAGGGGAGACCCCTGACCCCACCCTTACCTCCCATTTCCTCCACCAGAGGTTTGGAACATGAACAAAGGCGAGCCCTCAGAGACCAAGCGTGTGGAGGCAGCACCCTGAGGACGAGGAACCCATAAGAAGAGCCTGGGTCTCCCGGTGACCTCCCGGAACTCAGTCACCTCCCTCCGCCCAGCCCCTCTGTCCTCCAGAGGACTCTGAAGCCCTGGGCACACCCTAACTAGAACTACATGTCTGTCTCATCCCAGCACCAAACCTCCGCAGGGAGCCGCACGACGGCTGGGCCAGAGATCACGGCCGACAGACGGCGGGGAAACAAAGAAAGCCTAAGGCCAGGACAGCCCATCTGATCTCCCCGCCGCACGGCGAGGCTCGGCAAAGCTGGGGCCCAGCGGGCCCCCCAGCAGGGCCCCGAC
>CM052804.1:2172540-2210630 GCA_028533885.1 Nasua narica | reverse complement strand
CATGCTGCTCCTGGCCCAGATGTGCCCCCTACTCAGCTTTCTGCCGACCCAGTTTGTTCGCCCCTGCAAACTCCCCCTGGACAGCGGGACCCATGCTGACCCGTGACCTCAGCGAGCCCGAAGCAGGTGCATTCCCTGCTCTGTCGCAAGGTGGAGAGCCCCACGCGCTCAGGACACATGACCTATCAGGCCAAAGTGGCTGGGAGCGGGGCTGGCGAGGACAGCCTCGTGCTTTGTTTTGTTTTGTTTTGTTTTTTCAACAAGATGAAGTTCGCATAACAGAGTTAACCATTTTTTTTAAAGATTTTATTTATTTATTTGAGATAGAGACAGTGAAAGAGAGCATGAGAGGGGAGAAGGTCAGAGGGAGAAGCAGGCTCCCCGCGGCTGGGAGCCTGATGTGGGACTCGATCCCAGGACTCCGGGATCATGACCTGAGCCGAAGGCAGTCGCCCAACCAACTGAGCCACCCAGGCGCCCCAGAGTTAACCATTATAAAGTGCACAATTCACTAGCATCTAGGACGCTCACCAGGTTGTACAACCATCACCCTCTCTAGTTCCAAAATACTTCCGTCATCCCAAAAGGAGACCTTGTGCCCACTCCCAGGCAGCCGCTCCCTGTCCCCCCACCTGGCGCTTTCTGAAGCTGTGAACAAAATGCAATTTGCTCCCGTTGTTCTTGCTCCAAAGAACTAGTGCTTCTTGAATATGCCTGTCACACCGTCCTCGTCCTTGCGGCCTGACCACTCACCCTGTCAACACTCCGGGGCCTTCCAAGCTGCCTTCTACCCAAAGAAAGTAATTCCTCACGCGGGGTCTCCCTTCATCCGTGGATTCAACAAAGATCCCTCAAGTGCCTTCTCGGTGCCCAGCTCTGGGCCAGGCAGTGACCCGGCATGACAGGGCCCGATGCTGCCATCTGGACACTGGGTGCCGAGCTGGAGAAGCAGTTGGGTCCACAGCGAAATGACATGTGGTAAGCGCTTTGAGAAAAACGTGAAGAAACATTCCGCCCGCAGAACAGCCCCGCCCCCCAGACACCTCCCTCCATACCCCCACGCCAGAGCCACCTTCGTCTCGGGTGCCACTCGTACACGCCCAAGACGGGGACACCTGTGCAGGACGAGACCGCAGCCGGCAACTCCACGAACACTTCCGAAGGACCCCAAAGTGGGCAAGTGTCTAATCGCACCAGTCCCAAAGCCATGCAAATCCAAACAAAAACACACTTCCGTTTTCCTCCACCAGCTGGATTTCTGAAACTGCTGATTGCATCCAGGGCTTCTGCTGGGAAGTGACCCTCTCGCACGCTTGCTGGCGGGATCCGAAGCTGGGTAATCCTCCTGGAGGGCAGCTTGGCACTTGGATCAAAAGCTTTCAAATTGTGTTTAACCTTTAGCTCAGCAATTCCACTTGTAGGAATTTACCCGAAGGAGAAACTCCGGAACAAATGCAAAGATTTATCTCCAAAGATTTATGTACTAGAATATTTGCAGCTTAGGGCATCAAAAGACTGAGAACAAGTTAAATGTCCAGCTGCAGGTGCTTGGTAAATAATTTGTGTGCTCATTAAAAATCTTATTATAGAAGAATATTGAATGCCACTGCGGAACGTTTGTGAGCCATCAAACGAAAAGGTTTGTGGGGACCAGAATTGAAGCGAGCGCCAGCCCTGTGTCCTCAGCCTCCAGGCGGGCTGGAAGGACGTGCCCTCCAGGGCTGCGGTGACGCCCTCTGTACGCACACATCCAGCGGTTTTTCATTGGTCTTTTTTTGAATTTTATAGTCTATCCTAAGTTTTCTATGTCTGACCCAAACCGTCTTTGTAATCAAGCAAAATATGAGGAGTGGGTTTTTTACTTCGGTTAGCCGCGTTACAGAGGAGGCTTGCCCTCCCTCGGGCACCCGCTTGCCGGGGGGACGGAGAACCGCGGCGTCCCTGGTGCATGGGGGGGCCGCCTGCAGGGTTGGAAAGTTCTCGTGCCTTTGACCGGGAAGCCGACAGAGCGCCTCGGGAGCCAGCCTGACACGGAGATGATTATGCAAATCAATCACTCGCTAATCAGGGAGCTGTGTCTTTGCCGCTGTTTTTATTTGCTGCTCGGGAGCCAGACTCAAAACCTACCACATGGGACTGATGGAGATGCGGCTTTCCTTATGCTGGCAGGAAACATCCAGTGACGAGCCGCGCGGGCCGACCTCCCGACGCTCCTTCCGGATCAGGCTTCACGTGGCCCTGCGGGTGCCACGCCGCTGGGAGCGCCCCTGGACCCTTGCCGTGGCCACACGCCAGCCCTCCCTTGGCTTCTGCGCAGAAGGCCTGCACCCAGGGTGATCGTTTCGAACTGAAGTTCTGGAAGTTTCACCATTATGAAACATGTTAGTTTTAAAGCTCATGACTCGTGAGAGAAATAGAACAAAATAAAGAGCATTTACCGAATTCCTACTATGAGCTGGGCCCCTCACATCCATTTTCTCATTTAATCTTCAAAAAGGAATGCCATGTGGGGAAGAGAAATGCAACAAGATGGGACGGGGAAGGAGACAAACCATAAGAGACTCCGAAACTCACGAAACAAACCAAGTGAGTGGGAGGTGGGGGGGGTAGGGATAGGGACATGGGGGAGGGTATGTGCTACGGCAAATGCTGTGAAATGTGTAAGCCTGATGATTCACAGACATGCACCCTGGGGCAAATAATACATTACATGTTAATAAAAAATTTAAAAAAAAATAATACAAAAAAAAAAGAATGCCATGTGGTCAACATTACTGTCCCCAGCTTACAGATAAGGAAACTGAGTCTCAGAGACTCTAAAGAACCCGCACTTTGGGGACTGGCTCAGGACGGGGCAGTTGGCTTCTCCCAAACTGAGCCAGCTGAGGGAGCAGGAGCATCTTGGGACAGAGGCCACAGGCTTCCCGCGACCTCCCAGCCCCCGAGGGCCCTAGGAACGCAGAGCCCCTGACCCCGTACGTGCTTGCCGTCCTGCCTCGCGGACAGGCCTCGGAGGATAGAGCTCTGCGTCCCCCGGCCACCCAGCCCGGCCCAGCGCCCCGTTGCTGAGGAGCCGGGGTGCCGGTCCCGCTGCGTGCACCACAGGAGTCTGAGCGCCCTTCCTTGTGAAGCAACATTTCAGAAACCAGGAGACAACTCTATTGGGAGAAGAGCACTAATTAAATTTACTGGGCTCATTGAAGAGGAAATTATTTAATATTCTGAACAGATTTAATATTTGAAAGCATGGACGGCCTTGATCCGTCGTGGGTGGGTCCTCGGCCACGTGGGCCCAGGCTGGGTGGGGTCCGTGGGCAAGCCCGCGGGAGGAGACCAGGCCGCGGGACACGCTCCTGGAAGCTAGAGGGGATAGGGAGGAGCTGGGAGTGGGCCGAGGGGGCAAGGGCCTCGTTGCAGCCCTGCCCGGCTCCGTTCCGGCCTCTACAGACCCCGGCAGCCACCCAGACAGCAAGACGGAAGTCCTACCCATAATCCTGTGGGCCCCTGGCATCGGCCTGCTTGCGCCCCTCTTCTCGTAACCCAGGGTCCTTGCCGGCCAAGCTACACACCAGGTGAGGGTCTGGAAGGCAACGCACCCTTGGAATGCAGGAACTAAACGTGGGGGGCTTGGGGGCAAGTGGGCACCCTCACCAAGTTCCTGAGATACCGAATCCGGACCCTTGGGATGCCGCCCAGAGACCAGCAAAGGCCCCCGGGAAGCCGCTCCTGCAGGAGCCCCGGCCCGCCCGCTCATAGGGTCACCGGGATGCGTCCTCCGGGGCCCTGGGCAGCAGCTGACGCCCAGCCACCAGCCTCTCCTCGGAGGCTTCAGGGCGCCAGTCTGGGAGTCAGAGTCGGCCTCAGGCACCGCAAGCAGACAAGTTCGAGGTCACAGCATTCTGGGAGCGGCACGGCACGCCAGGTGCACCACCAGCAACACCAAGGCCAGCCGTGAGGCCCCTGAAGGGGGGAGAAGGGGCGGGGCAGGGGAGCTGAGCTCAACACTCTCCTCGGTGAGGAGGGGAAGGTCGCTTCCTGACCGGATGGGTGGGTGAGGCAGAGGGCTACACACTCCGGACGAGAGTGCGGCTGGCCACGGCGACAAGAGGGTCCACGGCGGAGTGTGTGACCAGCAAGTGACAGAGACCCACCTCACCCAGCTTAACTGGAAAGATAATTCTGGGAGCTCATGAACAGGACGGAGCTGGCCTGGGAAACTCAACGCTTCCCGCCCTGTCCCCCCCACCCTGGCACACCCCTCTCTCTGGTCCTCCCTACCAGTGCACCTGTCCCCCTCGTGCACGTGAGTGTCCTCATGCACCAGGGCAGGCGGCGGCAGACAGAGCCCATGGCCACTGAATGTGGGTGACTACGGCCTCTCGGATGAGCAGCCGGCCTCCCCCAGACCCTGGGAGAAGCCACGGTGACGAAAGCCGACCACGAGGACCGGGAGCAGGCGGAGGCCGGGGCGGCCCCCACCGGGGGCTCCTGGTCCTGGATGCGCAGAGGGCCCCCTGCTGAGCGGCCCGGAGCACCGAGGAGGCAGGGTCGGGTCCAGGCCCGACTGGCATTGCTCAGACTTCTGCGGCCATTTTTTTTTTTTTTGGTAAGTGATTCTGTCTGCATCACACAGTCCAGGGGCTGGAGGTTGGGCACGCCTCGTAACTGTAACTATAAGTCCGTCAACCAAGCACCAGGTGGGCCGGCCGGGTTTTCTGTCGTGAACCATCAGAAGCAACTCTCGGGCGCGCCTGGGCCCCCCTCTCCCATCTTCTGACCCTTCCCCTCGACAGCGGAGTTTCCCGGAGCTGGCATCCCGACAGGCCGCCCTTGAAATGAGGACTAGTTTAACTGTCTCTTCCACCTGGTTCCCTGTTCAAACTGAAGATGACGCGAGTCTGGAGCCCACACTCAAGCTCCTAGGACCCCATGAAATGGGACCAACTCCCTCCTCTCCATAGGTCTCTGCCCATCTGCCCTCGATGGTCTTCGGGAGCTCAGGCTCCCCGGCACTGAGCGCACCCGGCTCTCCAGCCCCGTGCCTCGGTCAGAGGCTGGGAGCAGCAACCACCTGGAGTCTGAGTCCAGAACCGCCGTGCTTCTCCCACGCCCCCAGGTCTTCGTGCCCCGTTTTTGTGAAGAACCACAGATCCCCCAGCACTTGGCTGTGGGTCAGCCCCTGCCCACCGCACCCTCAGAGCTGCCGGAAGCAGGAAAGGCTGGGAGTGCCTCCCCCTCCCTCCCTGCAGCACCTCGAGGGCCAGGAGCAGAGCGAACCCCACTCCCACCCCATATGCCCACGTTCCATTCCAAGGGACCTGGTGATCTTCTGCTCTGCTGGTCTCCAAGTCAGGCTCAAACCCGCATCCAACATGGGCCTTCGGGGCTCACTGAACCGTGGACGCAGTGCCCAGCCTGCAAAGCCAGCCACCCAGCCGCAAGGGCTCACAAAGCCCCCACTGTGTGCCAATCAGCACAGGGAACAAGCGACAAGAGGCACGGTCCATCCCTGCGGAGCTGTCAGGGCGACTGACCCAGGGAAGACGTGAGCCATGGGAGGGGTCAGCACTGGCCACAAAGGGACGTGCCGTCCAGGGCCCCCACCCCGCCGTTTGCAGTCTACCCCTCCTTGACTTCACCAGTTTCCTTGACTAGAAAACGGGCACTAACCTAGATGTTCCCGAGGGTTCCTCCCGGCTCTAAACTCTCTGCTCCTGTAACTCAGGTCTCCACGGTGAGGCATGGATGAGACAAGCCTGGGCTCAGAGGTGGGGGGGTCAGGGTCAAGGGCTGGAGGGTGCCAGGAAGGCTCGCCCCCTCCCACGGGCCCGGGAACGGGGCCGTGTCTTCACAGCCCCCTCCTGGAGACTGGACGCAGTGGCTGGGACGGAGCCCCGGAGGCCCCGGGCCTGGCCGGTGAGGCCTCATGCCCCCTCGCCTCTTCCTCTGCCAGGGGCGCAGAGCGTGCAGCCACAGAGAACTGAGGGCAAGTCACTTCCCCGAGACACAATAGCATCACGAGTCATCTTAAAACCCTTTAAATTATCGCAAAGTGATTAAAGATGACCGAAAACACAGAAACCAAAAAAAAAGGAAAGGATCTTTGACTAAAAGATGAACAACTTGCGAAGGATGGATTCCCTTCACTAAGAAAAAGTCCTGGCAGATTAGTAAGTAACGGGCAACCAACCCATAGAAAAATCGCTTCGCGGAAAGATATAAACGGTTATTAAACTTAGGAAAAGATGCTCCACTCGCTCAGAATTAAACAAGTTCAACGAAGAGCAAGACACCATTATTAAGTGTCACACTGACGAAAATATTTAAAACACCCAGTATTCGAAAAGGAATGAGTAAAAAGACACTGACACACAAGAGGTGGGACTAAATTGGTAAAAGCTTCTGGAAGGCTATTTGGCGAGGTTTACTCAGTTCTGGATGCATACGCCCCCGACCTGATAATCCCACTTCCTGGACTCTATCCCACTGCTCCGCGGCACAACATTGTTACGTGAGCCATGTGTCTGGGGGGTCCGCCAGCCGGGGAATACGTCAGGGGCCCATCTGGTGGCGTGCTCCACAATCTTTGTTCTAAACAAGGGAGAGCTGTATGTACTGATACGGCACCAACGGCGCCGTACCCACAAAAAGAAATGGAACCAAGAAAGCAACTTCCAGAACAACACAAACAACTTGAGAGACTTAAGAGAGAGGGTCAGCCAGGAACCGTTCTTCTGAACTTTTCTATACTGTTAGAATGCTTTTGCCACAAGCACACATATTTTTTTCCCACAGAAAAAGGGTTTTTTTTAAATAATTTTATTTATTTATCTGACAGAGAGATCACAAGTAGGCAGAGAGGCAGGAAGCTGGATTCCCGCTGAGCAGGGAGTCCGATGCAGGACTCGATCTCAGGACCCTGGAATCATGACCTGAGCCAAAGGCAGACACTTAACTGACTGAGCCACCAGGCGTTCCAACAGAAAAATGGTTTTAAGGGAAATGAGAAAGCCGTGCTTGGGTTTTCTTAGTAAATTTAATTATCACTTCCATCTCACCTTTCTGTCATTAATGTTAAACAAGCTTATTACAAGGGAGAAAAAAGTATAAAGTACAGATTTTTCAAACAGAGACAAATCTAAAAACCATTCATAATCCTACAACTGAAACATAGCCACTGGTAACGTTCAGGGCTTTATCTGCACGTGTGTGCCTACACACGTGCCTTCTGTCCCCTGACGTATCTCCTGCCATATCCTGAGTCACTCACAGGAGCATGAAGAAGTGGTAAAAACATCCGCCACAGCGGCGACACTGAAGCCCTGCCTTGACTCACATCTTCCAGATCCTGTGCCGATTCACTCCTCCCCTTTGCAGGAAAATTCCTTGAAAGAGTTGTCTGAATGTGCTGCTCCCAGGTCACACCTGCCCGTGTTCCCCTCCAGGAGCTCTAAACAAGTCCAGTGAAGCTCCTCTGTACGAAAACCCGCCGCGACGCTCAGTGCCCCCTCCAACGTGGCTAAACACAGCCGTCCGTCCCCAGCCCTCACCTCCCTGCCCCTTTGGCAAAGTAGACACGGTCATTAGACTACTTGGTCCTTGAAAGCCCCTCTTTACTTGGCCTCTGGGACACCACTTTCTCTCTCGGACGCCTTCTCAGTCGCCCTTGCTAGTCTCTCCTCATCTCCCAAAGCTCTACACGTTGACATGCCCGAGGGCTCAATTCTGGGACACCTTCCCCTCCAAATAGGAAAGATGTCACTTCTCACATTAGATCCCATGGCTTTAAAAATCATCAGAAGAACCCCTAGAGGAACCACTAAAGAAAGCACAAAAGGTAAGGCTACAAAGCCAATACACAACTGAAATGGAACACAAACGCACACAAAAGGAACCACGATGAAGGCAGAAACGCAGGTACAAACCGACAAGGACCGGTGGAGGACTCAAACAGAAAGCAAACAGTAAAACGAGAGACTCGGTTCTGGCCGTCTATCACAGCGGATGTAAATGGACTAAACCCTACTCCAGCAAAAAGGCAGACGTCATCAGCTGCAGAGAGCCTCAAAGTAAAATACGGTCAAAAACGATACACCATGCAAAGAGTACGCATGAAATGGCTAATGTCAAGTTCGTCGGAATCACGGATTAACTAGACTTGAAGACAGAGGGTATTAAGAGAGCTAAACAGTGACATTCCACAATGACAGAGGACAGCAAACTAGCTAGGGGAGTATAATTAGAAATTATTAAAAGAAAGAATTAAAGGGAGAGGTCCACAATTACAGCTGCAGATTCTAACACCCCTCCCTTACCAATGGACGCAAGAAGTCAACCAACAATCAGGAAGGAAATACAACACCTGAACACCGTTAGCCAGCTGGACCGAACTGACATTTAGGGAACATGACGCCCAACAACTGCAGATACTCATTCTCTTCAAGTGCATGTGGGATATATTTGCCAAGATCGATCATCGGCTTGGCCACCGGGGAAAAAGGGTCTCAAGTAATGTCAGCAAGATGGTGGGCTAGAAGGTCTCAGGGCTTGCTTTCCTCACAAAAATTCTAAAAACAAGGCAAAAAAACACTAAATACTGACGAAAATAGCTCTGACAGAGCTCCAGAGTTCCCCCAAGAAGCAGCAAAAACCCTACGGAGCACAAATACTGAAAATGGACACATCAAAAGGCACACCTCCCTTTGCTTGAAGACCATGCAGAGCTCTCTCCCCAACCACACGACATATGCTGAACCCAGGATCTACCTCCACCCACCCTCCTGGCCTCTCGGCCTATAACGAGGTTCAACCAGGAGAGGGGAGGACGGAGGACGACCCACAGGAGCGTGCTGGGGACCAGACTCTGGGGGAGTCTGATCAAGGCGGTTGGGACACCTGCTAGTGGTGTGGGAAGGCTCGCCACGTGGTGGCAGTGGTGGAGGGTCTCTTGTTCCAACAAGTACAGGCTTGAGATCGAGGTACAAGGTCTACTGACGCGAGTAAAGTCCCTAAGAAACAAATAAAAATTGAAAAATTGAAAATTGAAAAAAATAATAAAACACTGCAGTTCCTGCGACAGGGGAACGTCCAGCAGGGAAAGCGCGGATGAGAGAGAGGTCAGGGAACAGCGCGGCGTGCAAGCCCACACGGAGGGGTGCTGGAAAGGCCGCAAACAGGTGCTGAGGTGGCAGATGAGCAGGGACACGTCTCTGAGCCCCACGAGTGTTCCGGAAGGGGCTGACGCCGACTCAGAGTGGGAAAGGAGCCCCAGAGCCTAGCGCGGCCCTAGCGCGAGCACCTAGCTCGATGCGCTCTACGGGTCAGAGGGGCCCGGGGCAGCTCTGGAGTGAGCCAGGCCGGGAGGGGAGGAGTCAGCACGCACCAGACGGAGCCCGGGGTTCTGCTCACGAACAAACCTTTAGAGTGTGAGCATGTGCAACGAGTGGAGGGTTCAGCGGGCAGACCCGGAAGCACGGCCTGTTCCCGAAGCTCGCTCAGGCTGCAGTGGGAGAAGGGGCTGCTGAGAGGGACCGGGGAGACCAGGCGGAGAGCCACCAGGTCCTGCACCAGCCACGGGTGCAGGGCCTGCAGGGAACCCCTGAAATGCCTGCACGGAGTCAGGGAGCAGTCCCCCAACCGCCCTCACTTCCGACGCCAAGCACAAGTCAGGAGTCCCCAGAGCGCCCTGGGGTTGGATAACTTGCTGGAAGGGCCGCCGGGGCTCACGAGAGCAGTTACAACCACGACGATGTTTGCTGCAGGAAGGATGCAGGTTAAAGCCGACCAAGCGAGACCTGCACAGGGTGTTTCCCGCAGCGTCCCCACTGTCCTTCCCCGGTGGGGCCAAGGACAGCGCCACTTTCCCAGCATCACCGCGTGACCCCACGCACGGAGCACGGCCAAGCAGCAAAGCACCGCCAAGCCTCAGTGTCCAGAGTCCGTACTGGGGTCCCCCATGGAGGCACACGATTCAGGGTCCACACGGCTGACCCCAGCCTCCAGCCCCTCTGGGGGGCAAGCTGATACCACGTGGCCAGAAGCCCCTGCCCATGTCACATGACGCTGTGGCCCAAGCCCCCCACCCCAACCCCAGGCAGACCATGACCAGGCCTTCCCAAGGGCACAGAGATGACCTTCCAGGGGCCAAAGGCAAAGCCCAGACCTCTCTTTGGGCAAGGTCAGATTCTTTGCTCCTCAGCGGTACCCCTGAGTTCCACTCTGCAAGCTGAGCTGACTCCACCTGGCATTTTGTAGAAATAAATATTCAGACTCCGGAATAGTTTTTCTGGATCCTTGTTCTGAAGAGGATTATCACCCACGTACTAGCTGGGACAAGAAACTGCTGAGAGTAAAATCCTGGTGCTCGTCATCCCAGGAGGGGGGGAGGGGGTCGATTCTGCGAGACACTGTGTTCCTGATGGACTTTTCTGTTGGGGGAGAGGGGGCTCAGTTTCAGGTCAATAAAAAAAGAAAATGGGAACATCTCCCACCACCACAGCACAGAGAGAGACACAACACACACACACAGTTACCTCCAAGAAGCACCCAATCATCCCTTTGCAAGGAATGTGCATCAGAGAAAAGAGAACCGCTTCGCATTCCCAAACGTGCACAGATGTGTGCAGGAGAGAAAGCAGAACTAAAATGGCCAGAGAATGCGCTAACGCAAGCCCCGAGCACAGCCAAAGCTGGAACTGCACGCCTCGGTAGATAAAGGCACTGGGGATTCTCTGGAAGTGGCCTAAAACCCAGATTCCAGGAAGGCCCTGCCCAGCTCAGTGCCACCAGGACCTCGAAGCCTGCTCCTCCCCAACGGAGCCTCCAGACGAGGTCAGGACTCACCAGCCACAGCCCTGGACAGTTCCCCGCAACTCCCAGGACCCCGCGCAATTCAGCCTCACCCATGCCGGCTGTCGGCTCCCTCGGTCACTGCTTCCAGCCCTCCTGCGGCGGAGTCCGGAGTCCGCCAGCAGCCCAGCCCAGCCCAGCCCAGGGTGCTGGAGAGGCCTCCCGGGAGCGAGGATGACGCCAGGGGCGAGTGAAGGGTGCCCAGGGCCCCCGCCTGCCTGGCTCTCGGGTGCTGCCTCTGCTCTTCCCTACTTCTTGAGGTCCCAGGCACGGCGTTCTGCTCTCCGTGCCCCCCAACATCACCCAGCTCACAGAGACCACAGGGCCCTCCTTTACAAAGGACACAGGGCCACCGGGGCAGGGGCGAAAGCAGGCACGGTGGTGACAGCCACTGGAATTGGCCTCTTGCAACAAAGCCTCGCTAACTGGGGAGGGGTCCCCACTGGCTGGGCAGATGGGGCAAGACGGAAGGAGTGGCAAGACGCCCCGGCAAAACCCCAACAAGCAAGTGCAGACGTGAGCAGCAGCGAGTCCAGGAGCGAGAGGCGCCCATCCCCCACTCCTCCAGCACCCGTGGCCCCTCCACATCTGCCCCTCTCATCCAGAGCTGCTCTCCACCTCCCTCGGTTTCTCCGCTCCCCTCCCCTCTCCCACGCCCGGTGCCGTTAGTGTCTTTCCTCCCTGTTCCCCCACTGCCTGCCCATGAAAAGAAACCTCCACCTGGCTCTTTCGTACCCAAAATGCACAATTGGTTTGTTACTTAGGAAACTCGCCCTCTGTCTTTTGTCACATAGACTGAGCCCAGGCTGTACTGAAAACAGTTTGCGTATCCCAGATGTTGTGCAGACACTGATGGCTCCCTGGAAAGCATTGTCAGGAAACACGATGATGAAAAGTGCCCGTTATTCACCTAGGGGTGGGGGCATGTAAATGGTAAAACCTCCCGAAACTCCAGGCCGATTAACCTGCCAGGGGCGAAACCGAGCAGAGACTCGAAGAAGAGAGGCAAAGCAGGGTAGGGACAAAGGTGCCCGCAGGCGGCAGGCAGGGGGAGCACCCTGGTGCCCATCCCCTCGGCCCTGGTTCCTCGGTTCCCCAACAAAGGCCACGCTCGGCATCCCAGCCGCTCCTCTGGGCCTCGAAGGGCCCCAGGCCATGTGCTCTCCTGCAAGGAACCAGCAGCAATGATGGACCCCCAGGAGCAGCATGGCTTCGGCAGCAGGACCTGCCCTCGGCCCCAAGCCCCTTCCTCCGCTGTGGATGCACAGACAGAACACGAGACCCTCCTGTGACGGGGCTGGCCGCACGTGCTTGTTATCCCCAACGTTCTTCCCCGGCAAAGACCGACTGTTTCTTCCTGAAACGCAAGCCCCTCCAGGCAAAGAGCCTACAGCCTGTCCTCCAGGTCCAGAGGGGAGCCCCGGGCCCGGAGCAGCCTTCACCGTCCAAGCACGTGGGGCCTCGGTCCTCCGGGCCAGCACAGCCCCCTCGCCCTCCACCTCGCACGAGAGACCTGCCATTAGTTACTAACTACGTGTCTCCATAGTGTCTCCAGTGTCTCCCTCTGCTCAGGCGGCCACTGGGACAGGACGCCAAAGACGAGGCGGGCCTTTAAGCATCAGACACGATCCCTCTCCATCCTGGACACTCAAAATCCAAGATCGAGGTGCCGGCAGATCCGGCGTGTGGTGGGTGCTCGCTTCCTGGGTCACAGCCAACATCTCCCCGCTGTGTCATCACAAGGCAGGAAAGTGAGGGAGCTTCTGGGGTCTCTCATTTAAGGACACAAGCCCCATTCGTAAGGGCTCCACGCTCCTGACCTAAGCTCCTCCCAACGGTCCCCCTCCCAACACCATCCCCCGGGGGGCGAGGGTTTTGGCATATGACGTCAGGGGGCACACACACACTCCAATCACAGCAGATGGCATCCACGTCGCAGGGGGACAGGACGGACCTGCGCACGGGGCCCCCTGCTCCACGGCCCACGAACGCGGTGACCCTGCAGGGACCCAGGGCTGCAATTTGGAGGAGGGGGGGCGGGGAGATGATTCACACTCCAGGAATACACGGAGGACCCCTCCCTGGCTTTTCCTGGACCATCTATGAGCATCCAGATCCCTGACCTGAGGGGAAAGGCCCGAGGCCCACGGGCTGACATGCTTCCGGAGACATCAGGTTCCTGCAGGGGTGCCGCACAGCCGGCCCTGCTTTCACCTGCTCCTGCGCCCTGTTCTCAACCCTGCAGCCAGAGTCAAACCCAGGCCAGATCAGGTCCCTCTCCACTCACAACCCTCCAGGAGCCCCCACCTCACCCAGAGAAAAGGCCAAAGGTGGGGGGGGGGGCGTGCACAGCAGCTCCACTTGTCACCACCCAAAACAGGGAACCACCAAGTGTGCATCAGCAGGAAGAGGGATACTGTCCAACATACCACCCATCACAGCATGGAACGCCGTTCAGTAATAAAACGGGAAGGCACATGCAACACACACAGCAACACGGATGGATCTCCGATACACGACACTGAGCAAACAGAGCTGGTGACTGCGTGCTTCCCGTGCATGAGGTTCTAGAACGTAACATACTGTCTGGTGCTAGAAATCGGGGCCAAGGCAACCTCAGGGGGAGGCAGAGAGACGATAAAGGGGCAAAACTCATCCAACTACGGGTTTAAGATCAGTGCATTTTACTACTTGTCAACTACACCTGAGTTTAAGAAGAAAAAGTGAACGTGATTAGTTCTCTGATCCAAGTGTGAAACCCGATCTGGCCTTTTTGCTCCCCTCTGGCCTCTTCTCTCACCTCTGGCTCCACTCGGCCCACCAGCCCCCTCGCTGCTCCTCCATCCTGCCCAGCACCCTCCTGCCACAGGGCCTTGGTACGTGCTGATCCAGCTCCTGGAAATGCTCTGCCCCACGTCACTCCCTGGCCTCACTCAGCTCTTGGCGCGAGCGCTGCCTTAGCAAAGAGGACTGCCTGACATGAAATGACTTTGTTTCCACCTGCTGGGGAGGGGAGCTCATCCTCCTCTGCTGGAATGACAGCAAGGACTTTGCTCACAACTGGACCATAGGCCCGGCACCGAGAACCATGTCTGGCCGTCAGGAGCCTTTAGCCAACCTGCCTCTGATGAAAGGCTGTGGTCGGCATCCTCTGAGGGTGTCCACCTGTGCCGCAACCACACATGCATGGTAAAGGCTCTCGGGGCAATACACATCTCTCAAAGTGGACAGCTTTCTCTCTCCCGTAGCTCCAGACTTCCCTGCCCCGCTCCCTGCCTCCACCCAGCCCGTGTCTTTACCAAAAGCAGGACAAGCCAGCAACCGTCACGGCTGCTCTGTCAGGGATGCCTTGAGCTAATTCCTGCGGCTGCCAGGGAGGGTGCCTTAATACCTCTGCACAAGACGGAGTAATTATTTCTAAACATAGCTGCCTCTCCCCCGCTGTCACTATCAGATGCCGGCAAGTCTGCAGTCAGGGCCCAGGCTCCCAGCCTCGGGGTCCCCGGGTCACACAGACATCCCCTGAGGGCACCAAATGGCCACCAGCCACACAGACCACCCGGCCCACCGGCCTTGCCTCCCCAACTGAACTGGGCTGCCAGATGCTGCCACAGACCAGGGCCTGGGGGTCTCTGGGGTTCATCCACCCTGATCTGAACCCTCCACCCCACAAACCCATCACCTGGGCCACCCTTCCCCACCCCGAACTCCGGCCCAGCTCCCACGGCCAGGGTGGGGGCCTCCCAGCACAGGACTAGCAATGCCCACAGAGGAGGGAAGACCACTCCCATAATCCTTTCAGGAAATTAAGGTGAGAAATGTGGGGACCACGTCCATTGATGTGAAACGTCCAGACCAGGCCAAACCAGAGTCAGAAAGTAGACTGGCCTGTTGCCTGTGGGGGACAAGGGAGTCACAGTTAAAAGGCACGAGGGTTCCCCTGGTGGCAGTGAAAGTTCTACTGTTCTAAATTCTACCCCCGTGGACCTGGCACAGCTCGGTGAGCCTTCGGAAAACCACTCGGTCGTACACGGCAGGGGCTGAGTAGTACGGCGTGTGTGTTACATCGCGACCAAGCTGTTGAACAAAAAGATGGGAGGCCTTGTGCTGGCTTCCTCTCCTCCACACGTCTGGACCGCCCTCCACCCTACTGTGCACGTGAAAATTGGAAAAGGAACACAGAAGGTTTGACCGCCCCATCCACTGTTCCACTGCCGGAGCAAACCCACAGGAGGGCTGGGGAGCCCATACGCAGCCGTGGGGGGCCGCTGCTCTCCGAAGGACCTGGAAAGGGAGGAGTACAGTGCTGACCCAGGAGGAGAGGGTCAGGAAGGGGAGTGCACGTGGCTCAAGGTATCACTGACTCCTCTCAACACTGCCTTTCCCACCACTTCCCTCGGCCCCCAGCGACACAGCTCTCCCAGGCGCCTCCCCACCCCACACTGCCCACGAGGGCAGGACCCTCTGTCTGAGCGATGGGCGGGCATCAGTGCCTAGGTCCACAGTGGGGACAAGGTATCTCCACCCTCAAGCCCACAGGCCAGCCAGACGCCTACCCTGAGGGACACGGCATCTTGGCTAGGGCTGTCCTTCCCCTGGTGCAGAACCGTTAGCCAATCACACTGCCCCAAGAGGCCCATGGAGCCTTCCTGAAGATGTACATACCCTCCTCCCAGGCGTCCTGGTACCACTGCTCAGCGACGGCTGACCCCACAGGCCCTCAATCATGAAAATGCACAAGCATCACTCATGCCTTACCTGCCCCTACCTTGACATGCCTGCACAGCGGGTCCGAGCTAAGCGCCGGGGGTGTGCAGTGGTCAGCAGAACCGGCCAAAGGTGCAGCGGCGGTGGGCAGAGCCGGCCCGGGGTGCGGAGGCGGTTGGCAGGGCTGGTCCTGCAGGAGAAGCAGGCCTCAGAGTCAGCGACCCGAGGGATCCCAGGACACCGTGAGACTTAAGTGGACGGCGTCGTCGGGGACAGGGGAGGCGAGCTCCTCTCCTCGCCAAGACGGACCCAGGAACAGACCCGCAGGACGCGCTGGTGTGAGGGTCGACGTGCAGCGCTGGAGGCCTTGCCAGCAGCCCATGCCGACTGCCAGGACCCGCCAGACGTGCCGTCTTCCCCACGCCGGGTCCCCGAAGAATGAGGCGGCAGAGGAGTCCGTTCTGCTTTCCGAACTGTGCAAACCCCGGGGCAGGAAAACGACACCAGGTGCAGCGCCACCGCGGAAGCTGTGAAAGACGCTTGTGTGCAAAGAGCCCACCGAGTCCTACAGCACTGGGGGTCCACCTCCGCAGGGTCCGCGAAACTTCCTCATTCCGGGACTCGAGGGCACCCCAGAAGGGGTGACACAACCCGCCGGGCACTGGCGCGCTCGGGGCCGCGTCTCCAAGCACGCATGCGTCATCGTGGCTTCCCAGTCTCCCTCGCGGCGGGGAGGAGCCAAGTGTTCTCCAAGTGCGCATGTGTCGCCGTGATTTCCCAGCCACCCTTGCCGCAGGGCGGGGCCATGTGTTCTCCAAACACGCGTTGCGGCAGCGTGGTTTCCCAGCCTTCCTGGCGGCGCGGCGTGGCCGCATGGCTGGGGGGGTCGGCAGTTCCGGAGCTGCCCCTCACACCGCCGCGACCCCCCGGGACGGCCCTCCGCGGCCACCGCAGGAGAGCACTCAGATGGCATCCCCACGGGACGGAGGAGGGCAGCGCAGCCCACATCCGACTTGGCGTGAGTGAGGAATCAGCCTTGACTGGGCTAAGCCATGGGATGTCTGGGTTCGTTAGCACGGAAGGTCCCCGTCTACCTCTGCGTCCACGGACTCAGCCGCTTCTTTACCTCTTACTGAGAACGGCTGTCCTACGGGGAACTTCACCGCCGGTTCCCAGACACCGAAAGGGCTTTGGTTAGCCCCCGCGATTTGAAATGGGGCAATGAGACTTTTCTGATTGCTGCTTCTATCAACGGCCCCCTGAACAAGGAGGCGGAGAAGCGGAAACACACCCAGCGAGAGATGGGGAGCCCCAGCCACGAGGCAGTCGGGAGGCAGAGCGTGGGGCAGGGACAAAGCTAGTGACCTGCAGGGTGGGGCCGGGGTGGCACTTCGCTGGTGTGCCCCAAAGAACACCCCCAGAATCATCAAAATTGAATACCTCGAAGGCCAAGGTGAGGCACAGATGCTGCAATGTCCAAAGGAGTCACATGGACCCTGTCCACCCTCCAGGGGATGAGGTGACCCCCCTCCGGAGAGGGGGGCAGTGACCTGAGGCTCATTTTTGGGCGAGTGAACCAGAGACACCCAGAATCAGAGATGTCAGTTCACCGAGGGTGGGGTCAGGCCCAGTGCGGAACGGAGGAGGATTGAATAGAAGTGTCCACACCGAGGGGGACAGTCCCACCCACCCAGCCAGCCTTCCCTGCCGGCTCCAGAACATCAGAAGCCAAACCTAAACCCCACCCTAGGCAAGAGATCAGAGGCTCCTTCTCCAGAGAGACTAAAAGCTCCTCCAGAGAAAAGGCCTACAAATATACAGATCGTTTGGGAGTCAAACTAGAAAGCAAGTTGTCCACCATTCATCCTGCAGTGAAGTCCATGGCCAATGTCAGGGCTCGCCCAATCCTTCACACCTAGCTGCTGCAGAGGACTCCTTTAGATTCTGACAGGGGCAGCTGGGGGGGTCCCTAAAACCTCAGAAGACTGCTTTGTGCTCCTGTAGCAAGTGGACAGTTCCTGACATTTCCCCTCCCCTCCCCCCTGGTGCTCAGTCCACGATTCAGAAACGTCAGGGCATAGCCCAGCTCCATCATCGTGCACGCGGGGTAATTCTGAGAAGTGTGTTTTGCACCATTTCTCAGAGTTCTCTGCAGGATCAAGTTCCAAACACACACTGTAGTAGTTGCTTTTCTTGTTGGCCTTTCCTTCTGTGTTCCACAACCCACTACCCTACTTTTCCTTCACTTCCTAGATGAAGTGCTTGCCCTCAAATCCCAGAGACAGTCTACAAACTCTCCACGTAGACACGTACACAGAGCCTCCACTCAGCTTGCACGTTTCACTGTTAAATATGATAGGACAGAGATCACCAGACACTTGAGAAAAGTCTCTAGGATGGATAACAAAAACCAAAACAACAAATGGTTGAAATTCAGAGCAAGTGCTATGGTAGCCAGTGTCCTCCAGGTTGGCTGCCTCTTGGTCCTCACACTCTGTGTGGTCCCCAACCCCTACGAAGGTTGGTCCTCATGACTGGTAGAATATGGCAAAACAGATGATACTTATCTCTGAGATTAGGTTATAAAACAACCACAGCTTCCTTCTCGGTGCGTGCTCGCACTCGCTCTCTTTCTCCCCCTCCCCTCACCCCAGCCTCCCAATCACTCACTTTGGAGGAAACCAACTGTCCTATCAGGCAGCCATACAGAGAGGTCCATGTGGTGAGGAATAGAGGTCTCCGGCCATCAGCGACGTGGCTGAGTTTGGAAGCTGACCTTCATCTCCGTCCGTGCCTTAAGTCGCTCCAGCCCTGGCTGACGCATGGACCGCAAACTCATGAGAAACCCTGGCCCAGAATCACCAAGCTGGGTCCTACCAGATTCCTGGCCCACAGAAACTGTGAGATAGGAAACATTTGTTGTTTTAAGTCACAAACTATGGGGATAATTTGTTATGTGGCATTAATTATTTAGTATAAGTACATACTTTGCAAAGAGAAGAAAACCCCAAAGATTTACCTAAGATGAGGAAAGGCAAGGCACGGGTGAAACAAGAAACAATCTGAGGCAGGAATGCCCGGTAGTTACAAATACAATTACATAAATCTAAGTCAATAGAAGCACTGGAAAATAAAGCTAAAAAAGGTTTCCTAGAAAGCAGAACAGAAAGTCAAGGAAATGGACAGTAGGAGGTTTTTTCTAATTACAGTTAGGTAATGAAGCCAAGAGATCCAACATCTGACAAAACAGGAGTTTCAGAATGAGAACACAGAAAATCAAGAGAATAAAATTATCAAAGAAATAAATACCAGAAACTTCCCCAGAACTGAAGGGCATGAGCCTTCAGACTGAAGGGCACACCAAGTTTCTAAACAATAAAAGAACAAAGGTATACTTTCATGACATTTCAGGACACCAAGGATGAAAGCATTCAGGGAGAGGAAAATTAGGTCATAAAACAGGATCAAAAATCTGAATGGCATCAGACTTCTCGATAGCAGCGTGGAAACCAGAATGCAGTAGGAAAAATGCCTTCAAAATCCGAGGTAAAAAATAATTTCAAAACTAGGAGTCTTATAGTCAAGCAGACTGTAACTGAACATGAGAATAAGGTGTCTGAGGATATGAGAGAATGAACTCCACTAAGACTAGGTAGGAAACAAAAAGATAAAGCAGCAGGATCCAGGAAGCATGAAGTCTGTTATAGGAGTGAGTAAAGGAAAGTTCTGGACCAGAACCATGTAGCAGTCTGGAGGGCAAGGGGGCAGGTGTCACAGAACAACATCTTCAGGGAGAAAAGAGGGCTGATAAACGAACCAACAGGCTTGATTTGTGGAAACCGGCATAGAAAAGCATGTTGGAAAGTGTACCAAAGCCTAAGCAATCATTAACTCTAGAATAAACAAAAAGTCATACCAAAAAAGTTTGAAGTTACAATAGTCATAATAAAACCTGTAGATTTAACCAAAATTGGGATATTATATGGGGAGGCTGGAAGAAGATCAAGAAGGAGTGTAAGTAAGCTAAAAACCTGATAAGCCATAAAAAAAAAAAAAAAAAAAGCTCAAAGATGAAGTCTAAAATTGCTGAGTCAAGAGATTTCAGTCTATACATATGCTTAGAGAAACAGAGGGGTTGTGGACTGAAATTTTATGTCTCCAAAAATTCATAGGTTGAAATCTTAACTCCCAACGTGATGGTGTTAGGAAGTGGGGCCTTTGGGAGGGGGTCAGGTCATGAGGTTAGAGCCTTCATGATGGGGTCAGTGCCCTTGCAGGAAGAGACATGAGCGCTCACTGCTCTCTGCCACGTGAGGACACAGCATGAAGACAGCCGTCTCCACTCCAGGAGGCGGGCCCTCACCAGACACGGAATCTGCCAGCGCCTTGATCACAGACTTCCCAGCCTCTGGAGCTGTGAAAAACAAATGTTTGTTGTTGAAGCCACTCTATGATAATTTGTTACAGCAGCCTGAACTAAGACAGGAGGTAAATGCCAGAAGAAATAGCTCAGGGTAGAAAGGGATGCAAGCAGAGGTGGGGAGTTGGGGGCGGGGGCTGTGGGTGTTTGTGACAACCTTGGGCACTATTTGACTTTTAAAACGATTTGCTTGTCATACACCTTGATTTGTTTAAAGTTAATTTAGTTTCTCAAAAATAAATGCTGGGGCACCTGTATGGGAAAGTCTCACCAATTCGTACAAGCTGTGTGGTTGGTATAAATGAGTAAAACATCAGCACAGTATGAATTTGAAGTAAATACTGCTCTTTTTCTTTTCAGCTTCACACAGTAGGTAATCCAGAGCCTGCTAACAGTTTTGCCAAGAGAATAAGCAAGGACACGAAACAAAGATGGAATCGTGGAATTGCAGAGCTTGCAAAGAACTTCCGGGTCCCTGATCCAGGGCACTTACTGTACAGATCTGTAAACTGAGCCCCAGAGGTGCCGTGCGCCCCAAGACACACGGGACTCACGCCCGGCTCTCTACTCTCCAGGACCTGTAGTCTTACGTAGCCAGAGCACCTGAACGCCTGAGGACCGCCCTCCGAAGACTGTGCTCAGGGGGAAGAGTTTCCAGAACAATAACCCAGCAGGGTGGAGGGAGAGGAAAGACAGACACTGGAAAAGTTAGTTCCACGTGTGCCCAGAGCTCATGAGAGAGGCGGCAGAAAGGCCCCACAGGCTGTGGCATGTCTAAAAGGCTCTGACCCACATGCCTCACCCTTTGGTGAAAACTTTATGGCTCTAACCCAAAGTCTTTGGCTCAGACTGGAGCTCACAGAAACATGGTCCGGCAGCCTCGGCACAAGCCCCTCTGGGTGAGGAAATGGATTCGTCCTAGCACTCGAGCTCCGGCCATAGCAAAATGACCCGATTTTCAAAGAAAAGTAACCGGACTCAGATGTGGAATAGAATTTCGTCCTTTGGAGCACTTCTGTCACCTTGGGGGCCCACTGTTAGTTATTTCGTGTTACCTATTTAAAACATCTGGAGATACCTTTCCAGGGGGCTTCTGAGCCCTTTTAAAAACCCCAACAGGAACGTGGGTCTCGGGGCTGCGTTAGCACCTCTCCCTCCCTCCCTCTCTCTGAAGCAACGTCATGCAAATGCTTCTTGGCTATTTCCACAAAGCAGGCCTACGTCCAAGGACCGAGATCTGACTCCACAGAAGGACCATAAAACAAAGAATAAGCTTTAGAGTCCAAGTGGGATTCTGAACCAGAAGTTCTAAACCAGTTTTGGCCATGGCATCCACTGGGCCCGCGTGCTCAGCTTCCCAGCCGGGCTGCCAGCAGGGGAAGCTCGGCACCCACGTTCCATGCTGGGTCCCCTGAGGCTGCTCAGGGCCTGGTACGGTCACCAGCGCTGGAGGCAGAGCCCCGCACCTCAGCCAGAACGAAGAGGACGAGGCTCTGGCTTCCCCGCAGCAGGCAGGGGGACAGAAGGGCCTCTGCGGCCCTGGGGACAGACTCGTGTCCCACTCCTCTCCCCTCCCCAAGCCAGCTGACCTTGGGACCAAGCGCCCAGGGCAATACCCATGTACCCACCCCCTAGAGTGATCGGTGGACTCAGGGAAGCAATGCATAGAAATCCCAGTAACGGACACGTAGAAAGCTCTCGCTGTGAGCTGCGGCCACCAAAGCCCGACCCAAGTGCATGGGAGCTCATCACTCCCTTCACTGTTGGGACCATGTTGGTTTGCACCTTGGGAGTCCCTCCGGGAAATGTGCCAGAAGCACGGGGGGCGGGGGGGGGCAAGAAGAAGAGGAAGGCCGCTCTGATGGGTGGGTGCCGCTGTAAGAAGCAAGGGGCTGGTGTTGGGCACCACGAGATGAGCACGTCTCCACGCCCACCGCCAGAATCCTACAGGTTTATGGAGGGGCCGTTACTGAGTTCAGTCACATCCACTGTCTTCAAAGCCTCCTCCGAGCTACGTCCTTGCAGGTGGCTCACGGTGGGAACGGCAGGACGGGGGATGGAATGTACTCTCTAAGCACAGGGACAGGGAGGAGCCTCTGGTTGTCCAGGGCCAGCTTGTGGGCCAGCCAGTAGTCACATCCACTCAGGACCTCCTCCAACCGGCGGGCTGTGCTTTCTTCCAGAAGCGCTCACCCGTGGTGCACAGTCCCGCCCCAGACCGGCTGAGCCTCCTAAGAAAATGTGAAATAGACACGTGTCGTATCTTTCTAAAATCCAAACAAAACCCAAAACCCACCTAGTTCTAAGGGAGTTCCAGGCTTTAGGTAAGGAAATGTGGATCTGTATTACATTATATTCCAGAACAAAAAAACCTCCTAGAACCCAGGAAGGAATGATGATTCCAAGGTGAGTAGTTATCCAAGGGAAGCAGAGGTTAGTTTCTAGGAAGGTCCTTGAAGTGGGCATCCTACCCCTGGAGTGGGGGCTCCCCCGCCCTCGATGGGCAGTGGGTGGCGTTCTTGTTATCAGCTGTGGACACACCCACTGACCGGGTACCAGGCACAGCTGCGGCCTCCTTTCAACTTCGTAACGATCCCAGGAGTATGAGGCGCCCCCACAGGAAAAGTCGGGCTCGGAGAGGGAAGTGTCTGGTCGGCAGCCACACGAGGAGGGTGGGACAGCCCCCTGTGTTCACTCGACTCCGTGCTCCCCCGGCCTTAGCATGGCTCTGCCCCGCCTCCCCTCTGCCCGCTCACGTCCCCGTGATTCTACTCCACCTGCCCCACCATGTGCACCACGGGCTCCTCCAGCACCGGGCCAGCCCTGGGCCCCTTGCAGGGCTATCGTCTGCCCAGCTGCTGTCCCCAACCCCCCGTGTGACGTAGCGTGCACGCATGTGTGGACCCCAGCAGACTCGGGTCCGTGGCCCCGTCCACTGCTGCCCAGGACCATTACCAGCAGACACGTTCTGCCTGTGGTGGCCTCACTAGGACACATGTCCGGAAAGGAGGGCATGCTCCCGAGGAAGTGGGCGCCCAACACGGGCACGTGGGACCCAGGCGTAGAGATCGTGGAAGTGCATGCTACAGACGCCGAGATTCGAGCGGGTTTGTGACAATGCTTTATGCCAGGGCTCCCCGGACTGGCCCGAGGACCAGGTCTAGCTACCTGTTCTTGTAAATAAGGTCTTGCCAGCGCGCCCCGCCTCGCCGCCTCACGGGTCCTCTCGCTACTTCCGAGCCACTGCAGCAGAGCTGAGCAGTGGCGACGGACGCCATCTGGCCCTCAAAGCTGAAAATATTTATCATCTGTCCTTTTACAGAAAATGACTGCCAACCCCGTGCTAAGCTGATAGTCATTAGGAGCGACGGGGCAAGGGAGCCGGCGCGGGACTCGGCCGTGCAGTGGAGGGAAGCACCGACACCTGCCCCGGCACCGGTCAGCCTGCGGGACGTGCTGAGTCGAAGAAGCCAGGCACGGGAGGCCGCGTGTCGTGTGAGGCCATTTCCGTGAAATGCCCCGACCAGGGAAATCTATAGACAAAGTAGGTGCTGTCTACCAGAGGCTGCGGAACGGGACCATGAGACCGCTTGTCATCCGTTTTGGAGGCGATGGAAACGTTCTCGAACACCGTGGTCGATGCTTGCACAACCCCGTGAATATACCGAAACCACTGAATTGTACGCTTTCCGTGGGTGACTTACGTGAATGGGAATCACATCCCAATAACGGTGTCTTTTAAAAAGAAGTGGAGGGACACAGGGAATTGGTAAAGGAGATTCCCACTCGGTTACCTCCAGCCCGGGGCGACCACCGGGGTGTCCTGAGCTGTGTGCGAGGGGAGGAGGGAGAGCAGGCTGTGCACATGGCCAGTGTCATTCCGAGGGGAGAAACACTGACCGCCCCCCTCAACACCACACCAGGCTCGGCTTCTGGTTGCGATTTCCAGGAGAGATCCTGACGGGCACAATTTTCCCTTCAGACGTGCTCCGCCTGTGGAAATGCAGAGCAGCCGTCGTTAAAACAGCGGCCGCCCGCCCCGGTGCCGTGTCTGGTGGGTGATATAACGCACCCTTGAGGGGCGTAAGTAGGAATTAGGTAGACAGCCGTCTCCCAGACTGGGGAGACAAACGCTTTGCGCACAGAGACAGAAGCTCCGGGAACTGTGGGGTTCTCAACACCCCACCTCACATTTGGGAGCAAAGTGAAGACGCTTTCCAGTTTCGTCGGCAAACCCCGGAGGGAGAGATTTGTGGAGCACGATGCAGCTGCAGAGACCGGAAGTCAGTCTCGAAGAGAAACGAAAGGAAGGTTCTGGAAAGTCAGGAGGTCAAGGCCGGTCCGGACCTGAACTGGGGGCCTTCCCTCAGAGCAGGGTCTGCATCAGCTCTCCTCACGTCCACTCTCCGCTGCCTGAGCCCCTGCACCCCAAGTCCTGGGGGCCCGCGCCCTCCACCCACCGCTGCTGTCCCCGTGTCCGCGCCCTGGCCTCCGCTGTGCTTCCAGAACCTCCCGAACCAACCCAGCCCTTTAACAGAAGGGTCCGCAAAGCGCTTCCTGAGAGGCCCAAGTAACCATGTCAGGCACTGCGGGCCCCATGGCCTCTGGTTCCACGATTCCACTTCTAGAAAGCAGCCATTGGGAAAACGTAAATTAGTGGGCACAGCTGGGGGCCAGTAAAGCTTTGTGGACAAGCACAGGCAGTGGCCCGGATTCGGCAGAGGGTCACCTTTGCAAAAGGCAACTCCGAGGGTGTCAACCCAGCCCTCTCCAGTCCCTTGGGACATGCTTCCTGCCCGACACACCTTCCTGCCTGGTGGTGTCTCCAGACGCTCCCTCTCTCACGGCCGACACCCAGCCATCCTTCCAACGTCAGCTCAAAGTCCCCTCTGCAGAGACGGGGACCCTGACACCCCAAGACCGCACAGCCCCTCTCCCCCGCTTCCTAGCACCTGCACCTTTTCGTGCTGGGGCCGGGGGGTCCCATCTGCCTCGCCTCATACAACCGGAGGATGGGACCTGGCTCACCCCCCACCGTGCCCCCGGTGCCGGGCACAGAACGGGAACTCCTCAAGCACGTGGTAAGTTAGGGAACAAAAGGATGGAAGGATAAGAAAACCCTAGTTCCCTATACGGTGGGACTTTGAAAGTGGTACAGTGGCCTCTTTGTGACGCCGGGCAACAGGGAGCCGCAAACGCCGTAGGACTGAGAATGTGCCGGCAGGGGTTTATCAGGAAAGTTCAGGAGAGCCTGGACCAGAGCGTCGTGTCAACGGACAGCATTTGATGGATAAATGAATTTCCACGCAGAGTGACCCAGCCCGTAAACCCTGAGTTCAGGGGAAGAGGAGGGTAGGGAGAGTGGACTGGAAGATCACTGGGATGTCGTCTCCTACACAGAACTCTCCAGCAGCGAGCCCATGCAGGGTGGACACAAATGGGAAGCATAAGCAGGCCGTCCGGTTTTAACTCCAGCCAGGAGTCGGGGGAATGGGGAGTGGGATTAGGGTGGGAAATGAGGCAGGCCATGTCCATAAAGTCAACTCAGGGCCAAATCAGAGGGGTTCCAAGGCCATGCCAAGGAGTCTGGACTTCTTTCTGCTAGGTAATGGGGAGCCACTGAATGTTCTTGAGCAGCGGCATGCCATAGAAGTAGCTCTGCTTCTGAAAGACATCTGTGACAACCATGGAATGGACAAGCTTGGAATTTCAGGGTTGGGGGGGTGACAGGGAGGCCTTGGCATTGGCCCAAGTACAAGACAAGGAGTGCCTGGAAACTAGGGCACAGGAAGTAAGGCAAGCAGGGTGAGGGGTGTGGAAGAAAAAGGGCAAGGAAGGGAGATGTGGGAGGGGGCCCTACAGAAGCAACCCCAGGGCCGGTGCCGAGGGACAGGAGAGAGACACCAAGATGAAGAACCACAGCGGCCGGGGTGCCCAGGTCCTGCTCCTCTTGCCCTTAAGGCGTTGGGTCCTACTGGAAATTCACAGACTCAGAGCTGCCGGCTGGCCTCCCAACGCCTCTGCTTCTTGGTGCACATAGCCAGAAGTTAGAAAATACAGGGGCCCACATGTTCACACGGGAAGGAGCGAGTGATGTGGCACATTGTCCGGGGTCTCCAGGACGGGGCAGTGTCCCCCAGCCCCCAGGACGTGCCCTTCGTTAGTGGGAACGCCGGCGAAAACAAGAATCAAGGCACTGTTCCAATCTGATGACGACGCCTTCCACCTAAGGGTCGGGGATGCCTGACAAACGAACGTCCAAGAAAAGCAGTCTGCCCAGGGCGACACGGCAGCGTGCTCACGACCCTGGGCAGGGTGGCGGGACAGCCCCCGGCCTGAGGTTCAGCTTCCTGGCCTCTGCGAACACACGGCGAATGGGTCTCTTGATTCTGAATGGCCTCACGGCCTTTCCCATCCCGGAGAGCTCCACTCTGTCCCTTGTGCCCTCACCGATTCCTGCTCGTGGGGGCACGGAGCAAACACAGATTCAGATCTATCTGGAAACATGCTCTTGAATGGTGCCTTGGGGGTGGCAGGGGCTGAGAGGTGGAGGGAGAGGAGGAGGACGGTGGGGGGCGGGGGGGGCGAGTGCACGCATCGAGCCCTGGAAACCTCCTTTGCCCTGATTCTTAGTGGCTTGTTCTGTAAGCCCAAGGGGAGACCATCGACGGGTCTTTAAACCTCCGAGTACGCCCACCCCCACCCCACCCCCTCTTAGCACATCCTCAGTGTTCCAGCCTCACATACTCACTCTGGCTGGATTCTAGAAGCCCCCAAAGTACCGGCCTGGACTCTGAGCACCGACATTATTCTGTCCTGGAAATCATCGAGCTTTCCAGAAAAACCAGCCTCGCACCATAAGGAAGAACACGGGGGTCATGACGAGCACCCCCAGTCTGTTGAGCAGTCAGTATGGCTGCTTCCCTTCCCTTCAAAGAAGGCTCAAGGGCTCTTGGGTCAACGCATCTGCAGGGCACCGAGGGACACATCTCGCTCAGGCGCCTGGTCTCTCAGGACACAGACGGCGCCTTCTGGACAGAGCTCCTCGAGACACACGAGCTCACAAGTCAGAGGAGGGGGACAAAGGGCGAGAACATTTTGTTCTTCTGTAAAAATAACAGACAAGACCCCTAGGTTTAGTGGCCCCAACACAGATAGCACAGGGGAGGGATTTACTTTGCTCTTGGGTTTTTCTTTTTTTCTTTCTTTCTTTCTTTTTTTTTTTTTTTTTTGCTCTTGGGTTTTTCTTAAGCTGAGAATCCACAACTACAAAAAGGAAAGACTCACAGTTCTCATGAAAGAAAGACAAGGAAATCTAGAAGGGAGTCCGGAGTCTCTCCGTTCTCTCAATCCTGAGTCACGCATGTGCCATGGTTCACCTGCTCCCTCCCTCCCTCCCCCTCCCTGTCTCAGCCTGTGCCCCATCACACGCACACTGCCCGTCACCGTCACTGCTGCGGGTGCAGGTGCCCCTGGAGGTTGGCGAGGGCGGCCCAGGCAGGGAGCTCAGACACCTAGACACACGCACGTGCACGCACACACACACACATGACACCTGAAACTGCAAGCTGGCGCTTCGTCCCCCCAAGATGGCAGCATGAAGGGGGCGTCCCCAGAGTCCCTGACGCCTGTCCCTGCTGCTCCAAGGCCCACACCCCCTCCTGAACTCCCACCCCATCTATCTCTACGTCAGCCACTCGGCCACTCAGGTCCTTACTGAATGTGCCCATGGTCACCGTACCCGCTCGGTGGCCCACGGACTCCTGCTCCAGGGGCATAAGGAGAATACAGCGACGGGGCACAGGGGTGCGAGCTGGGAGCCATGGCAGCGCCTCGAGAGGCGCCGAGGGTCAGGAGAGCGGAGGTGGGCACCCTGCGTCAGTTCAGCCCAGCTCTCTGTCCCGTTGAGGGGCCCCAGACCTGGCCCGGAGCAGGGAGGTCACCTCGGGGCAGCCGACCCAGAGTCGGTGGTGGGTTTCCAAGGGTAGTCACTGCATGTGTTCAAGTCCTATCTCCCAGCAGCCCGGGGAGGGGGGCCAGGGGGGGGATGCCAGACTAAAGTGTCATTTCGTTGTTGTTTTTTAAGATTTTTATTTATTTATTTGAGAGAGAGAGAATGAGAGGGGAGAAGGTCAGAGGGAGAAGCAGACTTCCTGCAGAGCCAGGAGGCCGATATGGGACTCAGTCCTGGGACTCCGGGATGATGACCTGAGCCGAAGGCAGTCGCCCAACCAACTGCGCCACCCAGGCGCCCCTCGTTTGTTTGTTTGTTTAATTTAAGTGAAATCCACTCAACATAGAAGGAACCCTCGTAGAGTGCCCACCTCCGTGGCTTCACGGTGCTGTGCAGACACCACCTCTGTCTCTCTCCAGAACATTCTCAGTGCCCCCGAAGGCAGCCCCGACCCAGGGAGCAGTCAGTCCCGCCCCACTGGCGGCCGCCGCCAGTCTGCGGTCTGTCCTGGGCACCTCACGCAGGAGCCATCACACCTCACGGGGCCTGCTGTCTGGCCTCCTTCCTGGGGCGCGTTTCCGGGTTCGTCCATGAGCAGGATGTCGCCAGGCTTCGATCATGGGACAGGCTCGCTTTCCTCACCCCATAGCGGCAGCTTTTGGGAAAAGCATTGAGGCCAAGCCAGAGGGGACGGTGCCGGGTCACCCACAGCTGCCCTCACACCTTCGTTTCCCCAGAGAAGCAGGAGGAGCAAGCGAACCGAGAGGACAGGGCTGGTGGGGGGGCGGGAGGGGGCGGCAAGCCTGGCAGCGGGGAGGCTGGGAGGGCAGGCGGGCGGGCACGCGTGCAGGGGACTCGGGGCGCATCCCCGCCGCGCTGACCTTCACCGGCCACGGCCGTGGTGACCTTCATCAGCCCAGAGCGGGGGAGGCCGTGCTGAAGAACAGACAGGGCCACCCAAGTCATCCCGGCCGGAAACCACCTGGGGCTTGCTGAGCCGGAGAAGCCAGAAGACCGACCGGCCGGCCGGGCTGTGGTCCCGCTCCCCACCGCGCAGGGCAAAGCCGGGACCGCTCGGGGCTCCGTGTGCGTTGGCGAGAGCAGGGGCCCCACATCTGGGGAGAATCCAGAGGGTCTGGGAACCTGACCGGGAAAACAGTGCATTCCTTCCGCACCCCCTCTCTTCGACAGTTCCTCAGTCACGGACGCGGGCCCCGCCCAGCCGTCTCTGCCACGGATACACGGGCGTGGCCTTCATACATCGAAGGTGCCGCGTACATCGCGAAGTATCCCCTGCGCTGGTCGTTACTTGTGGGCTCAGGCTCCCCTTCGACCCGCGACCACATCGTGTTCAGTAGTGCATTCAAAAAGGAGCACATTTGGGGCGCCTGGGGAGCTCAGTTAGGGTTAGGGTTAGGCCTTCGGCTCAGGTCATGATCCTGGGGTCCTGCGATCCAGCCCCGTGTCGGGCTTTGCTTAAGAGGGAGCCCGCTTCTCTCTCTCCTCCCCGCTCGTGCTCTCTCTGGCTATCTCTGTCTTGCTCTCTCAAAGAAAGAGGTAAAATCTTTAAAAAAAAAAAAAAAAAGCATAATCAAAAGCCAAAAAGTAGAAACAACTCAAACACCTATCAGTCGACGAACAGATAAACAATTCTGTCTGTGCAATGGAATCTATTCAGACACAAGAATGAAAGTCCGACACCTGCCACCATGGGGATGAACCTTGGGAACACTGCACTCAGTGACGCCGTCACAAAAGACCACATTTTTATGAACTATTCGGAATAGGCAGGTCCACGGAGGAAGATCAGAGGTCACCAGGAGGTGGGGGGGGGGGGGTCGGGGCGATGGGCTCGACGGGTCGGGCCGTGGAGGCCACGGAAGTCGGCAGGGATGGTGCCTGCTTTCACAGCGAAGGCCCTAAAGGCCACTGAGCTGTACACTTTAAAGGGGTTCATTTTATGCTCTAAGAACTCTTCAACAAAAAAGCATATACAACAATGTCACATTTCTTAAATATTTCGATCATTATATTTTAAGACGATAACCCCAGGAAATCTCTTTTATGGATTTAAGACTATTTTGCTGAGAAGGGGTCCGTTGGCTTCCCCAGATGCCACAGGGCTCCCTGGGACAGAAGGGTCGGAGTCCCCGGGCTGGGGCTCTCGGTGGCCCACTCTTCACACTCTTTGTACCTGGACGGGTACAGTCCCGCCTCCCGCCCCTCCCAGGCCCACCTGGCGCTGAGTACAAAAGCCGCTGGCAAGACCCCGAGCGCGCCCCTCATCACCACCTGGCCCCTCGTTCGGTGGGAAGACTCTCGATCTCCAGCAGTCACTCTACACATGCAGGGATCCCAGGAACGGTGACATCCAGCAGCGTAACCGGGGCGAATCCGCAGACAGGTGAGACTGGACCAGGTGACAGGTAGAGGATAGCGGAGCTTGGGGGGTGGGTGCCGAGCAGCAGATCGTAAAAGAGGAGACAGACCGAGGACCCAAGGGCGCAAGGGTGCAGGGCTGCCCTGCCGGGATTGTCAGGTGTGCCCACGGCCAGCGTGCCTTCCTGAACAGAGAATACCACGTCGCTGTGCATGGGGGGGGGGGGGTTGCAGCCCGCCACCCAGCGCGCAGACTGCCCCGCGCCCCTCTCCCTGAGCCCGCCCGCCGATGAACCCACCTCCAGCCCACTCCCATCTGACAGCGCAGCCCCCTCCACCACTGACTGCAGACCCTGGCCGACCGTTCTCGAGTCTTGCCTTCGACTCCCGTCTGCAACCCTGGGGAGCATCACATGTCCTCTCTCCACCGGCAACGTGCTGGGTGCGCCATAAGCCACGATCGCAGGCAGTCCTCCCCACGAGCCTGCGTGCAGTTCCAGAGGGGGAAACATCCGCTCAGAAAGGGACCCG
This sequence comes from Nasua narica, assembly GCA_028533885.1. Lineage (NCBI taxonomy): Eukaryota > Metazoa > Chordata > Mammalia > Carnivora > Procyonidae > Nasua > Nasua narica. The sequence continues at coordinate 2,179,791 of CM052804.1, read as the reverse complement.
AACCCCAGACCCACGCGCTCTCCTGCACGTCGCCCCTCCCCCGAGAACATCATCTCTGCCTCCAGAGTCCCCTCGACACTGAATCACTTATCGCCTGCACGGAACGGGGCTGGGCTTCTGCGCGCCGGGCCCGGAACTACAGCCGGAAACGGGAGCTCACGTTCTAGACAGACAGAAAAGACACCTACAGACAAGAACCCCCACAAGGTGATCTCAGATCACAGTAAGTGCCGCAGGAGTCAGGACGGCGTACCCTCCGCGCGAGGGCAAACAAAGCCTGAAGCCTCAGTGCTTCACTTCTCACCTACCATCGGTGCGGCTGCAGTTTAGGGCAACAGGCTCGAGTGTTAGTCTAAGTGCGAGTTTGTAGATGCCCAATAAGGGATTTTCAGAGAAAAGCAGATCAAATTGGAGACATGGGAAGAGCGATGCCAGAACCATGGGGAGGTTCCGTGGAGTGGGGGGAGACTGGGTAACAGGCCAGAAGCCGAGATGCTGCTCCCCCTCCTCGTCTTCTCCCCTCTCCAGACCTCCAGATCCCCCCAAACCAAAGTGCAAAGAAGCACCGACAAAGGCCAGAAGGGAAGTGTCCTGCCTGCGTCCTCAGCCATGCTTACGGAAATCTGACCCCACTTGCAACCAGTTTATTCTCAAGTTGCCATGGCACTTCCTGTAATTAATGGCTAGGTTTTAATTAAACATTGATTAGCCACTAATTAGTCTAATGATTAGTCCTGGGGAGGAGACAGGGCTGTCAGACCCCATAAAGGAGGCAGGGGGAGATAATGAAAGATTATGGCTTAGGTGGAAATGCCCTTTCTCCCTCCCTCCAAGCCAAATGTTTTCTATGATTTTGGTCTATTATAAACGATGCTTTCAATGTGAATTTTTCTAATCGGTTTGAGTCTGATGAAGTCCCAGGCGACTGGTGCAAGGAAGATTGAATCTATTCGCCTTTTCATCAGATTTCAGCCGCTTAATGCAGCTAAAGAGGCTTTTCCCCACTTAGAGAGGAATTAGTTTCTGTCTCCACAATGAAGTCATCCTGGGCTGAGGTCGTCCCACTCCCACATCCTTTGTGGGGGCCCAGACCTTGCCAAGGACTTCCAAGATATGAGCGTAGCCGGGCTTCTCCCCCTGGAGCGGATCCTGCAACATCTGATGCCCCATGTCACCCCTCCCTCATTCCCGACCCTCAGCCCTCCACCAAAACCAGACGTTAGGTGGCCGCACGTAGACACAGCTCGGCGCAAACTGCATTTGCAGTCACCCCATACGAAGTTAAGTACGCAGTAAATCTTCGCAGGACGAGACACGGTATGATGATGTTGGTTAATGATCCCTAGTGCACCTTTTGTAAATTTGGGTTTATGCACAACAATACGAAACTCCCATAAAGCCCTGTGCTGAGCACAAGGCTTGGGAAAGAACAGAAGCATGAAAGCTGAACCCCAGAGAGGGCTTCGGGTGGGGAGACGCCCACTCCCGAGAAGGCAGGTCCGGACGAGCTGGGCTTGCTAGCCTGGAAGAGTCCCAAACACCCCAGCCAGGGGCAGAGAGAGACCAAGAAAGACTTGGAAGCCGACGGAAACACTCACGCTGTTTGTTTTTTAACTGTAGTAAGATACACATAACAGAAATTTTAGCACTTAACCGCGTAGGAGCGCACAGCTCCGTGGCTCCAAGTTCGATCCCGTCATTGAGCAGCTGTCCCCACCGTCCATCCACATCCTCACCGTCCCAAAGGGAAACTGTGTCCATTAAACACGAACCGCCCTCCCACCTCCCCGAGGCTGACGCCCCCATCCTGCCTCCTGTCCGCACAAATCGACGACTCGGGGATCTCGTATCAGGGGAATCTTACAATATTTGTTCTTTTGCGACTGGATTACTCCGCTCCCCGTAATGATCTCGGGGGCCGCCCGCGTCGTAGCAGGTGTCAGAAGCCCCTTCCTCTTCAGGGCTGAGGGGTACTCCATCGTGCAGCTGTTCCCCTATGTTTATGCGTCTGTCCACAGACCCGTGGCTTCTCCCACCGATCGGCTGCTGTGGGGAGTCCCGGCACTCCTCCGTCTAGCGTGCAAATGTACTTACCTGCGCCTTCAGGCAGACGACCCGCTGAGACAGGACCCCGCAAGCCCCCCGCTCTCTGCTTTACTCTCTTTAGTCAACAAGGTCACCCAAGACCCGCTTCGGCTCCTGAGACACCACCCACAGCCTCACATCTGCTCTGACCGAGTTTCCTCGCCGCGTCCCGATGGCTTCTGCCACACGAGCGCGTGGAACACGTTCGGCCCAGACTTCGGCATCCTGCCGACACTTGCCGTGAGCTGGGGCGGGGGGCCTCTTCACCGGGAGGGGGGCCGGGAGTCGGAAACAGGGGTCGGCGCCCCGGGCCGCCCCGAGTCAGACGAGTCCTTGGGCCTCTCTTTGCTCGACTGTAAATTGGGTGTCACCCCCCCGCCGACTCTGGCGAAGCCACGTGCAGGGCCCTGGGCTGCATGCCACGTGCAAGGCATGGCATCCGTGGATCTTCTGGCTTTCGGCCCCAGGTTCCGGGCGCAGGAGTCAAGGGGAGCTCTCTCTGGGAGGAGGGGGGAGGCTCCGGCAGTGCAGGGAAGCGTCCGGAGCTATCCCTGAGGCCTCTTCCAGGCGCTTCTGTCTCTGTGAAACGCCAAGCAGCGGCGGAGGGTAAATGCGTACTGGTGCCCGGCCTCATGAAAGCCACTCTCCCGAAGATAGGACATTAATCCCCATGATAGCTTTATTGTGCTCACTTCAGAAGTCGGGAAATGTGGGGCACAGAGCGGTCACGTACTGCGGCCGAGCTGAGCCCGAAGTCCCGTGGCAGAGATGGTGAGCTGGCCCCAGAGCCGGGCATCCGGGGGGCTGCCCTGCCCGCACCCGGCAGCCCACCAGGGGGACCAGATGTCCGGCTCTGGCCAAAGGGGGGGATTGGAAGGACGTGCTGTCACCTCGAGACTGAGGTGGCCACGTCCTGCTGGACTGTCCCCGTGTTGCCTCCACAGCCAGCGGAGTCCCTCCTGGGGACGAGTCGGCTGGACCTTGTGAGCACAAGTAAGCACGCCTGGTGTAGAGTCCGCGGCGGCTGAGGGCTGTGTGTCTGGCAGTCGGGAGGACCGACTGACACACCTCTGCTCACAGTCAAGGCCACGGTCCCAGGCCGGCCTCCGGCCTGGCCAGCTGAGGGTGAGGCGTGGGTTTCAGAGGGAGGCATCGGCCCTGACGGAGAACACCACCACGGCATGGGCCACGGTCAGGCCCGCTCATCACAGATGAGACCAGCCCGCGGTCCAGCCCCGCGTCGGGCTCCTGGGGGGTGGTCCCGCTCAGCCTCCCGTGGTGGGCTCGGCGAAGGCTGGGCCAGGAGCCGGCGGTCCAGAGAGAGGCAGAACGCAGCCTTTGGCCTTGGATGCCGACAAGTTCAAGAGGGACCAACCAGCCAGGGGGGAGGCGAGGTCCAGACAGCAGCCCGGAGGCTCAGGATTCCTGGGGGATTCCTCAGTTCGGTCTTAAAGGGGGGCCACGTGCAGACATAGGGAGCGGGTAGGCCAGGCAGAGGGCACGGATGAGCAAAGACACAGAGGCCCAAGGAAGCACGTGAGGGGCTCGCACTACGGGTGTGCTGGACCAGCGGACGGCAGGTGACAGGGACCCGCGGGCTGGGCTGGCCCCACAAGCGCCTGGGCGTGAGCGGAGGAGGGACCCCAGCAGGTTCCCACCCTAAATCTACGGCTAGCAGCGGGGGAAGAGGTGTACCTGACGGTCCTACTGGCCATTGGGAGTCCAGACAAGAGGGAAAGCACCCACGGTTAAGGGGTTGGCAGCCGGCAAAGGCCCGGCACCAGACGCCCTAAAGAAAAGAGGTCAGATCTAAGACTTGGCTTCAAAGTGTTGGCACAGCAGCAGTATTTCCAGCCGAGGCACAGAAACGAGGGGACGTTCGAAATCCAGCTTCCTCTCAGAAAGAACCCCAGATGAGGCCAAGGACAGTCTGCCATGACTGCATAGTTAGTGGGAACAAACAGGAAACAGCCATCTCACTGGAGATCACTAAGCACCCACTCTGAGCCAGGGAGGGAAGCACCACTTCTAGCTGGAAACCACAGAAGGCTTCCTGGAGGAGGTGACATTTGCGCGGGGTTCTGAAGGATGTGTAGGAGGATTCCCAGGAGTGGAAATATCCAGGCACATGCCGCACACAGAAGTCCTGGGCCAAGGGACGAGAAGCTCAAATAGTGACCAGACACAGTGAGAGGGGACAGGACGGCCCCACCAGAAATTCACTCAGTCCTTCAACAATCATGATTTGGCTGCCCAGGTCTGGGTTCAAGGCACTGAGACCACAAACTGAACTGAGCCAGCAGGTAACAAAGCTGAGGGTCTCCAGGGCAGGAGCGGAAGGGAGGTGAAGGCAGAAGCAGAGAGCCCCCCAGCGGGCGGCTGCTGGAGACACCGGATGCGAGGTGAGCGGCGGTCAGGCAGTGCCCGCATGAATTACTTTGCCAACCACCTGAAGCCCACTGGGGTCCTGCGATCTGTGTGTGGCTGACCACTGCCCATCACCACCCTGTCTTTGGGGTGCAGCTCCGGCCAGAGGGTGGGCTCTCTGACGGCTGGCAGGCCGGCCCGAGCGCCGGTGTCCCCGCCCGTGGCTCCCTGCCTCCTGCTTCCCTCTGGCGGAAGAGCACGGATATTGATCGCTGCCCACGCCTCATCAGGATCGGGTAGATCGATGGGGTTAGGTCACAGGGCCAGCAACCGACAGGGCCCTGGGCAGCGTGCTCCTTGCTGACTTGCATTTTAAGGATAAAGAGGCAGCTGCCCCTTCTGCCAGAAGGCATTTCAGGATTTTAATCTCTCCGCTGGGGAGGAGAGGCCGGTCTCAGCCGAGGCACGTTTCAGCGCAGCTTCAGAACGAAGCGGCCTTCTTCCGGGGCGAAGGTCACGGTTGGGACTCGCCGCTGCCGGCCACTTGCAATGCAACCTGTCCAGCCAGCTCTGCAAACCCAACGTTCCCAGTACCGTCAGTGATGACGAGGACTGAAGGCAGAGCTGTGGGCGGAGGGAGGGCCCGGGGGGCGGGGGAGGCGCGGAGCACGGCCCAGTCCCAGCTGCTCCGCCCCCGGCTCCAGAGACCCGCAGGTGCTCCAGCCCCCAGGCACCACTTCAGTCCCTGGAGCCCTGGGCACACGCTTGCACACAGACGCACACGCACCCCGTGACCTTGCCGCACCGGCTGGAATCTGTTAGCAGCGGGGAGAGGCAAAGGCCCCGTCTTTTCTGCAGGGGAGACTCTTCCACGGGCACTCCTGTGGTCCTTCCGGGGCAGCAGAGCAATGCCTTGCAGACCAGACCCTCAGGATGCTCACTGGTCCCGGGAGCTGGGGCAGAGGGCTCCCGGAGGTCCTCCTGGAGGGAAGGATAGGGCGGTATTTCTCTCCAGCTCTCTGCGGCAGGACCCAGCCCTCCTGGAGGGAAAGCGGGCAGCCTGTGGTGGGGCAGGTGGGGCCTCCCTGGGGGAGAGCATGGGGACGGAGGGCCAGCCCACGCCCGCAGGCTGCCTTCTCCCGGCCAGCTCCGCAGCCGTGCCCTCCCAGCCACACCCACCCCCAGGAATAAAACCCTCGTGAAAACATTGCCTGGAAACTGCTTCCATCCCAGTGGCATCCGGGGAGCTGTTTCCGGGGATGCCGACGGGCCGGAGTGTGCCCTCCGCGTAGGGAAGAGGCCCGGCCCCGGTCACCAGCCCCAAAGAACACAAAAGGCTGACAGCCACACAGGTCAGAGACGGGGTCCAGATTCCCACTGTGGCGAAGGAGGAAGCCCATGGACAGCCGGGAACCTCCAGAGAGAGCCAGGCCTTGCTCCATCACTGGGCCTCCCCCCGGCACACACACCACAGCCCTCGGGGAGACACACACACAGCAGTTGGCAAGAAAAGTCACAGTGTCCCCGCAGGTGCCTCTGAGCGCAGTGAAGACCGGATGCTGCGGCAGGAGGTGACGGCTGAGGGCGGAGACACATCAGCACCTGCAGGTGGACAAGGAGGGAGCAGAGGAGTGTGGGACATCAGCAGCACCCTCTCCAGCAGGGACCCCTCTGGCAGGCCTCTCTCCCTCCTCCTCCCGCCCCTCGCACCCGAAGGGTTTGAGAACCAGAATGTGGCAAAATTCTCTCCTTGCCCCACACGACCCCGCTGCACCTCCCGGGGATCCACCCACTGATGGCAATTATCGGCACCTTCCGGCTGCCCAAAACCTTTGGGAGGCACCTCAGGTCCTCGCAAGGTCAGGGGAGCAGACAATGATAACAATAACAAAAAGCCTGCGGATCGGATCGGGCAGCATTGATCTCTCATGGGCCGGGCAGAAAGGAACTACATCGTCTTCCCCTCCAAGTAGATTCTGCCCTCATCTGGTGACACGAGCTTGGCAAGGGGCTGGGGTCCCCAGCCCGCTGTGACCGGGGCATCGTGCCCTCTTCCAATCCCTTCCTGCCGCCCCGGCAGACCGTTGGTGTGGGTTCTGTGTCGTGTCGGCGGCCCCTCATGCCTTCGCCTCCCGCATCAGACCCCGGCGCCAGCAGAAACCGTGCTGCCCGGACGATCAGGCCCGACGTGGGGCGGGGGGTGGGGGGCCGCGGGGCAGAAGGCCGGGCAGCCCCGGGGCCCGGCAGATGGGGCAGGCTTGAGTCACCAGGGCAGACAGAAGGTTCCGGGGAGACATCCTCCGCCAGAGCCCGCCTCCCGGGCTGCACGGAGCTTGTTCACGGCTAATGAGCCCTAATTAACATGTTGACGGGGATGTGCGCTGTTTATATTTGGAAACTTTGTACTGTGTTGGTTGTTGCTTTTGTTGGATTCATAGTGCTCAGGTTGGATCCTCTCCTCCTCCTTGGCCCCCTGTCCTCTCCTCCTCCCCAGCCCCCTGCTCTCTTCTCCTACACCCACACCCCTGCTCTCTTCTCCTCCCCGCCCCCTGCCCTCTCCTTCTCCCTGCCCCCTGCCCTCTCCTCCTTCCTGGGCTCCTGTCCTCTCCTCCTCCCCACCCCCCTGCTCCTTCTCCCCCCCACCCCCCTGCTCCTTCTCCCCCCCAGACTCCTGTCCTCTCCTCCTCCCCAACCCCCTGCCCTCTCCTTCTCTCTGCCCCCCTGCCCTCTCCTCCCCCCACCCTCTGCTCTCTCCTCCCCCCACCCTCCTGCCCTCTCCTCCTCCCACCCCCTGCACTC
>CM052804.1:2132749-2172040 GCA_028533885.1 Nasua narica | reverse complement strand
TGGATGGATGGATGGATGGATGGATGGATGGATGGATTGTTAGGTGGATGGGTGGGTGGATGGATGGATGGTTAACTGGATGGATGGATGGGTGGATGGATTGTTAGGTGGATGGATGGGTGGATGGATGGATGGATGGTTAGGTGGATGGATGGATGGATGGATGGATTGTTAGGTGGATGGATGGGTGGATGGATTGTTAGGTGGATGGATGGAGATGGATGGATGGATGGATGGTTAACTGGATGGATGGATGGGGTGGATGGATTGTTAGGTGGGTAGATGGATGGATGGATGGTTAGGTGGGTGGATGGATGGATGGATGAATGGATGGATGGTTAGGTGGATGGGTGAGTGAGTGGATGGATGGAGATGGATGGATGGATGGATGGTTAACTGGATGGATGGATGGATTGTTAGGTGGATGGATGGATGGATAGTTAGGTGGATGGGTGAGTGGGTGGGTGGGTGGGTAGATGGATGGATGGATGGTTAGGTGGGTGGATGGATGGATGGATGGATGGATGGATTGTTAGGTGGATGGGTGGGTGGATGGATGGATGGATGGATGGGTGGATGGATGGATGGATGGATGGGTGGATGGATGGGTGGATGGTTAGGTGGATGGGTGAGTGGGTGGATGGATGGTTGGGTGGATGGATGGATGGTTAGGTGGATGGATGGATGGATGAATGGATACATGGATGGATTGTTAGGTGGATGGATGGATGTGGCACTGCATCTATTGTACTATGAGGACGTGAACCTGGCATAACCAACCATCCTGGCTGGCCCAGCACCCGAGAGAGGTTTGCTGAAATGCAGAAAACTCAGGATAGTTCCAGGCAAGTCAGCGTAAGTTGGCTGCCTTCCATGAACAACCAAATCCATCAAGTCCTTCAGTGTGGCTTTCCTGTGCCTGGCCTTGGGGAGAGAGGCAGAAATCAGAGACACAGCACTGGGAGGCAGACCAGAGATTCACTCCACCTGCACACAATCTTCCCCGGCAGGAAGAAAGGATCAGTTCCTCCTTCATCAGGGTGACTCTTGCTGATGGCACCAGCTAGCTGCTCCTGAGGGGAAGCAGTGGGGACCCCTGGAGGCCAGGGAAGCAGGGATCCTTGACTGCTAAGAGCAGTTGTGCTGGTAGGAAGCAGGCTTCTTTCTGGAACAGCGGTAAAGCAGAGAACTAGGGATTGCCTCCAAATCTGGGGCTTCTGCCCAGTGCCCTCAGAGGTCAGTTGGCCAGAACCCAATGTTTATAGCAATGCAGCCTGACATCCTTAAACACGTATCCAACAACCGGAGGAGTGGTGCACTCGCACACTGGAATTCCACCCAGCATTGGAAAGAAATGAACCACGTTTCACATGCATGAAGCGCAGAAAAAAACGACATTGAGTTAAAGAAGGAAAAAAGGTGCAGAAGGAAATCCTGTGTGAGTCTATTTGAATAAAGTTCAGGAATATACAAGTAAATCATACACTGTTTGGAGTAGACACAGAGCAGTTAAAACCATAAAGAAAAGTGAGTGAATGAACAATTCAAATCATAGGACAGAGTTCCCCTTCTGGGGACAGGGAACGAAGCCTGGAGGGGCAGCGGGGCTGGAGGCCAGGACCCCGGCCTGTGCCTCTGGGCCAGTGGTGGGTCCACAGACACATTGTGCGTATTTATTATTTACACCCCGATGTCTATGCATATTTCATAACGCAAGCAAGGACCCGAAAGTCAAGGCAAGAAGCTAACATGAATGGACAGGGAGCGAAGGGAAGGAGAACAGGGCAGGCAGGAGCTGCCAACGTGATCTCCCAGCCAGGGAGGCATCCCCAACCACTGACGGGGCCCATCTCTGAGTCTGATACCCCACCAGAGCATGGCATGGGCCAACACGTCTGCCCTCCTGCCTGGGGCTCCCATGGCGTGACCCCGAGGCTCTCCCACTGGGCTGGACAGGGCTGGACAGGGGTGCTGGCCCGGCTGCTAGTGGGAAATGTCCATCGGGGCACCAGGCAACTTCACCCTGGGGGGACCTGGCCCGGCCCTACCTTCCCTCCTTCCTCATTCCCACCTACCAGCCTCGGGATGGGGCTCCCTGCTGCACCCCCTCCACTTGGGTGCAGTGGGGAGGGAGCCGAAACCCAAGGTCCCGGGGGGGGGGGGGGGGGCACGCCTTTTCTCTCTTCAAAGTTTTCCTCCCAGGGGGTGAGGGGCGTGCAGGGTTGCCATCCTGTCCCCTTTGGCCAAACCCTATTCCGTGCCCCTCTCCATCTGCCCCAGGAGGGGCGCCCTAGAACCCCACGCGGCACCCACATGTGGGCCAGCACAAGGCAGCTAACCGCCAGCCCAGGAGGAGAACGCCATGGGCCCATCTTCCCTCTCCCTCCAATTGGACAGACTCTCCCGCCAGGGGCTTTCAGGGCCCCCTGGAGGCTGGTCCTGGGCGCTGGGCTGTCATCCCGCCTGCGGGGACTCCCCCACGCTCCCCAAGAAACCAAGATCCTCGCTGGCAGGCTCTGCTTCCCTGTGATGCTGGGCTGAGCCCTCCAGGACACCCCCAGGGCCCGCGGCGCCCCGCTCCTCCGCAGCCACTCTGGGATCTAGCTGCCCCACTGCCTTTGCAATGGACCTGCACTCCAGCACATTTGTTCGGTTTTATGGAGTATTGCGCGAAAATGCTGTGAAATTAGGTTCTGGCACTAATATCACGCTCTGCTTTTATGTCCAGCGCAGAGACTGAAAGGAACCAGGGCAGGCGAGGGGGGGTTACTGGGGCCACGGCTGGAGTTTCCAGTCCAGGGAATGGGGGAGGGAAGCACAGGCGCAGAGGGAGGCTGCGTGGGGGGCACTGTGAAAGGGCAGGGCTCCCAGACTCCTGCCCCGTCTGGGGCACCTTTGGGCCTGGGCCTGCTGGTCTCTGAGGCTGGTCACTGATGCCACCAGCAGAGCTGCTTCTCCGGGGCCAGAGAAGGAGGGAAAGGGGAGAAGGGTGAGGAGGAAGGGGAGGGAAGGAAGGGAGGAGGAGGAGCAGGGGGGAAGTGGAGGAAGGATGGAGATGGTGAGGAAGAGGGAAGAGAGGAGGGGGAGTGAGGGAAGGGACAGAAGGGGAAGGGAGGGGAGAAAGGGGAGGGAGGGAAGGAAGGAAGGGAGAGCGGAAGGAGGGGGAGCAGCCGCTCATGGGCCGAGGCCAGACCCTTTCCCTCTGAAGGCTGCTCTGCCGGGGTCCCTGGTTCCCAGAGCCCCGGCCAGCGTCCCCTCCCTCACCAGCTCCAGTCCTGCTCTCTGGGCTGTGAAACCCTCAGACGCGCGTCTTCCCACAGCACCCCAGCCCCAGCCACGCGCGCGCACACGCACGGGGACATACAGCCCGGGCCCCGTTCCCACGGCTCGGCCGGCCCCGCGTCCCGCCGACAGGGCTCCTCCCCGCCGGCTTCCGCGGGCTGGCATTGGACTTGGCCCACCCTGGAGGCCGCCCTGCGGGCCGGAGGCGTCGGAGCTGCGCGGCCAGGTCGGCCCAGCCGCGTGACTTGCCCCAGCTCACCCGGCCTGTCAGGGACGGGGCCTGAGAGCATCTCTCCCGCTGCAGAGGCTCCTCCTGCCCCCGCCCTCAGGGGGAGGAATCGGACGGGAGCACAGGAAGGGGAACCAGAAACACCGCTGGGTCGGGCCGCGGAGCTCAGCGGCAGGCGGGGCGCCGGGGTCACTGGGAGGAGCCGGAGCCGGGCGCTCGCCGGCGGCGCCCTGCCCACCTCGCGGAGAGGGTGTCCGGCAGCTGGGACGGGGCCATCTCCAGCTGGCCACCCCCGACCGATGTCGCTTATTTTAAGGAAGCACAACTCTGGCCAGCGCGGCCACCTGCATTGTTTGTCTGACTCAAAGGGAGAGAAAAGAAGCCCCGCGAGGCGCGAGGCGGGAGTGGAAACTGGCGGAGCCCCGCCCCAGCTCAGGACTGGGCCCGCTGCCCTGCCCTAAATTTAACCAGCTGGAAATCTTTTTTAAGTCACATCCTATTGAACCTTTTGAAATAAAGATTTGCCTTTTAATGGGAAATGTGCATTTCATTGTGAAGAAAGAGTGAGCAGCCTCCGGGCTTTGGCTGCAAACCCAGGGAAGCTCCGGGTGTGGGCGCCCCGCCCCCAACGCTGCCCCTGGGCTGGGGACGGTTCCCAGCTGGTGGGCACACTGGCTTCCGCGGAGCCAGCAGGAGACCGAGAGGTGCCCGCCAAGAAAATAAATATGTTATTGGTCCCACAGGGCAGGCCCCGCGATCGTGGGGAGCCCACGGCAGCGCCCCCAGGCCAGGCTCCCATCCCGCGGCTGCATCTCAGAGGGGGGCCCTCCTCCCCGCTGGTGGGCGGGGCACAGCCGGAGAGCCACAGATCAAGGCCCCACAGAGAACAGGAAACATGCTCTCCGTGGGGACGGCGTGTCACCAAAGTGCGCCGATGCAGAGGTCCCAAACACGCAAGACACGCTCACCACATTGGACTCCGTGAGCCTGTGCGAGGGGCCGGCTGCGGGGAGCCCAGCCCGGCCCTCTCCGACCTCACCATCTCCTGGAGATCCCTGACAGAAAGGGGGGCCCAGGGCGGGATAACTCTGGTCCAGGTGAAGCAGGGCAGGGGTGCAGAGAAAGGAGAGGGAATGTAGGGCTGCAGAGCTGGAGGCTAGGAGCCCCCCCACCCTGGCCTGGCTGGCTCCTGCCTGGGAGGCGCCCTGCTGACCACCCCCCCACCATGACGTCATGACGGTGTCAGGATGGAAACCAAGCCCCCAAAGCCTTCTTCCCCAAGGAGGCAAACAGGTCCCTCGTTAACCGTTAACCATCTGTTTTCTGAGCTAGTTTGCCTGCCTGACTTCCCTCTTCCTTTTGCCAAAAGAGCACATTTTCGTCCTTTTCGCCATTTTTATCTCAAGGCCATGCGAGCCGGCAGTTGGGCCGTGAATCAGGTTGCATGGCCCCCGGGTTAGTGTCCTTTGTTCTGGGCCTGTACGTACGACCGGGATGTGTCCCTGTAGGGGGTGACAAGGGCCAGTCCTGCTGCTCCAGGTCAAAGGGCCACGTCCGCCCCTCCATCCCCTGGACCCAGCTCCGTGGGACCGGGACGCGCCGTGAGCATGAGCTGGAGCAAAGCCCATCTCTCCCTTGGAGATGAGTTCGCGGGTCAGGCCACCACGGCTCCAGTAGGAACCAGACAAAACGTGGAAAAATTCAGGCTACAATGTCGCCCACACCCATGCGCCGTCCCCGACAGCGGGGCGACGCAGTCACCCGTCTGCTGGTCCCACCGGCCCCCAGGGTTCGCGGAGAAGGCAGGCAAAGGAGGAGCCAGGCTCTGGCTGGCCCCTGACTCCTAACCCCCACCCACCGCCTCGTCTCCTCTCTCCCTGCTCTGGCCTCCCAGGATGGGAAAGCAGGGCTCCGTGATCACTGTAGTACGCGGGGAGACAGACCCTCTGGAGCAATTTCCGGGCCCCGGCCCCCCGACAAAGTCCTGACCATTCCGGGAGCTCCCTGCCTCCTGGGTGTGACAGACCCAGGGGCAGAAAGACAATGGGGAGAAACCGATCCTTCAGCCTAAACTATTCTAGGAATTTGTGCTGCTACTTTGCCCACAGAATCTGTCTTCTGTTCGTTCAAAGATGAGGGAGCCACGGAGCCACGTTCCCGAGAAAGGGGAGCTGCTGCTTTGTTTTGCTCCAGCAGTCCACACAGGCGGAGGTGGGCACGGCGCACTGGCGTCCCCGTGTTGGGGTTCCGCGGGCTGTCGTCCCCAGGGCGGCCGGTGCGTGGTTTCATCAGAGGCTTGCCTGGGGAAGGAGCCACTTCCTGGCTCCCACTGGCTGTCGGCACAACTCCCTTCCCTGTGGTCCTAGGCTCTTATGTCCTTTGGGCTGTTGGCTGGGGCGGCTCTCAGCGCCCGGGCCACCCGCAAACCCTACCCTCCCACTCCCACGCCTCTGATCTGACTGCCCTTCCGGGAACAGGGTCCTCCTTATGGCTTCTGAGCTCTAGGAGGCACGAGGGTGGGATGGTCAGGAGGCCAAGGCCAGGGCCCCCCCGGACACCCACGCCCTGGGGCTCTCGGAGAAGACGCTCACCTTCTTCACCCCTTCCTGCTCCCAGCGGTGCTCTAAGGACAGACCTCGGGGACAGCAACAAGTTCTATGGCTTCAGGACGCACCTTGGGCTCCAAAGCCCCCACGTCACAGCCCGGTGGCTCCCTCTCACCCCCCAGCACCACGCAAAGGATGGGGTGGAATGCGGCGATTCATGACTAACCCAGAGAAGCTGATGGGTGGCCCGTTTTCTGTTTTGGGGCTTTTCCACTAAGCCTCAGGGACCTGGAGCTCTAGCTCCAGGAGAGAAGGCGGAGCAAGATGGCAGTCAGGAAAAAACCTATGAAAAAGGAAACATCTCAATAAAAGGTATTAAAAGATAAAGCAGTGATACATTTTTAAACATTTTGCATTTGTTTTCCTGAAGGTCTCGACAACTGGCTTCCAGACGAGCAGAAGGTAGACTTTAGAAAGGTGCTTCTGATTGTCTCCCGCGCAGCCCCCTGGCCCGCCTGCACCCAGCCCCCATTTATGGAGGCGGCTTTTCCGGCCCCCCTTGGCGGCCCGTCTGCCGGTGCGGTGATGGGGGCTAGGGCTTTACAGCCGGGCGACCCGGACACGCGGGGGCCACCCGGCCTCCCCGGTGCGTCTTGTATTATTCAACACCCGGTGCTTTCAGCTCAAGGGCTGCAGAGCTTCTGTTCCCAGCAGAGGGAAAGGAACCGAAGGAATATTTGCAAAAAGCTGAGTTCAGTAAATATTTTATGCCCGTTAATGTGATGGCTCGAGATGATGTGTGGGCTTGGCCCAGGGGAGGGGAGCATGTGCCACGGAACGTGCAGAGGGTCCCCAGGGGGTCCCTGCCAGCAGCTAGCTGAACGTACCCCCCCAGTTCTCAGCCTGCTGGCCAGGACTGACCCCAGACCTCCCCCATGCCCCCTCAATGGCCCTCAGACACTGGCTTGGTTTCCAGGAGAGGCTTAAAGAAGCAAAACACGAAGGCCTGGTGCCCTTCCTAAAAAGGGAAACGTTCCCTGAGCTCAGTTAACGTGGTTCTCAAAGTGGGGTCCCAGGAACAACGGCCAGATGAAATGTGGATTCTCGGGGCTTGCCCAAGACGCCACGGAGTCAGACGCTGTGGGCACGGGATCCCACAACTGGGATGACCAACCCCTCTAGGGACTCAGACACAAGATCAGGGCCGGGTGCTGGGGGTGGGGGAGCAGTGGGTCCCGGGCGAGGGTGGCGGGGGGTTCCCAGCCAGTAGCCGCTGTGGTCTGGATGCGTTGCTGTGAGTGCATTTCATAGCTGGGGAGCCCAAATGCACCCCTCCCTCCCCAGCAGAGGGGGTCTGGGAGGGAGCCAAAGAAGCGTGGCCACACGGAGCCAGGCGGCACTGCCGCCCCAAATCTGGGAGCCCCCACTGCCCCTCCCCACTGCCAGGGCCTAGAATCTTGGCTGGGGCCCGGCATCTGGGGACTGAGCAGAAAGGCGGGAGCCCAGCTACAGTGGGCAGGAAGGAGGGAGCAGAGGCCCCCGCCTCGGCCTGCCTATGCTGGACTGTGCCCCCATCATGACATTGTCCTTGGCCTGATCCTTCAGGCAGGGAGTCAGACCTTCCTCCGCAGGAAGCAGGAAAGGACGCCAGAGTGGGGGCAGGGGGGCGGGGACTCTGCCGAGAAGCCACAGCAGCCCAGCAAGGAGCCTCCATGCACACACCTGGCCCCAGGCCCCTCTCCCGCCGGCCCCATCGCGGGGGGCTCCCCCACCGCCCTCCCAGGACTCCGCGATGATGGGGGCCTTCCTTGCAGACAGAGGCTTCCCTCCCAGGTCAGGCTGGAGTAAAACCCAGAGGTGGGAGCCTGATGCGCAAGGCTAACAGGGAGCTCGGGAAAGGGCGTACCCCATCATCCTTCCCTCCCTGGAGGCTTCTCACCAGAAAGTTCCTCCACCAGCTAGATGAGTCCGTTGGTGCCAACGGAAGAGAGAAGTTCTCCTGGACCTGGTGAGAAGGGGGCGGGTAGTGCGTCTTCTGTCTTCCTTCTAGAGGGCCCTGAAGGGAGGGGACAAGGCCTGGGGGAGGCAGGCAGGGACGACATTAGGAACAGCAGGACCCAGGGAGGGACACGGGGTGGGGGAGGGGCCGGACAGGGCGCAGTGGGGGGACAGGGAGGGCTGGCACAGTAAAGTCTCAGGCGCCGCCATGGGGTGCAGCAAGGAGATGCCCCAACTTTCCGTCCTGAGGATCAATGGCAGCCAAAGCCATTAGCCACGAAAACGAGATGGAAGGGAAGGGCCCGGTCAGCGATCTATAGCGGGTTGAGCAGGACGGGCGGGAGAGGACCCAGCAGAGGACACCAGCGTCTGGCCGCTGACATCTCGGAATTCTTCCGCCCCCATCAGGGCCCTGCTCTTGCCACCACAGTCTGGGCTCAGTGTGGCCCAAGAGAGCCGTGCAGCCTCCTGGGAGGGCCGAGCAAACAGCGCCAGGGGCAGGCGGTCCCCATGGGGCTGGGTGTCCCCAGGGGCGACCGCAGCAGCGCTAGGGGGTGGAAGTCCAGCGGCCACGGCTCAGAGGACGTGGGAGGCCCAGGGCAGGGGAAGAGCTGAGGACTCGGGCTCAGAAAGGAGCGTCAGGTCATGCAAGGGCAGGTGAGCCCGCCTTCCCGTCCAAGGGGCCCCTGCCTAAGACAGAGTCTGCGAGAGGTGTGCAGGGGCCCTGCTTCTGGGGCAGCCTCACCCTCGCCCGAGAGAGGCAGCGCCCGCCAGGGCAGGCTGGAAACCCCCGCGCTTCCATTCCTGCACGTTTGAGGACACGAGTGCTGTGTGGCCTCAAGCAGGCCACTTGACCTCTCTGGGCCCTCTTGGCGAGATCTATGAGATCAGTGGTATTGAAGGGCTCGTGCGAAGCCCGCCCCTAGTGTGGGCGCGGCGTTCCGGTCAAGGGAACGGCAGCAACCTTCCTGAGACAGTGAGAGCCCCCTCCTGGATTTCTGGGTCTCAGCCACAAACATGTGTCCCCACACCGATGCTGGGCATGAAGGAGAGGTAGAGGGCAACCACGCTGGGGCAGTGGACCACGCGGCCCCATCTCACCATCGCAGACCCAGCAGGGCCGGCCAGGGGCCCCCGAGCCCCCTTCCGCTGGACACACTCTGGCTGTCCCCCGACCCCGGGCCCCTCCGAGACCCCGGCAGCACTTGCAGGTCTCCGTCCCACGAGGCGTGGGCCTGGGTCAGGTGCCAGCCCCCTGCAAGGACCTTACGGAAGCCCTGGGCCACTCTGTCCTCGCCTTGAAATGGGAACATGAGTCCTCACGGCAACTACAAGAACAGCGGCACCAGGGGTCACAGCGGGACCGCAGGAGTCGTCCCCACCCTGTCCCTGAGTGGAGAGCTCTGCAGAGTTCTCTGGGCACAAGGGAGCGCCTCCCCGGAGAACAGGAACTCCTCCCTCCCGGCTCCCAGCTCACGGGGGCCCCTCAAGGCGGCTGGGGAAGCGAGGTCGCAGGTCTCAAGTGGAAACGAGTCACATCTGCAGAACCGGGGACGCCCACAAGGTCCTGGGGGGTCCCGGGCACGGGGAGGGAGGGGAAGCCGAGCAGAGTGGACAAGGAGCGGACGGGCGGGGAGGGGGAGGAGGAAGGCAGGAGAGCCAGGGTCCCCCACGCCCACAGCCCACGCACGGGAACAGCAGAGGACCACAGGAAGGGGCTGAGTCCCTGTGTGCCTCAGTTTCCCCCACGTGCAGCACGGGGCAGCACGCAGTCAGCGTCACGCCGAGAAGGAGCCTGGCACTGCCAGGATTTCAACAAGGAGCTTCAGCATCATCTGTGGACCATTAAGAAGGACCTGGTTAAAAAAAGTTAAGGCGTGCCCAGGACGCTGGCTCCGGCAGGACCAAGGCTAAACCGGAACCCCACGGAGACGCTCGGCGCGGCCCTGGGCGGGGACAACGCCCACCCTCGCCAAGGGGTCCACGTAAAGAAAAACGCAACAGCTGTTCGAATAAAACGCTGTACACGCACGTTCACAGCCCCAATCTTGCCAAGAGCGGAAGGCAGGAGCAGTCCATACAGGCGTCGAGGCACGAAAGGAGACGCAAAATGGGGCCCGGCCACGCCGTGGAATACTCCTCAGCCGTGCCAAGGCCTGGACGTCCTGCAACACGGACGGAGCCTGAGAACACGGTTCTCCGGGGCCAGAACCGGACGCAAAGACCCCACGCTGGACGATTCCATCCGTATGAAATGCCCTGTGCGGGCGGCTGCAGGGGCAGAGGGAGGGCCACCGGGGTGGCCACGGACGATGCTCTGGAGCGGACAGCGGGGGCGCTGGCACACCCTGCCAGGCACGGACGCCACGGACTTTAACATGGTTTGTCTAACGTTCGCAGGCTCCACCCCAGGGGGCTCCGGGTGGGCGCAGGACGGGGTCTTATCGTCTGCCTGTGTCGGGAGCCCCTTGGCTTCACCTAGTGCCACGCGCTCTACCCGGGCACCCCCGGACCCTCGGGAGACGCTCGGGAATCCCTCCAGCTCCGTGAGCACCGGCCCGGTGCCGGCTGCAGGGAGGGGGCTACAAGACCCCAGGGCAGCCCTGGGCAGGACACCCAGTCCGGAGCCCTGGGACAGAAGGGATCCTGCAGAACACAAGCAGGCCTGGGCCTGCTCCCAATTCAGCCCCGGGTGGACGAGCAGAGCCCCACCAGGGGCCTGGAGCAGATGGGGCAGGCTCCGGAGCCCTGCCCAGCCCACCATCTGTCCTGACAGTCGGCCCATCTGCCTGGCAGCCCCCCTCCCGGCCCACCATCTGCCGGCCTGCCCAGGCCTCCTCCTGGCTCCCCCAGGGCCCTCGGGAGGGGACAGGGAAGGAGCCAGAGCCGGGACCTGGCCGCCTCGGCCCGACCCCATCTGGCACCCCTGCAGGGAAGGGGACAGCAAGAACCCAGCCAGAGTAGGGCCACCTCCACGGAGGCTGCTCCACGACTAGGGGGTGGCAGGGAGAGGATGGGAGGGCGTCGCCCCCGGAGGAGGCAGCAGCCACATCCCTCCTCTTCCCGCAAGGCCTGGCATCCCTGCTGAAAAGGTCTTGACTGGCCCCTTGTCCAGGCCTTCCCTGCCCACTCGGCTTGCCCCCCCACCCCCCGGCACCTCCTCCAGCTTCCCTGAGGAGGAAGAAAAGGAATCTCCCTCTGGGACCCCAAGGGCAGGCTGGTGAGGGTGGAGGGGCATCAGAAACCCCAGCTCTGCCTCTAAGGCCCCCGTGTTGGCAACCCCAAATCTCCCAGCCCTTCGGTCCCGAGGCACCCGGTGCCGAGAGGGCCAGGCCTGCCTTCGGAAGCCCACCTCGGGCTCTGGGCTTCGCGGGCCCTTGGGGGCCAGTGGCTGAGTCGCGGTGACAAACGATGTGGCCTCAACCCCTCCCTCTGCCTTGGGCCTTTTGCTCATGAAACCCCCCAGCCCCCCACGTCCTCCCTGGATCCCCTCACAATGTGACACGATCACTCGGCCATAGAAAAAATGTGGGGTGCATGAGCTCTACTTGCTGAGAGGCGGAGGAAGGGAAGGGCTGGCAGGGGTGAGGCAGGGCATGACGGCCTACCAGGCCCTCTGTCTGGCTTCCTCCTGGAGGGTCAGACACGGAAGCAGGTCCACGGTGCCAAGCGTGGATGGCAGCCCAGCAGGCGGTCAGTCCCTGTCTGGTCCCACAGGCACCCCCCCACTCCGCATCCTGCCCTGAGAGCCCCCAGGACGGGCCCCCGCAGGGAAGGTGGTGGGGAGCTGGAGCACAGGAGCCCCCAGCTGCTGCTGCGGCCCCTCTCCCTCCCCAGGGGCAAGTGACAGATCGGGACCGAGCCCCACCTTCCATCCATCAAGACCCTCAAGCAGGACCCCAGGAAGATCTTCTTCTTGCCACGCCGGATGGAGGACACCTTCCTGGCGACCCGCCATTCACCAGGCACCCTAGAACCAGGGATCCCCTTCCTGCCATCCGCCACACTGGACTGCCCCCCATTCCCGCCTGGGGCAGGAAGCTGGAACCCCGGGTGCTGGTCACCTCACTCCAGCGACACCCACCTGCCCCGCAGCCTCAGTGGGCTAACCAACAGACGTCGGTTTCCCTGGTAGGGGCAGGTGGAGACGAGCCACCTCGGAGCCCCATCAGCAGGGCGGGGCCCAGTGGCTTTGGGGCTGTCACCATCGCGGGCACAAGCATGCTGGGGTTGGGGCCTGCACCAGCAAACCCACATCCACACACCCTGTGGGGGGTGGGGGCACAGTGGACTCTGTCCTCCTTTGGCCCCCCAGGGCCCGGCTGCGGAACCAGATGGGTTCAACGTGGGGGAGGCCCCAGCAGCGCTGAGCGCAAGGCCAGCAGATCAGTGGCTGGACAGCGCCATCTGGTGTCCTTCGCAGAGACTACAAAGCCAGGCGACCTTTTTGTTCCGGATCTGGGGTTTTCAGGCAAGGGATTTCTTTCCCTCTTCCCAGCAGGGCTCCGTGACTATCAGAACCCCCTGCCCTCTAATCGGATTCTGCTTAGATATGGCTAGTTATCAGAAGGCCCAACTCAAGCACTTCAAACAAGACAGGCAATAAATCCGCCAAGAGAGCTTCTCCCCAGTGAGCCTCCAGTGAAGCGAGCGGGCTGCCCGAGGGAGTCACCCTTCCTTCCGTTCCCGATGTGACAGGGCCCCTGGCCTGCCACCGCTGCGGGGGGAATCAGAAACCCCTGGCCAACGAGGGACAAATCAAGCCTAAACAGAAAACTACTGGTTACAACAGGCTAAATACATTAAATAAATAAATATGTAGAAAAAGAGAAAACAGGGCACCTGGGTGGCGCAGTTGGTTGAGCGACTGCCTTCGGCTCAGGTCATGATTCCGGAGTCCCAGGATCGAGTCCCACATTGGGCACCCAGCTCCATGGGGAGTCCGCTTCTCACTCTGACCTTCTCCCTTCTCATGCTCTCGCTCACTCTCTCTCTCCTAATAAATAAATAAATAAAATCTTTAAAAAAAAAAAGAAAAGAAAAAGAGAAAACAAAACAAAATTTCACTGGAAACCCCCTGGATGTAATAGGCCCCCAACTCTACATTGAAAAGTGTTCGTGAAAAGAAACGAATTAAGGCTATTCCTTGTGGAGCTGGACTCCTGTAAATCGGGTTGATGGGGTTTGATTATCAGGAGGATTCGAACTCCTCAGGGCAGACGGATGATGCCCTTCGGAAATCGCCATCTTACAAGCTCTCGTGACCTAAGTATTTCTTGCAACGGTCATGGGCGGATGAGGCCATCGCCGAGAGATGTTAGCAAAGAGCTGGGGCGTGCCGGCACCTGCTGACTGGTCCCAGCATCGCGGCGAGCCTCGGGGGGACACACACGCCGGCCCGGGAAGGGTTCTGGCCGAGAGAGGAGCCTGCATCCGACCCAGCTGAACTTCTGTTTCCAGGAGACATGGGAACAAAGTGCCGCCGTCGGAGGCGATCAGCTCAATGGGATGGAGACCTCGCGGACGCGGGCCCGACAGTGGATCTGGCTTCTCCAAGTCACGGCAGGAGGGAAATTGGGGTGGGGTGATGCCCGAGCCAGACCCAGAGAGATGTAAGAGGCCCGGCGATCAAACTTAATGTGTGGACCTTGTTGGGAACCCAATTTAAACAAACCAACTGCAAAAAGGTATTTTCGAGGCCATCTGAGAAGTCAGTTATGGACGGGGCTTTAGCCCGTTGGGAGGAATTCCTGCTGATTTTGATACTGTGTGATCAAAGCTGTAATTATGTCACAAAGTTTCCTGTATTTGGTGGAACAAAACCTCAGACCTTCTGCTCAGGGTCTGAGGATACTTCAGCCCAAGGGAAGAGCAAAACTCTAGGAAACAATAAAGAAAGCAAACATGACCGTTCTCAGCAACTGTCCCATCAGGGTGAGCATGCACGGGAGAGTGGATTGTGTATTCTGTCTTTGGGGGATTATGAAAACTTCCATTAGACAAACTTTTTAAAAGGAAGACACGTCCTGCCTCCTGCAAACTTCACCTGACATGAACCTTCTGGTAGAGGCATCATCGCAGAAGCTGAGCCATCCTGCATCCCAGACCCGTCTCCTCTCTTTCTCAGGGGACCGGTCTTAGGCAGGGAACATCTCTGGTGTCATAGTTTATGGTCCCTGTGTCCCTGAGTCCGTAGGGCTCTGCAGCAGGGCTGGGCCCCTGGGCGGGGAGCCTGCCCGGTCCCCACAGGCTCCAGCACCCTGGGTCCTTGAGCCGCCCGAGCCAGCTGTTAGTCCCTGGCGATAAGGATTTGATGATTCTGCATCATCTTATCCCTCCCAGAAACCAGCTGAGATGTGGTTGATAAAAAAAAACATTCTCAGCTGGCAAAGCACTTTCTCCAGCCACCGAAGCCTCCCCGGCGGTGCCTTCAACGTCCCTGAGAGCAGAGATACACCACACTTTCCGCATGCGGGGGGGCTTCACAGCTGTGCCCACAACCAGGGGCCTCCGAGGGTCACTCCTTCCCTGTCCCCCGCGTACTCTCAGACTCCAAGCAACCTGTCCGGGAAGGTTCTGGGTTTCAGATCTCCATCTACACCCCCAGCCTTCAGAAAGCACTTCCCTCATTGCCTCTCACACAGCAGGTGCCCCCGTAAGTGCTGGCCAGAGCGGCCCTGCAGAGAAGGGGACTCAGATGGAGGGTCACAGAGATGCATGTAAATTAACAAGGTGTTGTGCTGTGGCCGCATTACAGGGGTCAGCCTCCAGCGAGATTTCCTGAACCTTCCCCTGGGGGGTCTCAGTGGCCAGAGCGCAGGAAGGACATCCACACTCTCTCCCCCGCCCTCCCTGGGACCCGGGCCCGGGTGGGTCACAGTGGCCCACACGGCGGTTCTTGACGTCACCCATCCACAGCCCGGGCTCGGCCACCGGGAGAAGGACTCTCTGATGACAGCAGCGCCCACGTAAAGGGGGTTCTCTGCCCGAGGACCTTTGCTGCACCAGAGGGACACCATCCTCCCCTAGGTGGGGGCGAGGAGTTGAGAGGGACAGGTGCAGCAGTGACATGTTAGCTGTCCCTTATCTGCCCAGCGTGGCCAAAGGTAGTCCCTTATCTGCTTGCCATGTCCCTTCTTCACTATCTGGGCACACACAGCATCCGAGCGGCCATAAAGTAGTTCTGGAGATACCAGGTGCTCTGAGCTCCCCGGAGGGAAGGTCCTGTGACCGCGGCCCCGATGGACCCAGAAGCCATCTGTCCTCTTCCTGCTGCCCAGCGTCCAGAAGGGCCCTGGACTGGCCTGGCCTTCGGGCAAAGTCAGCAGCGCCACGGCCCCCACCAGGGTGGTTGGCCGCGTGCCGGGAGCCTCTACACTGTGCAGAGAGCCCCAGACACGGCCCCTGCCCCCCCGCGCCCCCATGGCTGCAGGCGCCTCCCCACCCCTGCCCAGCAGAGCTCAGCCACTGGGGCAAGAGGGAAAGCCTCGAACGCCAGGGCACCCTGGAAACACACTCTGGGGAGGTTCCAAGCCTGAGTCCTCCTGGAGGCCGTGGCTGGGGTCAGAGGCCCAGACTGGCCGGAGCTCTGAGGAGAAAATGCAGGGAAAGATTTATGCCTGAAACACCTAGGGGACAGCGACAAAGCAAGTTCCAGGGAAAAAACCCTCACGGATTAGCTGCAGGGGAGATGGGTTCCCCTTGGGGGTTTGGGGAGGGCCAGCCGCAGACAGACCAAGGGGGTGTCCAGCCTGGCCAGCCAGGGCCAGGAAAGGGAGGGTCCCGGACACACCAGCCCCTGCCCCAAGACACACCCAGAGCCAGGGTCCCTGGGGGGATCGAGGTGGGAAGTTGGGAGTGTACCCCCAAGTCCCCTTGTTCTGTCCCCCTCTGCCTTCCTGCCCCAGCCAGCTGACAGTGCTGCTGACCACCCCGCCCGCACAACCCTGCCTTGTCCTCCAGGGGCCAAGGTCTCCGAGAAGGTGGGGAGATGCCCACCCAGGCCTTCACTGCCCAGGGAGAAGCGCATGCCCCAAGGACAGACACCCTGATGCTGAACCCCTCATTTCTCATCGTCCTCCCTGTGACGGGCGTGCTGGGGCCTGCTGGGGCCTGCTGGCACTGGGGGTGGGGGCAGGTCAGACCAAGGAGGTCTCCCTGGGGCAGATTCTCCCTGGGGAATGCTATGGGCCACAGGGTCGCCGGGTCCCCCAGCACATCGAGCCTAGCATGACCTGGGTGTCGGGCTGAGCCCCGGGGTATCTCCCCTCTCCTCCCACATGCAGCCATTAAGGAGAAGTCCACAGATCCACACGAGCCAATGGGGACAGAGGCAGTAGTGGAAAGTGTGGCTGGAGGGGGACCTACATCTCAACTAGCACCAGAGGCCAAGGCCAAGGCCGGCAGGAATGGGACAGCTGGCCAGGCCTGCGTGCCGGCCCCGGGGCCACCTGCCCAAGACCCCACCCGCATCTTTCCCAGGCGACCAAGTCCTTCCCCGATCACCCGTCCCCAAGGGGAACGCAGGGCCGGTGCCTCACGGGCACCCAGGTGCCAGAGGCAGGAAGGGCTGGGCTGATCCAAAGCTCGGACTCCACCACTGCCCGACCTCCACAGCCAGGCGAGACCCGCCCCGCCCCCCCGGCGTGGTCGGCCCCCACCCGGCCCCTCTGGGGTCCTCCAAGCCAGGCTAGTGGGGAGGGCAGGGGTGTCCTTCGTGCATATCCAGAAAGCGAGCTTCTTAAACAGGCAGGGGCCGTGGGGCACTGACTATAAGCCCACAGAGGCCACAGACAGAGCCACACGCCCTGCCCGGGGGCCCCCACTGCCCCCCACCAACCTCCGGGGACGCCTCCTCGGGCCCCTGCGTGGAGGTCCTAGAGGCAGGGCCCTGCTGAGTCTGGGCGTCCAGCCAGCCCAGCCCTGACCTGGGGTGACCAGTCCTCAGGCTCTCTGGACCTGGGGGTCCGTTCTCACGTGATGGCAGCTGATGGCCCCGAGTAAACAGTGGACAGCTGTGCTCGGGGAGGAGCCTAGGGGGGGACAGCGAGCAGGGGACAAGAGGAAGCCAGGAGAAGGTGAGCACATGGACAGGAGCCGAGCCATCCAAGCAGGAGAGCTGATGGAGGGCAGGGGTGGAGGAGGGAGGGTGACAGGGTGATGGCCATGATGGCCTGTGATGGCCCGAGGGGGTGACGGCCCCCAAGAACGGCCAGCTCCGCCCAGAAACAGCCACAGAGCCCCATCCTGCAGCCCCCAGGAGAGATCACCGGCCCCGGGAGCCTGCCTGGGGCGTGGGGTCCAGGGCGTGGGGTCCGGGGCACAGCCCCCAGCCCAGCTGGGCGGGGAGGAGGTGATGGTGGGTGAGGAACACTGGGGGCTCCCGACTCCCAAACCGGCCTAAACCGCAGTCTGGTGGCTTGGACCATCTCACAGGAAGGCCACTGATGGACCAGAGGTCCCAGGCCTGCGAGGCTCAGCAGGGCCCGGGGGAGTCCTGATTCTGAGCTCAGCTCAGGCCCTGCTGGCTGGAACCCCCACACCCGTGCCCCACGCCCCCACAGGCAGCGAGCACCCCTGCACTGGCACCGAGAATGCTCCGTTCGGCAGCTCATCACTCACTAAGCACTAAGGCAGAATCAAAACTAACCTGTAGGGGCACCTGGGTGGCTCAGCGACTCTGCTTTCAGCTCAGGTCCTGCTCTCAGGGTCCCAAGATTGAGTCCCACATTAGGCTCCCTGCACAGCAGGGAGTCTGCTTCTCCCTCTGCCCGCTGCTCCCCCTGCTTGTTGCCTCCCTGTCTCTCTCTGACAAATAAATAAAATATTTAAAAACAAAACATTTATGGGACGCCTGGGGGGCTCAGTGGGTTAAAGCCTCTGCCTTCGGCTCAGGTCATGGTCTCAGGGTCCTGGGATCGAGCCCCGCATCGGGCTCCCTGCTCAGCGGGGAGCCTGCTTCCCCCTCTCTCTCTGCCTGCTTCTGCCTACTTGTGATCTCTCTCTCTGTCAAATAAATAAATAAAATCTTAAAAAAAAAAATTATGTCACACTCGACCCACATGTAAGTGGACGTTTGTGACGCTCCCTCGGGTTGTGAGCTTCAAAATTATGTTTATTTCCCTCTCTAGGCTGGTCTGTACGTTCCAAACGTTCTGAAACGAGTATGAATTACTTCCAAAATTATCTTCCTAATTATCACTAAGCATCTAAAACTATCTTACTTATTCGTAAAATGGGGGTGGGGGTGGGTAGAGGTTTCACGACCGTGATTTCGGTTTGCGGGTCTGTCCTCCTCCCCGTCCAGAAACCCCTGACACAGCCGGGGCCTCGCTGGGATTGTCCACCAACCAGGCAGCATCTAGAATTCTCCAACTGAGTGCTGAATCCTTGGCATCTCAAAAAGGCCCCAGGATTCCCGGGTCTTTTTATTTTTAAATGTTTACTTGCAGTAAAATACACAGAACATGAGATTCACATTCACACTGCTGTGCACCTGACCCGTGGAACTTTGTCACCGTCCCAAAGTGAAACCCCATCCCCATTAAACACTAACTCCCTGCCCCCTTTCTGACCCGTCGCACGCCCCCCATCCTATGCTCTGTCTCTAGGAGTCTGAGGACCCTAGGAACCTCCCAGAAACGGAAGCCTGCACTATCTGCCCTTTTGTGACTGGCTGACTCCACCTGGCTCCGTGCCCCCAGGTCCATTCACACGGCAGCAGGTGTCCGGATGTCCCTCCCGTCTACGGCAGCAGGCTTGTCCACTGCGTGGGCAGACCCTCATCCGGCGACGGACCCCCGGCTTGCTTCTGTGTTTTAGCTGCCGCGAATCGCTGCTGTGAACACGAGTGTGCGAATGTGAGCCCTGGTCCCTCGTTCAGGGAGCCAACCTCCCTCCCTCCCTCATTCCTCGGCGCTGGGCAAAGCACACCCACAAACGCGGAATTACACAGGTGACAAGAGGCTCAACAGATGAAGCGCAAAGGTCCCCGGCTCTGCCTGGGGCCACGGGGCAAAGCTCCCAAGTTGGGGGCGGAAGCCTCCTCCGCTCGGGAAGGAGATGGCGGCTCTGGGGAAGGAGAGCGATGCAGGGGTCCCCAGACACGGGGGACCCGCGGGGGCCGAGCGCACAGGGCCGGAAAGCCCTGAGAACCTAGGTGTTGTCCCTTTCGTGATGGAATCAGGACAGGGAAGGGAACGGTCTCGCTTTTATAAAATGTGGGTGGAACTGGAGTATTTTTCCAGGAGAAAGCCCAAGAAGGCCTGATACAGCAAATTTAGAGGCTGTGCCACTCAGGGGGCTGAGACACGGGGGCAAGCGTCCCTCCCTCCCTCCCTATCTCCCCCCACCCCTGCCTCCTGCTCCGTCCTCCTCCCTTCTCCCCCATGGTGGTCAAGCCCGCTGACCCCAGCACACTGACTGGTCTCTTTGGGGATCTCGCCCTGCAGGGCCACCCCTACCCTGGGCAGACCCCCACGGCCCAGAGCCCTCCCACCCGCCCCCCATCCTGGATTCCCAAACCAGGCGGCCCCAGCTCCGCGACCTCAGGGCCCCGTCTCTGCGCAGGTCAGGAGGGAGGCCAGGGAGGAGGGGAGAGGCTGCAAGGGAGGGGAGCACCGGAGTCCCCAGAGAGTCCTGCTAACCCGCAGCGCATAATCCTGTTAAAATATTAATCCTCATTTAGCTGGAGGCGAGGTGGCCGCGGAGATAAAGCTCCTGAGTGGTAATATAAGGCAGCAGCCACTGATAAAGTGGCTCGTTGCACTAATAAAATCCTGCTGTCGGGAGGTCGGGTCACCACCCCCCCACCTCCCCACCCCCGTCATCGGGAACCACCAGCAGCAGGCAGGTCCCAGCCGCAGCGGGCAGGGGGTGACCACCGCCTGCGACAGCAGAGGGAGGCTGGTTCTCAGCTCCTTCTCCCCCCACAGGGCCTAGCTGGACACTGGACGACTAGGAACCGCCAGCCTCGGGCCACTCTCTCCACAGGAGCACCACTGGCCACAAAGATCGTGATGCCTCCCGGCGGTTCACCTGCTGAGCCCAGGCCCGTCTGCGTGTGGCTGCTGCCGGCCTCCCGCTGCCCCCCACACCCCTGTCCCAGGCTCAATGGCTCAGGCCCCCCAGCGACAGGAGGATGGATGAAGCACCCCGTCCAGCCCCCAGCCAGGGGTTCCCAGGGCCTCCCTCCCAAGGTGGCCTGGCACAGCAATGGCGGCACCCGACCCTGTTTGGAAAGGGTCATCCGCCACGCCCCCAAGTCAAATTCTTCCTTCATTTCCACTCTGGCGGCAACACTCCTCTCCAGCAAATAGTGGGCCGGCAACACCGCGGCCTTCCCCCCGAAGGGGCATGGACTGGGCACTGGGAGAGGCCCACCAGACCCGAGCTTGCCACTTGTCACTGTGGACATGGGGAGGCTGGGCTCAGAACTTCCACACGCCTCCAACAGAGGGGGTGGCCCCCGGCCGGAGCCCCCGCTCCCGCGCCCAGCCCCCCGGCTGGGGTGTCGGGGGCTCCCTGGCAGGCCGCACCTGCCCAGGACTGTCCTAGTTTGGAGACGTCGCTCTCCCTGCTCTCACCACCCACGCCGTCTTTCCTTCCTGCCTACTGTGTGCCGGGCACCGTACCAGGAGACGGTATGGCCAGAAACAAGGGCACTGTCACTTGACACACCCAGCTCTTGGTCTCTAATATCGGCGCCAAGAAAAGGAACCGGGGCCCTTGAGAAACACTTGGTCCCAGGGATGGGGCAGCAAACACAGAGGGGAGCCTGGACAGCCTCTGGTCCTAGAGGGCAAGGATGGGCTCAAGGACACAAAGTGCCGAGCACTACAAGGGACCCAGGAGCCCACGGAAAGAGCTCCCGGCGGCCAAAGAGGGAGCAGTTGGAGCAAGGAGATGAACCAGATAGCAGTGGGTTATAATCCCCAGCGTGAAAGAGATACCCGAGTCCATACTGGCATAAATCACTGAACAGACGGATAAACGAGGAGAAGAGACAAATCTCCTGCTCAGAACTCCAAACAACAGATGTAGATACTCTGTCCCCAAGCGGAAGTGGGGCATGACCCCTCGCCCCCAAAGTGTGGGGGGCACAGGGCAACCTTCCTTCCAAAGAACAGAGTGCGAAAGAAGAACCGTCCTGCAGAGACACCTGGAGACGCGACCGTGGCGAGAGGTCACGCAGCAGCGATGAGTCACGTTGATAGGACGTACCCTTGATATGATATAATGGCAATGATACTTTATCTCTGTGCCCTTCCTCCCAAAACCCCCATGTAATCGACAGAAAAAGAACAGATAATGTCAACGGAGGAACATTCTATAGAATGCCTGACCAGCGCTCCTCCAAACTGTCCATGTCATCAAAAATAAGGAGAGTCCGAGAAACGATCAGATCCAAGAGGGACGCAGGGGACACGGTGATGACCTAACAGGATCCTGGCACAGAGCCAGGGCCGCGGGGCCGGCACTGAGGACATCTGAGCAGAACGCGGACTTGTACACACCGCGGAATGTAACACAGTATCAGTAGAGGAAACGGGGGGGGGGACTCTACCATCTTCGAGATGTTTCCGGAAGCCAAAGACTGTCGTCAAACAAAGAGTTTATTTTTAAAAAAATGTTTTCCCTAACCAAAAGTACGGTAGATACTTGCACACATTTTCCTTCCAAGCAGCGTATTTATTCATCCAACAAATACAGGACGATGCCCACTCTGGGCTGGTCCTCGTGCCAGACTCTGGGGATACGACGATGAACAGTAGGGCAGGCCCTGTCTTGAGGAAGCTTTGGGTCTACCGTCATCCTGAAGAACAACCCGTGTGCAAGAGAGCAGGGAAAGTTACGAGTGACAAATAGGAATGACAAATGAATGCCCACGAAAAACAGATTCCAGAGTAGAGATTCCAAAAACATATACATTACAAAATACAGAACTAATGAAGCCCCAAGATTCGATGGCCGCTTGGACCACCCGATCGACGGTCAGAGAGTATCAACACTCTGCCCCGGGGAGCAGAGCGAAGAAAGTGCGGCATGGAAAATCTCCTAGCCTCTCCGAGGTAATGCTCTCAGACATCACCACACACCTATTGAGGACATGGAAGGAATAAAAAATAAAACCCAGTGGACACCGTGGGGCAGAGGAGATGGGACAACTCGTGGCTCGTGGGACCAGAGACTCGTGGCCTCAGCCACAACCGACAGCAAGAGCACTCAAAGCACCGAGTGGCCTCTCCATGCTTGTCCAAGGACCCCTTCCCAGGGAGTGCACCCCAAGGAAATAACTGAGCATAAAAGGGAAAACTCAGGGATGCCACCATGGTGACCGCCGTACTGTGTCTAAAAGAAATCAACAGGACACCTGGGGGGCTCAGTCGGTGAAGCATCTACCTTCAGCTCAGGTCAAGATCTCAGGTCCTGGGATCGAGCCCCGCATCGGTCTCCTTGCTCCACGGGAAGTCTGCTTCTCCCTCTCCCTGGGCTGCTCCCCTTGCTTGTGCGTTCTCTCTCTCCCTCTCTCTCTCTCCCAAATAAATAAAATCTAAAAAAAAAAAAAAAGAAGAGGTTAACAGCCCCAAAGGCCAGCATGAGGGTCCTGAGTGGCCGGAAGGTCGAGGGCATTTAGAAGTGGGTCAAAGCAGGGTCGTGGAGCCTGGCTCCTCCTCTATGCTGGGTGACGGCCTCCGGTCCCCACACATGGAGTGAGCATATTACCCTCTCCCGCCGTCCAGAACCACCTGGAAGCCTGAATGAGATGCTGGGTAAGCCAGTGCTCGGGATACAGAAACGCCCCCTGACGGTGACGGTGGGAGAGTACGCCCTTCTTGTCGTGCCCTCGGAGGCCATGGAAGGGAGAGGAAACCGATGGAGGGTGAGCCCCGGGTGAGCTACACAGGGGAGAATTCCGGGCTGAGACGTCGAGGAGGGCGAGGAGGGGCGGGACTTGAATCTGCACACCGCGCCGCAGGGCCAGGGGGAGAGAGTGCGCGGTGAGACCCTGTCACCGCGGCCTCGCTCACCCTCACCCCTGCACACACCTGCCGCCAGGACCAGCGCTGGCTCCAAACCGACCCCGGTCTCTGCACCTCGGCCCTCGGGTCTGGCCCCTGGACCACAGCGTCGGTCCGACGCCTCTCCTGCCTCCCCCCTGCCCGCGCAGCAGCCTGCATTTCAGGCCACACCCCCAACCCAGCGAGGCGCCCGGAGCCCGGGGCCGTCCCGCTGAGCCCGACGGAAAACCCAAACAAGGAAACAGAAGCAGGACAGGGTGCGCGCACGTCTCCCTGCGAGGATGCAGCCCACGCCAGCCAGGGCGCCCTCGGGGCCCGCCCCCTCGGCGCACACACGCGCTGCCCGGGAGCCCCTCACCGTCCGGCCCGGGGCAGCCCCGCGCGGCGGGCAACAGCCGGAGGAAGACCCCACGAGGAAGACCCTGGGACTGGCTCATGACATTTTTCTTTCGTCCCATTGGGCAGGGTGGAGTCACATGGCCAAGCCTCACTGAAGAGGATGCTGGGAAATGTAGTCTTTATTCTTGGCAGCCATTTTATTCTGGAGGACAGCTAGCCTGTATGATCTAGGCTTCTCTTTGACCTGCCCCCCAGCCTCCAGCCCGACCTCGCCCCTCCTCCACCTCACCGCCCTTGGGAACCCCTGCAGTTCTTCACCTGCACGTGCGCCCCCTACCCGGAAGGCTTCCCTGCCCACTCTACTGCCCAGATCCATCCCGCAGGCCTCCCAGGATGTCAGACCCTCAGAACAGCCTTCTTGGTCCTTGCCCCCCAATACCGGTGTAAACGCAGCCCCGCTGTTCTCTCCCAGAGCACGGCTGCCCAGCCCTACCTGCGCCGGGGGAGGGAGGGTGAGCACGTCCACAGTCCTGCACCTGCTGTGTCCTGGCCCACCACTTGACATCCCCACCCCACCCCCACCCCTTCCGCACTGGTTGTAGGAACCGGTCCAGTCTGCCTGTCCCCGGTTCTCAGAGCCCGCTGCTTATGAGGATTCCTCCCCAGGGTGTGTTTCCCCGGGTTTCAGGGGAAGGGCCCAAGAATCTGCACCCATATTCCCTGGGCCACACCTCAAAGAGGCTCTGATGGCTTCCGTGGTGCCGGTGAGCCAGGAATCACTCAATGAGAACATCTGCTTGCTGCAGCCGGTCATAAGGTAGGGCCGCTGTTGGCAGGTTCATAGATGAAGACAATTTAAATCAGGACGTACCAGCTACTGGACACCTCCCCTGGGAGGACCTCCGACGGAATGTGGCCCAAATGTGTTTCTGTCCTTCACCTCCCCCTGGGCTCTGATCTCTGGGTCTGCACACACACCCCTCGCCCCAGCCCCTGGGGGCAGACCCAGCCCCTCCCCTCCCTGCAGTCTGGCCACAAAGGCCTTCCGCACACCACCCCCCATGCCCATGGCATCTGTCACTGCCCCAGCACCCATGCTGGCCTGGGCCACCACCCCCTCCCGCCCTGACCCCGGCAGACACCTCCCTGTGGTCGGCACCACAGCCCACCAGGAGCCAGGACCTGCCCCTGACCCGCTCCCTGGGCTCCTAGCCACGCCATCCTGACTGGTCCCTGACCACCCCCCAGGGTGCTGCCCCTCCCCCAGCCTCGCTGTTTTACCGTTTTACTTATTCACTCATCTGTCTCATTCACTGCTGGGCTCCCCAACTGTGAACCATGCCTGGCTCACAGAACGTGCTTTGTAGGTTCCAAGAGGGGGTCAGAGACAGAGATGGGGGGATGGGGGGGTGCACACTGAGCTCAGGGGTCCCTATCTCGTGCACACCCATCCCCATGAGCACAGGTAACAAGGGGCCCCGTCTTCTGACCCCCTTGTTGATGGAGCCCGCAGGTGAGATCACTCACAGCCGCGTGCCTCTCTGAGGTTCCACGGGACCCCGAGGGGCAGGTGCAGTGGGCGATAACCCGGGCCGTCAGGCTGTAGCCAGCCCGCCGCATCCCAGGATGCCCCTTCATGGGCACAGCAGGAAAAGGGGCTTACGTAAGCTGGGGCTCCCATGGACGAAGCCAGCCGTGGGTTGAGCTGCTGGCCCTTGGCTCCCGGGTCCTGGGAAGCCCGCCTCACGGCCCTGACCCAGGCAGGCCCGACACCCACGTACCCTAGAGCTCTCCCCAACTTGGAAGCAGGAGGGGGCCCCTCCCAGTGCTCCGGGGTCAGGGTGAGCAGGGCATGGGGGCCAAGAGTGACTAGGAGAGGTGGAGTGGGGACCCAGGCCTGCAGGATGGAGTGGCCCTTTCTGCTCTCCAGACCTCCAGGACTGGCCCCCATCCTCCCCGCGAGGACAGGTGCACGGGGGGGGGGGGAGGGAGAAGGGAGGAGCAGCCAGCCCAGAAGGTTCAGCTGGCAATAAAGGCAGACGCCGCGTGAGGGCTGGGCCAGGGTAGCAGGTGCACGGTGACCAGGGCTGTCTCCTGAGAAGCGGGTGCGTGCACGGTCCCGTGTTCCCGGAGGCACGGGGCAAGCCCGACCGGGCCGAGCCTGGGACTTTGCTCCTTGGCAGGAGCCAACCCGGACGCCTTCATGGCGGGGCGCTCTGCTGTCCTCCTGGCCCTGGCTCTGGCCGCCCTGCTGGCTCCAGGGGCAGCGGCTCCGCTCGGCAGGAAGGGCTCCCGGAGTAAGCTGCTGCTCGTGTCCTTTGACGGTTTCCGCTGGAACTACGACCAGGACGTGCAAACCCCCAACCTGGATGCCATGGCGCTGGACGGGGTGAAGGCCCGCTACATGACGCCGGCCTTCGTCACCATGACCAGCCCCTGTCACTTCACCCTGGTCACGGGTGAGTGCCCGCCTCGGGCTGGGGCCGGGGTGCCGGGAGGGGGCTGAGTATCCAGCGGGCCGACAGAGGGAACCTGGTGTGTGCACAGAGCCCAGTCCCCCGGGGGCCGCACCGGGACAAAGGAGACCAAGGAGGGGATGCTGTCCCTGGGAGACACAGCACTGCCAAGGGGGGTCATCAGCAAACCTCACTGTTGGCGGGAACTTACACAAGGCATCAAAATCCCCAGCGGTCCCATTTTAAGCAGTGACCCCCAACCAAGGTGGCAACCCAGGAGGGCTTCTGGAGGAAGTGAGCGTGGCCGAGCTCCAGACAGGCAGGAGACGTGAGCCTGAGGCTCCTGCTCTTCCCATGGCAGCTGCGGAGATGCCCTCAGACGCTCCATGGCTCTGTTTGGGCCGGACGTCCGGCACGCAGGCGTCAGGAGGGCTGCGCCCCCTTGGGAGACTCAAGGGGACTGTATCAGCCGTTCCCAGCCTCTGTGGCGCTTCCGTGGCCTGTCTCCCCAACCCCAGCTGTCTCGCCCATGTGTCTTTGCTCGTCTCGTGAGGATGCGTGGGCCCACCGTGACCCAGACTGTCCTCATCCTAACCTAACTCGTCACATTGGTAATGACCCTATTTCCAAGCAAGGTCACATGCTGAGGCTCCGGGTCACTGTGACCTTGGGGGGAGACCCTGTATGTTCATCCATATGCCAGCATTCTGTGACCAGAGCCCCTGCTGCAAGCATCTGGTTCTCCCCTCCTGCGCAGCACCTGTTTCCTTACTACGTCGTGGATGGGGACAGAGTGGGCAGGGGCACGCACCTCCTTGTCCCTCCTGGTGTAGCTTCCGGGCACGAGTGCGTGTGTGTCCCACGCAAAAAGTGAATTTTAGAAAACAGCTCGTGGATGGAGCTCCGTGTGGGGGATTTAAATGTCTGTCTGGGATTCTGCTTTATGCCTGGGCCGTAACTATGCCCTCAGTTCCCTCCCGAGAGCCATCTGGGTCGCTCCCCGTCTTTGCTAAAACCCACAAGACTACACATGACACCGGCACACCTGTGTGCACGTTTAGCTGCAGGAGAAACCGCTGGAACGGGTCGTGGAGACTGGGGGCTGGAGAGGATGTGTGTGTGACCCCGAACGGGGGCGCCCCCCACCCCCGGCCGTGTGTGGGAAAGCCTGCCCGCTTCCCTCCTGCCCTCGCACCTCCCACCTCCCCTCTGCCATCTCCGCCCCGCAGGCAGATACATCGAGAACCACGGAGTGGTGCACAACATGTACTACAACACCACCAGCAAGGTGAAGCTGCCCTACCATGCCACCCTAGGCATCCAGAGGTGGTGGGACAATGGCAGCTTACCCATCTGGATCACAGCGCAGCGGCAGGTAATGCTGGCCGCAGGCCCACAGGCGCAGTCGGGGGACAGGGGAAGGAAGGGCCTTGCGAGACCCACGCAGGCCTACTCCCGGCCCGGGGTCCTGGGCGCCCAGCACAGAGGGGTCCTGAGTAGGGCCCCAAGGGCGGGGGGTGCTGGGTGTGGATAAGCAACCCCCAGCAGGCTCCGTGGCCCTGCCCAGTCCTCCCTGCAGCCCCGGGACACGGATGGATGGCTCCATCCTCCCGACGGGCAGGAAAAGAGCACCCCTGGGCCCCTGGCTCTGGGAGAGGGCGTCCACACGGAAAAATAAGGTCACTCAACAAAAAGGCATCTAACAATAAAACAGCTTTCTGCCTTCCCCCGTCTGAATTTCTCTCCGCGCTGGGCCCCTAACTTCCAGAGGGCAAAGGATAAGTAGGGGGTGGCTTGTAGCATTGAGCCCGGGAACCCCGGCATCCTGCAGCGCTCTGGGGGCTTCCTGGCCCTGGAGGCGTGGCTGCTCGCCAACAAGGTCCAACGAAGGTTTTCAAGATGAGCCCAGAATGAACTTCGAAGCCTACACCTCCTCTGGGCAGGGCATCCACTCGGGTCGGAGTCCCCTCGCTCGGGAAGGACCGACCCGGACGCCAGGCTCACGCACAGAAAGCCAGAGCCGAGAGCCGAGCGGGGCGTGGTGCTGGGTAGAAACAGAAGGGCCGCCGGGGAGCGGACGCACAGGGCGAGCTTGGACGGATGTGGTTCAGAGAGGGTCTGTAAATAAAGCCGCCATCGATTTATGCAAAGACAGATGATGGCCAGGCTGGACGGGCAGGCGAGGGGACACGGGTAGAAGGGCCCGGACAAGGATACAGTAGGAAGAGGCCAGGCTCCAGGCCAGAAGGGGAGGGCTGTCCGGGCAGCTCAGCCGCGGGGACCCAGGGCCATGGTGACGATGAGGACGCCGCCTATCTGGGGCCATCTTTATATCCGCTATGTCATGGGTGCTGGGCCCACCGGGCACCTGCTCTCTCTTCTATAAAATCAGTATCAGCCGTGGGAACGCGAGAGGTATAAAAGGCCGGTGCCTGCGGCCGGGAACGGGGCTGAGTGAGCGGCAGGAGGAGAGGCGGGCCGGGGGCAGCAGCGACCGCAGCAGGAACGGGCCGGGGGCAAAAGCCCAAGGAGGCCTGTGGCTTTAACGCCGCCTTCCCTGCCAGGGCTTAAAGACCGGCTCCTTCTTCTACCCCGGCGGGAACGTCACCTACCAAGGCACGGCCGTGACCCTGAGCCGGAAGGAAGGCGCTCTGCACAACTACAAAGACGAGGCGGAGTGGAGGGCCAACATCGACACGGTGATGAAGTGGTTCACCGAGGAGGGCCTGGACCTGGTCACGCTCTACTTCGGGGAGCCGGACTCCACGGGCCACAGGTACGGCCCCGAGTCCCAGCAGAGGAGGGACATGGTGGAGCAAGTGGACCGGACGGTGGGCTACCTGCGGGACCGCATCAGGAGCAGCGGCCTGGAGAGCAGCCTCGACCTGATCATCACGTCCGACCACGGCATGACCACCGTCAACAAGCAGGCCCAGGACCTGGTGGAATTCCACGCGTTCCCCAACTTCACCTTCCAGGACATCGAGTTTGAGCTGCTGGACTACGGGCCCAACGGGATGCTGCTCCCCAAGGAAGGGATGCTGGACAAGGTGTACGAGGTCCTCAAGGACGCCCACCCTAAACTCCACGTCTACAAGAAGGAGTCCTTCCCCACGTCCCTCCACTACGCCGGGAACCCCAGGATCACCCCACTGCTCATGTACAGTGACCCCGGCTACGTCATCCACGGGGTGAGCTCCTTGCCCAACCCCCGGCTCGGAACAGTCTCCTCCGCCGGGCGGCTGGGTCTCTTTCCATCGCTGTAAAAAGCACCCCCTATTGCTCACGAGTCCCCACGTGGAGGGACACTGGCCACCAAAGGGACACTCACCCATCACTATGCAATTGGTACGGGTGTGTGTGCCGTGTACATGGGTGTAAACGTGTGAGATCTGTGCACGTGTGGGCTTTGTACATGCCCGTGTGTGCATGCCTGTAGGGTAAAGCATGGGAAGACTGGCCATAGAAATGAGAAATGAGAGACAGGAGAGGGCAAGGAGCCCGCTCCACTGTCAGCCGATGATGGGGAAAGAGGATGCAGGGGGGAGGGGAGAGGGCCTCAGGAAAGGAAGCGCCACCCTGTGAGCCAGGGGGCTGCACCTGGGTTGCCAGGTCTTCCCAGAGACCCTGCCTCAGGGCCGCGGATCTTTGGGGGCTCAGAATTCAGAGAAACCCTCCTGCCCCCTCCGCCCCCCCGGCTGGTGTGAACCCCTCCCAGGGGCCTCTGCCCCCACAGGGGTGCTGCCTGCGGGGAGGGCAGGGGTGGGCTGGGAGTCCCGCAGAGGCTCAGGACCGCCCCTCCCCGGCAGAGACTGAGCGTGCAGTTCAACAACGGGGAGCACGGCTTTCACAACGAGTTCATGGACATGAAGACCATCTTCCGGGCCGTGGGCCCCAGCTTCAGGAGGGGCCTAGAGGTGGAGCCCTTCGAGAGCATCCACGTGTACGAGCTCATGTGCCATCTGCTGGGCATCGTGCCCGAGGCCAACGACGGGCTCCTGAGCACCCTGCTGCCCACGCTCCGGGAAGCCAGCAACGGGGCCCCAAGCACCCCCTCGGGTAAGGTGCTGCCCCTTCGGCCACCGCACCAGCAGCCGCCTAGGGCTGCCTTTTCTTTCCTTGTCCGGCTCCCCGGAAACATCTCAAGCCCCCAGCAGCGAGGGGAGGGCAGGTGGGTGTGAGCGGCCTTGGGGAGCCCGAGGGCCGGAGAAGCAGGTGCCTTGGCCACAGGACAGGCCCCCTGGTGAAGTCCGCCTCGGGGCTCCTGGCTCCCCGAGACCTGCTCTCCCGCGTGGCCACGGGAGCGCTCCTTCCGGAGCCTTCCTCTGTGGGCCCCCCAAACACGCCTTCACCCCTACCCTGGCCCATCCCCGGGATGGTCTCCTGGGAGCTGACAAGACGGCAGACGCCAGTGGGGGCCTGGCTGGAGGTATGGGGGCTGCGCTCCTCAGGGGAAGGTCAGAGCTGAGGTCAGGGTGCTGGGGGGGATGGGGAGGGCGCCGGGCCCACTGGCAAGGAGCAGGGGTGAGTGACACGCTCCCGGTTCCCTCATTCACTAGACTCTGAATTTCCTCAGGTTCAGCTCTCCCGCCAAGTGGCCGGCCCCACCTGGTGACGGGACTGCTGGTGGCTGCGGTTCTTCTGGCCGAGGTCGCATAATGCTCCACAGCTCAAGGTCAGAAGCCCAGGAGGCGAGGGGACAGTGGGCCTGACGCCCCCACTATTGACCTGGGCCCCCACACCGCGGCAGAGGGGAGTCAGCCCTTGAGACCCCCCACGAGC
Organism: Nasua narica; assembly: GCA_028533885.1. Classification (NCBI taxonomy): domain Eukaryota; kingdom Metazoa; phylum Chordata; class Mammalia; order Carnivora; family Procyonidae; genus Nasua; species Nasua narica. Next base: position 2,141,388 of record CM052804.1, on the reverse strand, counting down.
CCCTTCCAGCCGCCCCGCTCTAGGCAGACACGCAGCCCACGGGACTCGAACCCTCCCCAGCCTCCTCCCGGCCTTCCTGCAAGGCCTCCACGCTCCACTGGGGACAAGGGGGACCCCAGCAGCCATTGGGGTCAGGTGTGTGGGCAGAGCTGCAAGGGGAGGGGTCCCAGAATATTCCAGAAGCAGCTGGAAGGACTCGGCAGGCTGTGTGGCAACCCCACCTTGTAGAAATGGCCCTCCAGCCAAAGCAGAAATAAGTCCCTCTCAGACCACACAGTGGGAGCCTCCTCGGTGCCAGGCTCCAGGCTGGGCTCTGGGGATCCGCAGTGAATGACGCAGCCTGGGCCCTGCACCCCAGACCCTGCGATTTAGGGGCCACGGAGAGCGGGCAACAGGGACACAGCGGGGAGCCGGAGACCTGAACAAGCTGAGCCGGGCTCACCCAGCCCGGGGATGAGTTTCCCGGCAGGGGAGGGCGGGTGAGAGCCGCCGAGGAGGGCCTGGCCCCCGTGTTTGTGGACAGGAAGGGAGGCCCGGGCTTAGAAGCTGGTAAGCGAGGACGTGATGAGCTCTCCGTGGATGGAGGGAGCAGGCTTCCCCGGCAGGCAGTGGGGACCCCCCCAGCCAAGTGACACAGGGATTCGCCTGATTCGACACCAGCGATTCAAGGACCACAGGACCACCAGGCTTGGGAGGAGGGATGGCCACTTAGGACGGTCCCCTGGGGGTCTGGGGAGAACTTCTCGGGGGCAGAGCGGGGATGGTGCAAATGGGAGGGCTCAAGAGACCTTTCAGGGGCCTGCCTTTCAAGGGAGATACAGACGGGATATGACGGCTGCATCCACAGCTCGGGGCCACACCAGCCAGGTCAGGAACACACCGCAGAGACGGCCCTCGGGCCGGAGCCCACGCCCAGCCCGGAGCTCAGAGCCGTGGGGACAACCTCCCCGTGGGCTTGGTCACCGCGGCTGCTGAACCCAGGTCCCAACAAGGGCTACTGTCTTGTGGGCCAGGTTCCTCCCTCCAGACACAGAGCCCGAAGGACGTGAGAAACGGGGCAGCCCTCCACCGTGACCTAAGATCCTCCCTACCCAGGCGGGAGCAGGCAGAGCGCCAGGGGAAACTGAGGCACCCTTAGGCTCTCTTCCCGACCGGGTCTGCAGTGTGCGTGGCATGACCCCCAGCGAGGCCCAGGAAATTGCCCCCAGCCCTGGGGGAGGGCTGTACCCCCCCAGCCATTCACCACCCCACCCCCACCCACGCGTGCCCTCCTGGGTCAGGCAGAGGGTCGCTCTGGGGTCCCCACAGGGGCCCTTCTCAGTCACAACCCGACCTGAGTGTCCCAGCCCGGGTCTGCCCAGCCCACTTCCCACGACTCCCAACCTCCCCACACCCCTGCTTCTCTCCTCCCCCAGACGGGTCCTCCCCCTGCCCAGCCCTTCCCCTCAGCCGGCATACACTTGTTCTTCCTGGCCGCCTCTTCCAGGAAGCCTCCAGAAGCTGCCCTCTCTCCGCGTGCGTCTGCTGGACACGATGAGCTTGTCTCCCCGCCTGACCACAGACCTCAGTGTCCCCCCAGCTCCAGCCCATGCTCAGGCGCTGGGGTGCCGGCAATGGGGCCGCTGCCCAGGCTCGGGTCTGGGAACTCATGGTCCCCTCTCCCTGCCGGCTCCCTCCGCTCCCCGCCTCCCGCAGGCCCCGCCCCAAGAGCCGTGCCGTCCACGGCCACGCGGGGGCGCGCGGGACCCCCGCGCCGAAGGTCGCCGCTCCTACCGGACCCTTCAACCCAACCGGGCTCAGAACGAGCCCCGCCTCCGCCTTCAGCGGGGCGCAGGGCAGGCGGCTGGGACGTTTTGCCTCGTCCCAGTGCCCGCGCCGCCGGGCTGGGCTGGTCGGCTGCTGCCCGGGGGGATGGAGGGCAGTGCTCCAAAGCCTGCTGGGTTTTCCAACAGCCTTAGCAGTTGGCCCCAGGGTGTGACGAATTCCGGGTGCCTTAGGTCACCTAACGACCCCTGGGGAGCCCCGGTGGGCCTGCCAGGGAGAGGGGCCACAGAGGGGGGGATGAGAAGGCTCTCTGTGGATGGCGGGGAACCCGAATCCCTAAGCCACACTGTTCAGCCAAAGAAATGAAAATAATAAAACAGGTGCGATAAAACTGCAAATGGTAGACCGGCTTTGGTGGGGGTGGGGAGGGGAGGGGGAGGGAGAGTGTGCGACCCACAGCTCTAGACATAAAAATACGGCTGGAGAACCCTCCGCACCAGAAGAGCAGTGGCCGGCTCCAGAGAGGGCACTGGGCGCCCAGGCCAGCAGCGAGAGGGATGTGGTCCACCCCGCAGTCTGAACACTGAGTGGATCAGAGCATCTCAGGACCTCTTTCTTTCTTTCCTTCTTAAAGATTTTATTTATTTATTCGTCAGAGAGAGAGAGCACAAGCAGGGAGAGCAGCAGGCAGAGGGGGAAGCAGACTCCCCAATAAGCTAGAAGCCCGATGCGGGACTCGATCCCAGGACCCCGGGATCATGACCCAAGCCGAAGGCAGACACCTCACTGACTGAGCCCCCCAGGCGCCCTTCGGGACCACTTTCTAAGAGCACGGGCTTTGAAGTCGAGCCACTCCTACTCTGGTCTGTCCCGCTCACAGGCCGTGAGCTTGGGGTGGCGGCTAGCCTTCCCCAGCCTCAGTCTGCTCATCCGAAAACACGGGGCAGTGAGGCGGGGCGCACGGCCCTGAGATGGGCCCGGGATGCTGCGCGGGGGCCCTCGGTGTAGCCCCGGGCCTGGCGAACTGCTGCGGGAGCCACTGACCTCTCCAGGCAGCTCAAGAACAAATCCGGGGTGCCAGCGGGAGACACATCCCTGGAAGCACGGGTCTGCGGGATCCGCCTGTTCCTTGCCTGCAGATCCCTCTCTCCCCTCCCTGGGCCTCTCCTACCTCTGACCTGACCTCCACCTCCATCTCCACCATCCAGCCCAACCTCCCTCGGCAGCTGCCTAACCAGCTGGCCAGCCTCGGAGTCCTGCCTCCCTCGGCCTTAAGAGCCCTGGGTCCCCAGCCCTGCACCCAGTGGTTTTTCTAGAAGGCATGCCCCACCCCCGTGGCGGCCTGGTCTGCGTTACCCGGACGAGCCTGCCTGCTTCCACCGGCTTCTGACTCAGGACAGGCCCAGATCCGATCTCGGCCCTTGGGAGCCAGCCCCATCTGGCTGGAGGGGACCGGCAGGAGTGTCCACATGCCTTCCCGCCCGGAGGGCAGTGAGCACACACAGGTGCCCGTGTAACCACCATGACCCCCGGGTCTCCAAAAGACGCCCCGCCTTCCCCCCGAGAGCCCACCGTGAGGTTGCTCTGCCTCGTCTACTTTCCAGGGGATAGGCCGGCAGATATCTTTAGAACCGCTCGATGACTTTTTCAGAGAGAGGAATACTCAGGGCTGCGTGCTGTGAGGCTAAATTTCCCATCTGGGCAGCTGTGGGGGTGACGTGTGCGCGGGGACCACCCTGAGCCCCCACCCCGACCCCACCCCCTCACTAATGCAATGGGGTGCGGCCCCAGGCAAGTCGCTAACCTCTGGGCCACTTCCTCACTGTAAAATCAGGAATGATAGCAGTCTCCGACTCCTGGGCTGGTCCTAACGATTAAATGACTTATTATTTGCAAACTTCTTAGAACCGGAGCTGGCCTGCCGAAGACCCCCGCGTTCTGGTTTAGGACTTAATGAAGAGAGGGGAATGGCTAGGGAGAAAGTCACCGGTGCTCTCTTCTCAGTTCCCCTCCAAGCCTTCTTGCTTCTCTCACAGAAAGTTCCAGCTCGGTGACCAAGCCCTCAGCGCCTCGCTGCTGTAGCACAGAGAGGGCCCAGGCTCGGAGCTGCGGTGGGCCCCGTAGCAAGACATGAGTCCTTACAGCACGGCTCTGTCTCCCCGCGTTGTCTTGGTGTTTACGATCACCTTCAGTTTGCCGTGAGAACTACTGATTTTCCATTTGTATCTGTTATTTCCCACTTTTTCCTTTGAAAATTAACTTAAATGAGTGTCTGCCTTCGGCTCGGGTCATGATCCCGGGGTCCTGGGATCCAGCCCCGCATCGGGCTCCCTGCTCAGTGGGGAGCCTGCTTCTCCCTCTCCCACTCCCCCTGCTTGTGTTCCCTCTCTCGTTTTATCTCTTTCTGTCAAATAAATAAAATATTTTTAAAAATTAACTTAAGTACAGAAGGGTGAGTTAACTTAAGGGGAAAATGTCGACTACATAACAGCGGGGGCCGGGCGGATAGGACAGAATGTATAGACAGTCAGGGGTCGGGGGGCAGAGATAACCCTGCTGGAGGCCACCCCGCTCTGGCCTGCCTCCTCTCCCCCTACCACGTGGCCAGCCCTGGAAGCTTCTGGAGGACGGCACTCAGTCTCCCCGGGGCAGGTGTTCAGAGACTTCCCCCAGGGGAGTTCAGGACACTACTGAAAAGTGACATTGTAATTCACCGTACAAAGTTCATTTCGCGGGGCGCCTGGGTGGCTCAATGGATTAGGGCCTCTGCCTTTGGCTCAGGTCATGATCTTGGGGTCCTGGGATCGAGCCCCACGTTGGGCTCTCTGCTCAGCAGGGAACCTGCTTCCTCCTTTCTCTCTGCCTGCCTCTCTGCCTACTTGTGATCTCTCTCTCTCTCTCTGTCAAATAAATAAATAAAATCTTAAAAAAAAAAAAGTTCAGGGTGCCTGGGTGGCGCAGTTCGTTGAGCGACTGTCTTCGGCTCAGGTCATGATCCCGGAGTCTGGGGATCGAGTCCCACGTCGGGCTCCCAGCTCCATGGGGAGTCCGCTTCTCACTCTGACCTTCTCCCTTCTCATGCTCTCTCCCACTCTCTCTCTTTCCTAATAAATAAATAAATAATTTAAAAAAAAAAAAAAAAGTTCATTTCGCCATCAGTCCAACCAAAACAGTCGGGAGATGACTCCCGCTGAAACCGCAGAGCACTGCATTCTAGAGCCACAAGGACGTCAGCGACACTCAACACAGATTGTTCATCCCCATACAGCTGTCCGTCTGTCAGCCCAAAGACTTGGTTGAGTTTAGCCAGTCCAAGTGCTGGCAGTCGTGGGTGGAACATCCAAGTACTGACCGGCCAGTTCAGGAGGGACAAGGTGTATGAAAGATTGGGACAGTGAAAGCCCCCTTTGTCAGGAGGCCTCGCCCCCTTTAGAGCCGGCCCTGCATGCCGTCACCAGGAGGCGGCGCTCTTGGGCTCTTCAAAACCCTCTTGAAGCCTTTCTCAAGCAGCTTGTGAAACAGAGGAATTCAGAACCTCCTGTTCCTCCAGCTTCTCCTTCCCCTGTTCCTCTGAAATAATCACATCAACCTTAGGGGAGTGGTCGAAGAGTATTCGTTTCCCCCAATTTTAGATGGAGCCTCAAGTGAATGCCGGTAGGTCAGAGGAGAAGTAGAACTTTCCAAATCAGATTTGTTTTCAGATTCACTTCGGGAAGGGATCATGTAGCCCTATGCAGGGCACAAAGGCCACTCTGCATCTGTGTGCCTCTGAATTGTCTTGTTCGATCAGATGCTGTGCAGGTGGGCCTGAGCGCACACGCGCACACACACACCCCTGGATCGGGAGGTCTGGAGTAGGCCTGAGAACCGGCATTTCTGAGGAGTTCCTAGGTAATTCTCATGCTGCCGGCCCCAGTATCCCACTAGAGAATCGTCGCACTTTTTCTTTTTAAAGATTTTATTTATTTATTTGACAGAGAGAGAGAGAGAGAGAGATCACAAGTAGGCAGAGAGGCAGTCAGAGAGAGAGGGGGAAGCAGGCTCCCTGCTGAGCAGAGAGCCCGATGCGGGGCTCGATCCCAGGACCCTGACATCATAACCTGAGCCGAAGGCAGAGGCTTTAACCCACTGAGCCATCCAGGCGCCCCGAGAATCGTCGCACTTAATACAAGTTATGGGGGCTCCTGGGGGGCTCAGTTAGCTAAGTGTCTGCCCTGGGCTCAGGTCATGATCCCAGAGTCCCGGGATCAAGCCCTTCGTGGGGCTGTCTGCTCAGCAGGGAATCTGCCTCTCCCTCTCTCCCTGCTTCTCCTCCTTGCTTGTGCTTTCTCTCTCAAATAAATAAATAAAATTTACCTTTAAAGAAATAAAAATAGGGGCTCCTGGGTGGGTCAGTCAGTTAAGCGGCTGCCTTTGGCTCAGGTCATGATCCCAGGGTGCTGGGATCGAGCCCACCATCGGGCTCCCTGGTTCGTGGGTCGCCTGCTTCTCCCTCTTCCTCTGCCTGCTCCTCTGCCTGCTTGTATTCTCTGTCAAATAAATTTTTAAAATCTTTTAAAAATAAAAATAAAGGTTATGAATGAATGCATAGAAACTGGTCAGGCCCCACCTCCTCAGATTAAACAGGAATACAGCTGAGGAGCGGAAGTGGGAGGGGAGCACGGGTCTCTCCAAATTCAATCCCAGTAGGGCCAGGCCAGCCCTCTCCCTCAGGTGCTCTCTGATGACGCAAGTAAGTCTATTCTTCCCAGAACCCAGTGAGCTGCGGGCCGGGATCCTCTCCTCCCCGCTGAAGAGGAGCCTGTGTCAAACGCGGGGCCTCCCTTTGGCGCATTGGCCTGGGACCTAACGGGCACAGCGGCGCTCGCGCTCCAGGCCACCTGCACAATCCCAGGAGCCGCCTGCCTGCCGGTGCGCCTTCGCACCCAACGGCACTGAGGGCTTTGCGCGTCCACGGGCTGCGAGGCGAGACAGCGGGACTCGCTGGGCGCCCAGCCCCGGGCCGGGGAGGGCCCGAGCGAGGACTCCAGGTCCCGCAGGCAAGCAGCAGGGGCCGAGCACCGGCCTGGGCGCCCCATCAGGAGGGGCGCCAGCGAGAGGTGATTCGCGAGGCTGTGTCGGAGGGCAGCCCCGCTCGGCCGCGCGTTTCTGGGGGCGAGCGGCCTCCCCTCCCCCACGCCCGCCGTCCGGGGTGCGCAGCGCCCCTCACCCCGCCCGCGGAGCTGCGGGAGCTTCCGTTGCCATGGTTACCCGCCGCGCTCGGCTCCGCGCCGCGGGAGGTACCAGCGCCGCAGGCGGTGCGCAGTCGCCGAGCCCGGAGCTGAGGGCGCAGGCAGGACGGGACACCGAGCGCCGCGCGCGCCGCACACGCACGCTGCCCTGTCACATCATCCCACCCCCACACACCGTATACACACACGCACACCACGGAACACGCGCTACTCCTGTGCGCGCACGTAACACGCGCTCACGCACCGCATCCACCCCACACTGAAAGCATCACTTCCCGGGCCAGCTGTAAATACTCGTACGACACACACTTACACACCCTAAACCCACTCGGGACCGGACACGGGAAGCTGCGCTGTTGGAACGCGCCCCGGCGTCTACACTCGCAGGCACAGCCCGCAGAGGGTCGCAGCCGGGTCCGCGCACGCGCAGCAAGCTGGTGCACCCCTCCCCTTTGTGACCCTCCGTGCAGATCCACCTTGTGGGGTCAATTCAGAGAAGGGGAGACCTCCTAGGCACGCACCCCCCGAACGGAAGTTCACCGCGGCGGCCCCGGACCCCCCACTGTCAAGGCTATCCGGAGGGCCCAGACACCGCCATTCACGGGGACCCCAGCGCAGCCGCGGCCAAAGCGCAGCGGGCGCTTGTTCAGCGAGGACCCGCGAGGGGCTGAGCTTCGGGAGCCTCGACGTGGGGGAAACCTCGGTTTCCTCACCCCTCCATCAGGCACGGCAGGAGCAGGAGGAGGGTGGGGGAACCTGGGGACCAGGGAGGGACCCAGGCCACTCACATCCCTGGAATGCCGCTTATCCGGAGAACCTAATCCAGTCGATTTTTAAAATTTTGTTTTTGGTGATCAATCACTGCGTGGCTTTTGACTTACATCTCCAAAGTTCAGAAAGGGGCTGTCTAGGTGGCTCAATCGGTTAAGCATCTGCCTTCAGCTCAGGTCGTGATCCCGGGGTCCCGGGATCCAGCCCCTAGTAGGACTCCCTGCTCAGCAGAGAGTCTGCTTCTCCCTCTCCCTCTGTCCCTCCCCACCTCGTCCTCACTGGCTCTCTCTCCAATAAATAAATAAAAACTTTAAAAAAAAAAGTTCAGAAAGAGGAGGGACATAGCCTTAGCAAAATTCTCCCATTATCATGTGTGAATTTATATAAACAAGTTTTCTCATAGACTACACTAATAAATGAAAAACAGGAATGAACCAAGTCTCAGAAAATAAATAATATTCATCCAAAGACGCATGAACCATTTGAAACATGCAGCCCCATCCATCTCATTAAGAGATGAAGTTCAACATTTTAACTTCCATATGTATGTGTACATATATATGTTATATATTACATATATAATAAATATATTTCACAATTTAATATACTTATGTTGGTTTGGTCAATTGATTAGTTGCATGAGTCAATCCAGGATAATTTTTTTTAATACTAAGAGCCTTAGAGTTGCCGGAAATAACACATGTTAAATCTGAATTATGTTTTTGTTGCAGAAACCTATGCTTGAGTGATTAGTGAATTACTTTCAAACATAAAAATATTTCTATTAAAAATAAAATTCAGGGGCGCCTGGGTGGCTCAGTGGGTTAAAGCTTCTGCCTTCAGCTCGGGTCATGATCTCAGGGTCCTGGGATC
>CM052804.1:2028873-2132249 GCA_028533885.1 Nasua narica | reverse complement strand
AAAAAAAAAAAAAAGGTAGATACCAACCTCAAAAGGTACCAAAAGGGCATTTTTCCAAATTCTTATAGGGGCTCCATGGACAAAGCACTGACCTAGCTCTACTTCCTTTTGGACCCAAGAGCTGGAGGGGGTGTCGGTGACAAGCAAGCCACCGAGGAACGCAGAGGGGACACCAGCCTGGGAAATTCAAGTCCAAACCACAACAAGATGCCACTTTACCCTCAAAGGAGGGCTGTGGTAATAAAACAAGAGAAAGAAAGAAAAGTGACAAGTGTCTCTGCAGATGTGGCATGGCCAGCGGCCAGAGCCCCATGAGAGGCCAGTGGCCAGGAAGCAGGTGCAGCCACATGGAGAGCAGGCGGGCGCTTCCTCGACAGGGGACAGGCGCCCCTGCGGGTGACCCACGTGCCCCGAGAATGAATGTCCCGAGCAGCGTTCTTGACACTTGTCAAAAGGTGGAAACAGCCCAAAGACGCGCGCATTGACAGAAGCAGGGATCCCCGAAGTGCAGGGCGTGCCCGTGACAGGACACGACGCAGAGGAAAGGAGGGAAGCACCCCTCTTCTTCTCCCCACCCATGGGGCATGGATGGGTCTCCGAAACATGTCCAGGGAAATGGAGCAGCCACAAAAGGCCACACGTCACGGGGTTCCTTTTATACGGATGTGCAGTGCAGACAGACCCTGGGAGGCAGAAGGCGGCTGAGGCTGCTGCGGGGCTGGGGGCGGGGGTGGGGGTCGTCGGCGCTGGCCCAGTGCCTACAGGCTCCCCTGTGGGGAGACGAAAATGTCCAGGAACCAGGGAGAGGTCACGCTTGTACAACATCCTGAATGTACTAAATGCTACTGAATTACACGCTTGAGAGAGTTAAAATGGTAAGTATCATGGTATGTGTATTTTAGCACAATTTCTGAAAAAACAGATATCGGGACCCCACCCAAAACCAAAACAAAAAGCAAGGAGGTTCCAACAGGGTCTGCGCTCCAGGCCGGGAGCCCCCCCAGTGCTGCTAAGCTGGCTTCCCAGAGCAGCCCTGCTCCTCTGATTGGCTAATAAATGTGCTGCCAGTAAGGGACCCGAAGGCTGGGCTGGGGGCGGGGAACCAGGAGGAGCAGCTTGGGTGTCCCCCAACACCCCCAGAGCCTGGCTGAGCCTCCACCCTCCATCAGAGGGGCTCAGGGAGGGTAGGCAGGACACTGCAGTGAGCACCAGGCTCCTTCTTGAGGCTTTGCTGGGACTGCCTTGAGGGCCGGGAGGCTGTGGGAGGTGCGGGCCTCCAGGGATTGGAGGGGGCGGCCCAGAGCCTATCCACGCCGGCAAGGTTCCACACAGTGGCCAGATCTGCTGAGCTGGGCATGTGAGGCCAGGATTCTGAGCCCAGACTGGGTCCCAGGAGGCAAACCGGCCTTTGGGAGAGGCGCCTGTCGGCCGGGCCAGCCCAAGATATCCCATGAGGCCTTGGGGGTGTGCATGGTCCTCCTGGGCAAACCCAAGTTGACGCAGGAGGGGTCTGAAGCTAGTTTTTCTCCCGGCCATACAGCGCGCCACTCCTCTTAGAAACAAAAGTCCTCTTCCTCCTCCTATCAAGAGCAGATGCAGGGATGCAGATCTTAGAGAAGATCCTGACGGATAAGACCATCACCCTCGAGGTGGAGCCCACTGACACCATTGAGAATGTCAAAGCCAACATCCAGGACAAGGAAGGCATCCTGCCCGACCAGCTGCATCTGATTTTTGTGGGCGAACACCTAGAAGATGATGGCACTGTCAGACCACAAAATCCAGAAAGAGTCTACCCTGCACTTGGTGCTTCGCCTGCGGGCCTGGCATCCTCACCGAGCCTTCCCTCCCCCAGCTGGCCCAGAAATACAACTGCGACCGGACAATCTGCGGCAAGTGTTTTGCTTGCCAGCACCCTGGGGCTGTCCACTGTGGCCACACCAACAGCCCGTGCCCCATAGAGGTCAAATAAGGCCCCTCTACCCGCTCTTCCTTTGCCTGCAGGTTGGCCTCCTGCCCGAGCCCTAGAGCCCTGGGACCTCAATAAAGTTTCCCTTTCATTGACTAGGGCAGTAAAAAAAAAAGGCTTTGTTGGGCCCCTACTGCAGGGTGAGGTGACTTCTGCTGGCTCACTTTGCAGAATGACCCTTTTTAGTCATCAGATTGAAGCAATCATCAGATGGCTTGTTTTTTAAGCAGAGAAAACACCTTAATGGATACCTCCTCACCCTCCTCATAAAATATGCAGGTTGAATGTATTCCCCATCTGGAATTAACTAGGGAGGGGGTTCTTTTAACCAGCAGCTCCTTGGGAGGAACTCATCCTGGAAAACAAACGCAAGAACCAGCCTTTCTGAGCCAACCACGCGGCAGAGAAAAGCCCTCTGGAAGGCCAGTGTCTTGCGTGAAAGCCCCAGGTAAACAGACAGGCTAGGGCACGTGCTGTGGGCACGGAATCCATGGTGTCCAACCCTGGCAAATGGAAGGACGGCGTGTGTGTTGGGGATGAGTCCGTTCTCCTGCCCCAAACAACCCCGAAGGAGGATTGGCCTGGAAGAGTCTCTGGCTCGGGTTTGCTTTTGGTCATGCAGTTCTTAATATTGCTACTCTTACAACTTCATTAAACAATTAGTGTTTTCTATGTATGTTCTTTTCAAAAGAGGTTTGCTCTTCTCACATGAAACGAGGGTACAGTCAGTTCTAACCAATTCAGATGACCAGTAAGCAAGCATAGGGACAGATGTTCATCTTAAAGACCCACAATTCCCAACTACAAAGAGGTGCTATGTGGACCTGAAAATTCTTTTTAAACATAACCTGCAAAGCTAGGGCCCTCCTGCCCCTGTCACCCTGAGTGAGAGGCATCCATCATCCCTATCTACACTTTGCTCTTTGTTTTTGGGGAGGGCTCCCGTGTTTGGTATCGCCATGAATTTTGTACAAGACCCTGAGTAAGTCATCACACCTTCTCTGTGCCCACTTTCCTCTTGATTAAAATGGGGATTGGTGTAGTTTTGCCCTTTTGCTAGTACATAGGCTGGCCAAGGCCTCCTGTCCGGTTTTCCTGACCACAGAGCCCACCATGCAGCCAAAGCATCATGTTCTGTGTCCCCTGCATCTGTAAGGATGCTGTGCTGCCCTTTAATCCACAGAGAGAATCTGGCCGCCTGCTCTGTGGGTTTCCTGTCGCTGCTATAACCTCATAGGACAGACTGGGGGGCTTAAAACAACCCAGACTCGTTCTCTCACAGCTCTGGAGCTCAGAAGTCGGCCATGCGGGTGTTGGCTGGGCCACACCTCCACGGGCTGTCGAAGAGGTTCCTTTGCCTCTTCCGAATCCCAGAGGCTGCCTGCACCCGTAGGCTTATGGCTGTTCACTCCAGTCTCTGCCTCTGTGGTCACATGGCCACCCCTCTGGCCTGTGCCTTCTACTCTCTGTCTCTTAGAAGGACGCTTGTCTTTGGGCTTAGGACCCACACGGCTAATCCAGGATGATGTCATCTCCAGATTCTGAATCACACCCGCAAGCACCCTTCTTCCATAAAGGCTCACGTTCAGAGGTAAGGCAGGTCAGGACTTACGCGAGTCTCCCCAGGGGCCGCCGCTCAACCCTCCACGTCTGCTTGCCCTCTATGTCTAACAAGTCTGCAGTGGCAGTGGAGGTGGTTAGGATTTCACTGATCAGAAATCAAACCCATGATTAGGATATCAGGACCTCGATGACTTCGTGATCCGCTGGGAGGAATGAGCCTCATCTAGAATCTAGAACTCCTGAAACCCCAGCCAGAGGTCCACTGCCCTGCGGGAAACCGAAATGGGAGAGGGACCCCAGGATCTGGGAAGGAAACAGAACCACTGGGCTCTTGGTCCGCAGACCTCGCATGCGTGCATACTCCATATGCGGGAATACTCTTCTCTCTCCGAGACACGGAGACCTTTCCGCCTGTTTCCTATTTCCCGCATTTGATAGAGACACAGGTAATGGAAATATTCTGCTTTTTTCTTAACTCGACTAAAAGGAAAACAATGGCATAAGCACGATAATGTACGGCGGTCAGCCTCTGGTCTGCGTCCAGATGCCATTGTCCCAGGATAACGAGCTGCTCGCTGCCGGCCATTGGCACACAGGACCATAGTCCAGTGTGGCCACAGGGCCTTATTTCTCACAAGAAGCTGGACACTGGATATTCTTGGAGGATATTAAATGTTGACAATTCAATATATTTAGAAGCCCTGGTTGGTATGTGTACCTCCCATGTCACCGAAGCACTATTGCCTACAGTCAGAGGACAGAAGGACCCCAAGTGGCCATCAGGGGATGAACGGAGAAGCAATATGGCGTCCATCCACACGAGGGAATCTGATCCACCCACAAAAAGAAGGACATCCTGACACCGACTACACATGGAGGAGCCTCGAGGACACATGGAGGTGCACGGGGAAATCAGCCCGTTGCAAAAGGATAGATCCCTGGGATTCCCCTTATGCGGGGTTCCCGGGGTTGCTGAATTCTGAGAGGTTGCCGGGGGCTGGGGGAGGAGGACGGGAGCTGGTGTTTCATGGGGACACTACGTTTGGGACAATGAAACACCTGGTGGTGGTGAATGTGCCTCGTGGTTTTATGTTGTGTACATCTCACCACAATTTGAATTTAAAAAAAAAATTTTAAAAAGACCCACCTCGGGCTCTGCAGCCACGCCTCACATCTGGACGGCAAAGGACATCTGCCAGTTTGGGAGTCGGGCAAAGTTCCTTGAAGGCAGTGAGCCTGTCTTATTTGCTGGCGTTCCCCCGGCGCCCAGCCCACCCCATCCCCTAGCAGGTGCTCAGGGCTCGAGACGAAACACGGCTTTGATGGTTCGGCTTTTCAGGGCAGTGTCTGCAGTGTACGTTCAGCGCAAAGGGATTGTGTGCGCAGAGAAGCGTGTGAACCTACACACACATACACACACACACAGAGGAGATGCGTGGGTAAGGAGGGTCCGGGGCACCTAATGCCACCCACTTAGCCACCCAGACATTCAGGTTGCAAGCTCTGGTCGCCCAAACCTTAAAATCCTTCCCTCAGATTATGCAGAAACCTCTCATTGTTCAGTGGGATGAGAAAGAGGGTGTTGGGGGGACACAGAGCCAGAAGACTTGTTGGAAGGAGGCGCGAGGGGCTTCGGGAAGAGGCATCAGCGGGTCCAAGTTCAAATCACAAAGCCACCCAAAGCCGGAGGGGGAAGCTGCTCTTCACAGGAAAGAGAAGAGGAGAACGTCATTAAAGATCTTCAGCCTGAAACACGGGGTGCTCGAAGCCCACAACGAGACATCCAAGACTTTGAGGAGAGGAGCAGCAGTCACCCTGGCCCCCACCCCCGCCCCTCTCTCTTTTGTCCTGGGGAGCCCCCAACCTTGCCGCCAAACTAACCCGCCTGCGGGGCCAACAAGCACAGGCAGGAACCAACAGACATGGCCAACGCGGGTCTCGCTCCACTAACTGGATCTCCCTGTTTATCGTGAATCTTCCCGGCGGACCCTCCCCTTCTCCACTCCCTTCTTCGACCCAAGCCGCTCTCCCCCCACTCCTCCCCACCTCTACCCTCTCCTCAACACAATACAGGTGCCACGCCGTCATGGAGGCGAGGAGGCTTTCTCCCACACCAGCTCAAGTTCCTACTGACGGCAGTAGCTAGGTTAGGGAGGATTCTGAGGTCCAGTCTAGGCTCAGAAGGCAAGGGGGCTGTGATGCGTTGGTGCAGTTGGCCTCAGAAACAAGATGGAAAATGACGGTGCCTTCTGGTTCCGGCATTTTATTCTAAAGCGCTTACCAAAATCGAACAAACGTTTCGCTTTGACATCGTGCGATGAAGGCATATAAGCAAAGGAACGACGTGGTTGAGCAGCTGAGGCTCAAAACTCTCATCAGTGGGACCACCTACCTGTTTTGCTGCAGGCATGAAAGTATTTCCTTTCCCGTGCCTTTCAAATACAGCGTCCTGATTTCTCTGGCCGCCTGTCGCTCAGGGTTTCGGGAGGAGCAGGGGTTTCTGCTGCCCCCTGACCCCCAGATTTCACATCTGGGGGGCTCGCCGGACCGCAGCGGGAGGCGGGCGGGCTCAGGATGAACCCAGGCAAGGCTCCGTGCTGTCGAGACAAACCTGACTTCTCCTTCATGCGGCAGGGTCCACCCCAAGGGGTCGGGGAGAAGGAGGGGCCCTCAGCTGTGCTCCAGGGGGGGATGCGGCAGGCCCCCCGGGCACCTGTATCCATAACCAGGACGCCGTCCCTACAATCCGCAGACCTTAGATACGGATTTCTCCACTTCTGCTAATTTCCCACTTTGGGGGGTACAGTTTCCATGCAATAAAATACACCCATTTACGGTTAGTTTTATCAGTCTGGGGAAAGGTGTACAGCCGTGCGGCCACCGCCATCATTAAGCTTTAGAATGCCGGAGATGAGGAGGAGGAGCCCGGACTGGTGGGTCCCCGGGCCTCTCACAAGCCCCTTCTGTATGTTTTCATCACGGAAGCGACACACGTTCATGGAGCGAGACACTATTTTTTTAAATAAGCGGAAGTTAGACAAGTGTATTTCCAGACTTTTGTGTATGTAGATCTAGTTCACAAACACGGAATCGTTTGGGGTACATAGTTTCAAAATCTGGTTTTTTAAAACTTAACACATCTGTCCACCCGTGACAAGAAAAAGAAATCGGGGCCCCCGGGGGGGCTCCATTGGTGAAGCGTCTGCCTTCGGCTCGGGCCATGACCCCAGGGTCCCGGGATCGAGTTCCGCATTGGGCTCCCTGCTTGGTGTAGAGTCTGCTTCTCCCTCTGCCCCTCCCCCCCTGCTCAAGTTTTCTCTTTCCTTCTCTCTCTAACAAAAATAAATAAAATCTTTAAAAAGAATATTTTAAGTTCTACAACGTTCTTTACGGTAATAAGGCATTCTGTCACAAGGCCGTCCCATGCGTCCCGTGAGAGGGGCCAAAGAAACCCCTGGGACAGTGAGGCAGGATGCCAGAACCCCAACCCCAGCCCACCTTGGGGAGCATCCTGCCAAAAAGCCCCCTGTGCCCTTTGGCAGTCAGCCTGTGCCCCACCCGTGGCCCAGGCCACCCAGGATCTGCTTTTCCAGATTTCGTAGAAATGGAAGCATATAGGATGTCACCGGGCCCGGCTTCTTTGGCTGAGCAGAGCGCTCTGAGTCAAACCCCCGCTGTTGCTGTCACCAGCCGCCGCTTCCTTTCCATGCCCGAGCCGTCATCCCCCTAGAGCCGCCCCAAAACGTGTTTATCCGTTTACGCCCTGAAGGGCATCGGGGCCGCTTCGGCTCTGGGGCTATTGGGAGTGAAGCCGTCGTGAGCGATCGTGGACAAGGTTCGTGCGGACATATATTTTCCCTTCTCTCCGATAGATGCCTGGGGGATTTCGGGGTCCTATGGTAGGTGTTCATGTCACTTGTAAGCGACGACCAACCTGATCCCCGACACAGCCCCAGCGCCCCGGCGGCGAGCAGGAGTCCCGGCTCCCCGACGTCCCCTCCAGCCCTCGGAGGCATCGCTGTTCTAAACCCCGTCCGCTCCCACGGACGTGCGGTGTGCGCTCACGCTTGCCCTGACACGGGGCATCTTCTGGGGCCCACGAGAGACGGAGCATTCCTACGTCTGCGTTTGCAACGTGTCTGTTAGATTCTTCCCCCACGTTCCCTCTTCGTGTCCTCCTGTCCTGGTACCTCGTGACCGGAGAGGGGGGCCCATAGGGTTTCCATGTGGGGAGTTTGATATTGTTACGAATGTTCGATGGGAAGTTGAAATCAAAACACGGTCTCGTGTTGATGAAAGGGACAGAAGCTCAGCTCAGACTGAGCTGAGCCACCAAGGGGATGTCCCAAGTAGGAAGACCCCAGGTGCGTCCCAATACTCTGGGTCTGTCCCAGGTTTCTGTGGGTCTCTCTGTTTCTCGTTCTCCTCTTCCCACCCTGCTTCTCTCACCGTGCTCGCCGGTGGCTCGCCGTAACACGCGCATTCTGGGCAGGGATGCATGAGGGACAAGCCTCCAATTAGCGACCTCGGAGGAAGCCCCTCCTGCACGGTCCTCGGGCAAATGCCCAGGGGAGGGCTCGCGTCACAGCGGTCCCCAGGCCCGGAGCTGCGGAAGCCCCCAGGACTGAGACCCACCCCCTCCCCCAACACACGCAGGACCCCTCGGAGAGGGGGAGGGTGGAGGTCACATCCCAGGGGAGCTGGGCGCTCTCTCAGAACCACAGTCAGGCAGCCCAACACACACACACACACACACACACACACACACACCCCTCCTGCTCGCCCTACAAACAAGTACCACAGCAGAGCATCCCGAGCGAGAGGCTCTGGTCCTGGGCAGCCTGATGCGTCCGCGCCCTCAGATTTCTCAGAAAGGCGTGCTCCCATCTCCACTGTCCTAATGGGCGTCTGTGCTGCATCTTTGCTGTATGAAAATTCATGAAGAGGAACCCTGGCAGGGGTTGTAACTTCGAGCTGCAATAACCTCCTTTCTTCTGTTTCATGATTTTTGTGGATGATGTTTTTCTTTTTTAAGATTTTATTTATTTATGATGGAGAGACAGCGAGAGAGGGAACACAAGCAGGGGGAGTGGGAGAGGGAGAAGCAGGCTCCCCGCTGAGCAGAGAGCCCGATGCGGGGCTCGATCCCAGGACCCTGAGATCATGACCTGAGCCGAAGGCAGAGGCATTAACGACTGAGCCGCCCAGGCGCCCCTGTGGATATGCTTTTTAATTAGCCCACTGCCTCGTCACTTTCCTGGCTTCTCGTTGTCCCCACGTCTCTGAGTCAAGAAGCCCGTTGATCACAAGTCTGCTCAGGAACGCTGCCCCTAAAAGTCCTATGTGTTCCCAGCAGAAACGCTGGAAAGCATGGACAAGTATGGGAAGGGAAAAAAAAAAATAATAGCAAGCACTTCTGTATTTTTAGTCTTTCTTCTCCACTCTCCTCTCTGTGCACTTTTATACACGGGCACTTTCACAATACTGAGACCACACTGCATGTTTTCCTAAATCCACTTTTTTCTCTCTTTTTTAAGATTTTATTTATTTACTTGAGAGAGAGAGAGGGAGAGCGAGCGAGCACGAGCAGCGGGAGCAGCAGAGGGAGAGGGAGAAGCTGACTCTCCGCTGAACAGGAGCCCGATGCCGGCCTCGATCCCAGGACCCCGAGATCATGACCTGAACTGAAGGCAGACGCTTCACCAGCCGAGCCGCCCAGGCGCCCCCCCATCACCCTTCTCGTGTAGTGTTACACGTGGTTTCCTCCGTGTCCTTGCCAAGATCTTCCGGAACTGGAATTACAAGGATCGCACTGACCTTCCTTGCGTGAACACAGCATACTCGATTTAAGTCGCTGCTCACGGAGGGATCCTGAGCCATCTCCGATCTACGAACCAGCCCTGCCGCGGCGAACACACTGGTACACGAATACATCTTTCTGAGCCTGTGCGGTTCCTTTCTGTTTCCTTCAGATATTCCTTAGGTGTGGAATTGCCTAGTAAAAGAGGCTGAGAGGTTAAAGGCACTGGCGAACTGCTTTCCGGGAACGCGGAATCCGTCAGTATTCCCACGCACGTTCACAGCACTCATCTCCTCACGCGCTCACCAGCCTCTGCGGGGGCCTTTACAACAGACTTCGAATCTAACTGACAACGTGAGGGTTTAAAATCAAAAATGTGCTCTGTCTGGGGATGAGCGTGCCCCACGCCTACCTTCAAACGCCTCATTTTTAGGGGTAGGGCTGGGGTCCCAGTTCTGTGCCAAGCGTGGTGGCAAACGTTGGGATTCCACTGTTCGGGATTTATACCCGGATGGGGAGGAAGTCCAACCAAGAACAATACGCAAGTTAACGAAACAAAGAAACCCGCGTTTACTTGCAGGTCATCAAGCTGGAAAGGCGGGAATGAGCCTGTTGAAGAGCGAAGGGGAGGGTACAGGCGCGGCAGGGAGGTGAGGGGGTAAGACAGGGGAATTCTCTCCATGGTGCAATTTGGCAATTCACGTCAGAATCGCAAAAATGTTTGAATGTTTTGGGGCGCCTGGGGGGCTCCGTGGGTTCCAGCCTCTGCCTTCGGCTCAGGTCATGATCTCGGGGTCCTGGGATCGAGCCCCGCATCGGGCTCTCTGCTCAGTGGGGAGCCTGCTTCCCCCTCTCTCTCTGCCTGCCTCTCCGCCTGCCTGTGATCTCTCGCCTCTCTGTCAAATAAATAAACGAAATCTTTAAAACAAAAATGTTTGAATGTTTTAATGAGATTTTCACACCAAAATGAATGATAAATTTTGATCAAAAGGAATCGTGCTGATGAAGCTATAAGGAAAGAATACATGCTGGTGCCTACTGTCCCCTGTGACCACTGTCCCCGGTGCATAGTGTCCCCTACTGCACACTGTCCCCTGGTGCTATACTGACCCCTGCTGTGTACTGTCCCCTACTGCACACTGTCCCTGGTGCATACTGTCCCCGGTGCATACTGTCCCCTGGTGCTATACTGACCCCTGCTGTGTACTGTCCCCTACTGCACACTGTCCCTGGTGCATACTGTCCCCTAGTGCATACTGTCCCCTGGTGCATACTGACCCCAGGTGCATACTGTCCCCTACTGCACACTGTCCCTGGTGCATACTGTCCCCTGCTGCATACTGTCCCTGGTGCATACTGACCCCTGGTGCATACTGTCCCCTAGTGCTATACTGACCCCTGCTGTGTACTGTCCCCTACTGCATACTGACCCCGGGTGCATACTGACCCCGGGTGCATACTGTCCCTGGTGCATACTGACCCTTGGTGCATACTGTCCCCTACTGTGTACTGTCCCCGGTGGATACTGTCCCCTACTGCATACTGACCACTGGTACATACTGTCCCTGGTGCATACTGTCCCCTACTGCACACTGTCCCTGGTGCATACTGACCCCTGGTGCATACTGTCCCCTACTGCACACTGTCCCTGGTGCATACTGTCCCCTGGTGCATACTGTCCCCTAGTGCTATACTGACCCCTGCTGTGTACTGTCCTCTACTGCATACTGACCCCGGGTGCATACTGCCCCTGGTGCATACTGATCCCTGGTGCATACTATCCCATAGTGCATACAGACCCCTCGTGCACACTGTCCCCTGATACAAACTGCACCCACCATCCTTTTGCAAAGCCAATGGCAGTACAGAAGCTCCTGGAACCATTGTCGCAGCCTTGGGCCCCAGGACCCGGCGTTCATCTCCTGCCCGTGAGGATTATGTGTGTTCAAGTGCAGTGGAGTTTTCAGGGGTCAGCAACAATCCGCTGCCCCCTCTCCTCCAGGTGAGGGAGCTGGGCTCAGCCCCAACACTATCCCAGTGGCTTCCAAGTCTCCCCTGCCTCGGCCCTGCTATATCCCAGTCCCTTCCTGGCGGTCGGCACGTTTGAGTGGTAGGCCGAGCCTTCTGCAATCATTCTCCAGGTTTTTGAGAGTCTGCTGTGCCCCGGCCTTCTCTACAGGGGGGCCCCCGGGCGAACCACCCGGGCCACACTGCCTGGCCTCTCGGACTTCACTAGGCCACACCACACCACACTGGCTCCGTGTTTATGGCAAATCCTGATCAGGGACTGTGAGTCCTCCTACTGCGTTCTTTTTTAAGATTGTATTGATGACTCAAATTCCTTTGTATTTCCCCACAAATTTTAGAATTAGCTTATGTGTCTTTTTTTTTTTAAGTGTGCTGAGATTATGAATGGGATTGTGTTACATCCTTAGATCAATTTGGAGGGAATCGACATCTTAAAAATAGCAAATCTTCCAATCCATAAACAGAGTCTTCTTTATTTAAGTCTTTAATTCCTCTCAGCAATAAAGAAATCAGAATGTATTGAAGGGAGATCAGGACCTGAATATTTTTATTATAGAAAATTTTTATAAACTTTAAGTTTTAAAAACTCGATTAAACTTTATCAAAGCTCAAAGTAAGCCAAGAGCTTAAATGCTAAGTAACTCAGGAAACTGTACTTTATATAAATATATACACCTATCTGGGTGGCTCAGTTGGTTAAGCATCTGCCTTCAGCTCAGGTCATGATTCCAGGGTCATGGGATTGAGCCCCACGGATCCCTGCTCAGCAGGAAGTCTCCTTCTCCCTCTCCCTCTGCCCCTCCCCCTGCTCATGCTCTCCCTCAAATAAATAAATAAAGTCTTTAAAAAAATAATAAAACATCACACATAGTTCACAAGGCCAAAAATTGATCATTAAAACACTCTTCACTGCCAGCAAAAGACAGTGACTGCTTTCAGTGTCCTGGGTATCCTTGGAGGAAATGTGTATACACCATATATCCTCGGAGGAAATGGGCATACACAGATTCCTTTTGGTTGCACAACAGAAATAAAGCCATATATTATTTGTAGAGGGTTGAGTAGTGGCCCCCAGAAAGACATGTCCAGGTTCTAGTCCCTGGGACTGTGGGTGTGACCTTATTTGGAAATAGGGTCTTTGCAGATGTGACTGAGTTAAGGAACTCAAGATGAGATCCTCCTGGAATGAGGGCGGGCCCTAAATCCAATGACTGGTGAGTTCAATAAGACTGAGTGGAGGGAGGTCCGAGACACAAGGATGGAGGGGGGGGGGGGCAGGGGAGAAGGCCCTGTGAAGATGGACACAGAGAATGGGATGGTTGCCTATGAGACCAGGAAAGGCCGGCATCCTCCTGCAGAAGCTGGAAGAGGCAGGAAGGCTTCTGCCCTCGAGCCTCAGAAAGCAGCAGGCCCTGCTGACCCCCTGGTTTCAAACTGGTAGCCTCCACAACCCCAAGAAAAGCAATTTCTGTTGTTTAAGCCCCCATGTTTGCGATAATTTGTTATTGCGGTCCCAGGAAACACAAACGATATCGTTCCACACTTAGGGTTTTTTTCCCACATAGTAACACACTACCTTGGAGATCCTACGTGTCCACTTGACTAGGCTATCAGCCCCGCTTGCTCAATCAAACATGAAAGGAGGTGTTTCTGTGAAGGTATTCTGCAGATGTGATTCACATCCACAATCGGTTGACTTGAGGTCAAGGAGATTGCCCTGGATAACCCGGGTGGGTCTGACCTAATCAGTTGAAGGACCTTAAGAACAGAGCTAAGGTTTCAGAGGAAGATGGCTGTCTGCCCGTGGACAACAGCTCCCGTACCCAGAAGTCTGGGCCTTCCAACCTGTCCAGGAGGCCCCCCGTGATGGTGTAAGCCAATTCCTTGCAGGAAATCTCTTTCTGTTTGGCATTTCTGGTCTTGGGGACGACCCTAGATAAAACCAAACGCTCTCGTCTGTGCTTTCTGTGCTCACATTTCCCCGCCATCATCAAAGGAATGCCATCATCGATGGCGCAGGTCGCCACTGGTCCTGGTCCTGGCGGCTGCCAGTGGCCATCACTGTCTTCCTGGGCCAAAAATATCTCTATATATTTCCTGTGTGAGTGGCTCCAACCCCCGAGTCGCTTTGCAAATTCCTATGTGGTGGCATCCTCCCGATGTGGTAGGTCCCAAGCCAGCTGCTGAAGCCCTGAGGATACGGCCGTGCCATTCTGGGGCCCAAGTTCTCCCGTCGGCAGTGTTCATGCTAGGACAGGAGCCTCTGAGAAGCCGTAACCCCAGGACGCAGCCTGCCCAAAACCCAAAGGGACCTGAAATGGTGACGCAGAGAGCAGCCCGCTCATGTCCGGCGCCAAGCCAGGGAGAATACCAGGGTTCAGTCCCAGGGAGGACTAGCCCATCAAAATAGCCCTGAAGACCGCGACCACCACGGTCGGCACAAGGAGTTACTCCTGCGTGCTTGCAGGAACCTAGCCGGGACCGGCAGGGCCAAAAGGGGCCGGGGCCGAGGACCGCCCACGTTTCATGGGTTCAATGAAGAGCCTTCCAACGGCCATCCCGGACCTTCGCTGGGGGCCTGCGTCTCTCAAAACCCGCCGTGCAGAGAAGCTTGGGATTTGAAACAGGGTGACTCACTGCAGCAAGAGCTAAACACTGGAATGACTCACCAGCTGTTGATCAGGGTCTAGTTAAATAAGCCCCGATACGCCCCACCACGGAAAGCCACGGAGAAAGTCAAAGGAACAAGGCAGGTCTATGCACTCGATGGGACATAACCCTCGGGCCACCTTGCTCAGAGAAACAAAGCAGCGTGGAGAACCCCAGGAGGTACTCTCTCCTGTGCACCATCAAGGGGAAACCACGGGGCGGGGCGGGAGGGCAGGAGGGGAGGAAATGCTCCATGCGTCCTTGCCGGGGGCACCGAATGCCGCCAGAAGGAAATCTAGGAATTTTCTAGATTGCTTCCAAAATGGAGAACCAGGCTGTTAGGGACCAGACGGAGGGAGGTTTCCCAGAGTTTATCTGCTGACCTTTTGTATCTGGCACCCCTGGGCAAGCCCCACTCTCCTCGCTAGGTGGACAGCCCCGAAGGCCGAGGGTGGGTGGGAGGGAGCAGAGCTCAGAGGCAGCGGTGAGGCTGGGGGGCTGGCCAGGTGCCGTCCAGCACTGGTGGGAGCCCAGGCTCACCCCAGCCAACCTGGACGCCCTGGGTCCTCTGGGCCGCCCTGTGCTCACCGACAAAGGGGGACCCCACAGCGCCTTCGGATCCAAAGCCTCCTTGACGCCAAATGCTATTCCTCTGGTTCTCACTGAGATTTTGGCCAACAAGAAACAAAGAAAGGTGTCCTTTAAAAAAAAAAGTGTCCTTTGGGGGGCGCCTGGGTGGCTCAGTCGGTTGAGCATCTGTCTTCGGCTCCCCGGTCATGATCCTGCTGATCCATGCTGCTCCCCCTGCTTGTGATCTCTCTCTGTCTCTCGGTCAAATAAATAAATAAAATAAAATTTTTAAAAACGTGTCCTTTGTGGCACCTGGGTGGCTCAGTTGGCTAAGCGTCTGCCTTTGGCTTAGGTCGTGATCTCGGGGTCCTCGGGGACTCTGCTTCTCCCTCTCCCTCGGGCCCTCCCCCTCATGCTCACTCGTGCTCTCTAGCTCTCCAACGAATAAATAAAACGTTAAAAAACATTAGAATAAAATAAAAATAAAAAGTGTCCTTTGGATTATCTTCATATTCTTTCATCCAAAACCAGCAGGACTGGTCGGTTGAGTGACCAACTCTTGGTTTCGGCTCAGGTCAGGATCGCAGGGTCGTGGGACAGAGCCCCGTGCCGGGCTCCCTGCTCGGTGGGAGTCGGCTTGAGGATTCTCTCTGTCCCTCTCCCTCCATCCCTCCCCCCGATCATGCATGCACTCTCACTCTCTTGCTCTCAAATAAATAAATAAATGTCATCTTTATTTTTTTAAGGATCCTATTCATTTATTTGACAGAGAGCACAAGCAAGGGGAGCGGCAAGCAGAAAGAGGGAGAAGCAGGCTCCCCACTGAGCAGGGAGCCCGACGTGGGGCTCCATCCCAGGACCCTGGGACCACAACCCAAGCCAGAGGCAGACACCGACTGAGCCACCCAGGTGCCCCTAAATATCATCTTTTAAAAAGAAAAAAAGCAGCAGGATTTAAAAAGGCAATGAAAATCTCTTGTTTTGTGTGAACTAAGTGACATTTCTTTGTTTGGGTTCTTTTAGACAAAATGTGTCCCAGGGAATGAAGGCATTGAGATGGGAAGTGTGTTTGACTCTAAGGGGGATTTGCAGCACGGGTCTCAGAACCCCGTTCCCGGAGCTCGAGGCTTTATCGCTGGTGCTCAGAGGATTTATACAGGACGCTTGAGATCACCTCCAGCAGCCAGGAAGAACAATTAGCAACCTCATAAATGGGCTTTCGTTTACTGCTTTGAATCCCTAAACTAATTAATGGTTTTCAAGTAAGGGCTTCACCCCAGATTTTAGAACTTTGTTAAGTGTCAAGTCATTTTTAAATTTGTGAAAAGAATGCATTTCACACTGGAAAAAAAAACTGCACTCATAAAATCATTTGACACTCGAACAAGTCTGCAAAAAAAGCAGGTGTGGGACGTGTAACAGACGTGATTGATTTGTGTTAGAATACCACCGGAACCCGCCCCGAGTCGAGTGCATTCAGGTGGACTTACAGCCCCTGGTCTGCTAGGGACGTGGGCACGGAGTCAAGCCCGTCGATCCGGGGCAGGAGCGTAAATCAGAGCGGGCCCTCAGGGACCCCTGGGTAATTCTGAACAAAAACAGCAGACCCCGTGCCCTTTAATACAAAATCTAGGCGTGCTATTCCAGACGTGCTAACATCTGGCACGGGAAAACGTAATGACGTTCCTCACTGCATTATTTCTAATGGGAAGACGCTGGAATCGGGGACCAATTTATAAATTAATACACCAATTATTTATTAATTATAATTAATATTATAAATTAATACATGACATCGTTTAAAATAGAAAAGCCTTCTGCAATGGGAGAGCTCCCACAGGGGGGCTGTGTGTGGTCTCCAAAGCAACCTCGTAAAGTGGTTGGTTAACTGTCCCCTTCTCACCGCTTGTGACAGTGTTCGTTAGCATCCCCTCCCCCACGCATCCAAGCCGGGGAGGTCCAGTCTGTGCAGGGCTCCTTCCACACCTGTCCTGGCTGCCCCCACCAGGCACCCGTGGAAACGACAGCAGGGTCCCAGGGGCAGGAGATCCGAAGCCACTTAGGAGTCCTTTTCCTCCTGTGTACAAGGAGGGCTGGGACAGGCTGCCCCTGGCAAGACGCCTTCTAAACAGTAAGAGCTGCAGACGGCCTCGGGGTCTCCTGGGTCAGGATCTCTGGGCTGGGGCCCAGGGGTTGGTATTTGCGATGCATGCCCAGGGAATTCTCAGGCAAACCGAAAAGTTGAGGACTTCCACAAGCGCCCTAGCTGTGCTTATTTTTACTTGGGTTCTGACACCTCAACACCACGTCTCACGCATACACAATACTTATCCACAGCGTACGTGAAGTCAGAGTCCCATGACACGGCTCGCCTGTAAGTCACACCCCGGTCTTGCCAACACGCGGGGACCTGGGGGCGGGGGGACAAATCATCACATTACATGTTAAAGATGATGCGATGTATTATTACAGGTCCCGAGCCCAGCCCACACAAGCTGCCTGGTGTGCGTGGTGCTGGGTCCTCCTTTCACAGCCACCGCTGACTGGAGTCAGGAGACAGTATCTGTAGGAACCGCGGGGCGCCCTGAAGGTGCTTTGGAAGGCACGACTCCCTCCCGGGGCTTAGTTTTCGAGGTCAAACAGGGCAGAGCACGGGATGCTGGCTTCATCTCAAGCCCTGACTTCCACCGCATGGGAAGGGACCCCGCCATTCCTTGCTCCCCTGCTCGGCTTCTCAACTCACAGCAGAACACAGACGAACACTGGTGCTCCTGTGTGAGCAAGGTCTCGGACACCAGTGAACTCGTATGGGTCGCCAGCACTCCACTGCATGGAGAGAAAAGGGCTTTCAACGGGGTGTCTGGTCTGAATGCGAGCCTACATGCCTGCGTGTCTGATAGCTCCCCGTACAGGTTGCGGACATTCAGGAGTGCAAGAAAGCCCGCGTGGGAGTATAAGGAAACTCCGCGTGCCCCGGGATTCATTCGAGTACCTGCGATACTTGCGCCCGTAGTGCGATTACAGTCTATCCCTACGGACCTGGACCGTCCGTGTGCAAGACTGCTAGCTACAGGTGACGGTTTACATTTCCGTTACTCGAAATTAAATACAATTAAAAATTCAATTCCTCCGTAGCATCGGCCGCATTTCACGCGCTCAGGGAGTAGCTACAGCTGGCTGATGGCGAATGTGGGGAAGAGGGCAGGTTCCCGCCACGCCCATCGCCTCGGAAAGGGCTCTCAGACCTCGCTGCTACAGACTACAGACTCCATCTAGTCCTGCCGGGACCGCAGCGAATGCTGAGTAAGTCTTTGTTGGATGAGTAAGAAAATAATGAGTTCAAACTTGTCTTAATAACTCTTAAATGGGACAGTCAAAACGGAAGACAGAATCTGCTCTCGCCCAAACCTGTATTTTGACATAATCAGATTAGCTGGAATTATTTCCTCCCTCCTTCCAGTTTTGTTTTTAATGGAACACTCTACAAATTTTGGATCAACCCTCACCCTGTTTATCCGCTCCTTTAATTCTAATCAAAATCTGTCATATCTGCATCTCCAAATAAATTAATCTGAACGGTATTTTAACCCAAACTGGGTATTCGAAGTTGAATAGATGAGGTATGTGTTAAACTTTCCAGGAAATTGATTCTTTTTTCATAGGTTAGGATCAAGTTCTAGACAAACTTATTTCTTAGGGCAAGAAAGAATTCCTCTTTTTAAGCTTCCTTTCCTTAAAAAAAAAAAAAAAAAATTAAGCAAGAGTCCCAGGGAACCATATAGCACCAAGAGGAAACTGGAAACTTCCAGGGCAAAACCCTCACACCCAAGACAAATTCTGCAAGGAAACCTGAGTGGAAACTGATCCCAGCTATTTTTAGGATTACAATAAATACACCTTTGGCTTCAACTCCACAATCTACTGCCTGTTTCCAGAAGATAGGGATACAGAAAGAGCTGGAGATTGGAAGCGATGCTCTGCACCCCAGGATCACAGGTTTCATCCCAAAACGAGGGTTCTGGGCTGGGGCCCCTGCGGAGTGAGCCATCATTTCCACCCCCAAGGGAGTCCTACCCTACTTCCTCCCTTCTTCCAAAGCAGAATCTAAGTTTGCAAATGTTACCCTAAGTCTCTCCAGTATATCAAATGAATGTAACATATTTAGCCAAATAAATTGAAGAACATGCCAGAAATTGAAAGATGGGCTTCTGCAGTTCCCAATTTTTACAGCAGGCGTTTCCGTTAAAACAACAACGAAAACAACAAAAAGTACATTTCTCCTGCATAATTTTTATAAATACGGCTTTAACGATCAAAAATTACTTTTAGACATTCCCCTGCAAAAAGAAACGACTTTCTGATCCGCTCAGCAGAGAGAACACGGTGCAGCTGCGTTCAAGGGAAAAGCCAAACCAGAAAATGGATTTTCATTGAGTTAAAGTGTCATGATGCAGAAAAAGTCAAGGCTGGTGTCCATCTTTATTACGGGCTTGACTCGGTCTGATTGCCTTTATCTGATTGACTTTATTACGGGCTTGAGTTGCTCCATGGAATAACATCTTAGCAGAAGAAAATAAAAGGCAGCCTGCCCACGAGGACCCCAGACTCCAGGCCACCCTCTTCTAAA
Organism: Nasua narica; assembly: GCA_028533885.1. Classification (NCBI taxonomy): domain Eukaryota; kingdom Metazoa; phylum Chordata; class Mammalia; order Carnivora; family Procyonidae; genus Nasua; species Nasua narica. The sequence continues at coordinate 2,113,043 of CM052804.1, read as the reverse complement.
CGAGGTCTCCTCTGGGTCGCGTGCAGTCGCTCCAGAGGACACGTCCCCAAACCCCAGCGGGCCGAGTAGAAACCTAGTCCTAGGTTAGAACCATCTCCTCGAGCCTCGCTCCCACCCCCACATTCATTCCATCAGAACCGTGAATGAAAAGGCGCAGTTGCTTTTCTCCCTACGCGCGCCCTAATCTTAGGGGCTGGGTTCCACTCTCCACAGCTAGGAGAAGGAACACGGAGCAGCTCGCCTCTTCATCTGATGCATTTTCCTCTCTCGCCTTTGGGGGAAACGAGCTAGACTGCTCCCCCGCCCCAGTACTTTGTCTCCCATTCCTTCCCCGCCCCCGGCCCGTTTGGCTCCCGCGCAAATCAAGAGACTTCTGCTTCAAAGCGAGGGAGCCCCGCGCGGAAGGGGAGCGGGCGGGTGGGGCCCCCCCACCTCGCAGCAGCGCCCCTCGGAGGCCGGGGCAGGAAGCGGCCCACTTCCCCCACTTCGGGCCAGAACAATGGCTTTTTCCCCGGAAAGCAAAGTTCGGGGCAGGGCGGGCGCGGTCCGAGGCGGGAAGTGGGGCAAGCGGGCCTGGGCGTGCGGCCCCCAAGTCCCAGGCCCCCAGGGGCCCCTTCCTGCCCGCGGGGGACCCACCCGCGCCCCCGATCCGGCCCGGCCCCTGCGCGCGCGGAACCCCAGCCCAGAGCGCGAGGCCGAGCCCGCCGCGAACAATGCGCGCCCCGCCCCGCGCCCGCCCCCGCGCGCCCATTGGCCGGCGCCGGAGCGGGGCGGCCCGCGGGGGCGGGCGCGGGCCGGGCGCGGCGCGGGGGCGCGGCGGCGGTGCGCGTGCGCGGGGCGGGCCCAGCGCGGGGCGGGGGCGGTGCTTTGTGTGCGGCCGGCGGGGCGCGCGGCGGCGGCGGCGGCGGCGGCGGCGGCGGCGGCGGCGGCGGCGCGGGGAGCGGGGAGCGGCGGGCGCCGCGGTCGGGGTGGGCGCGCGCGGCAGCATGGAGGAGCTGAGCAGCGTCGGCGAGCAGGTCTTCGCCGCCGAGTGCATCCTGAGCAAGCGGCTCCGCAAGGTGCGTGCGGCCCGGCCCGCGCCCGCCCCGCGCCCGCCCGCCCCGGCTCACGCGCCTCTTCTCTCCCCGCAGGGCAAGCTGGAGTACCTGGTCAAGTGGCGCGGCTGGTCCTCCAAGTGAGTCCCCGACGACCCGGAGCCCGCCTTCCCGCCCGCGCCACCTCGGCCCCGGGGGGCGGGGGCGTCCGCGCGCTGGGCGGGAAGTTCGCGGGGTCCCCGCGGGCTCGGCGGGAAGGGGGCGCGCAGCCTGCGCGGGGCCGCCCTTTGTTTACGGGCCCGCGGGGCGCGGGGCTGGGCGGCCTCCCCCCGGAAGCCCCTCCGGCTGCGGCCGGGCCCTTGCGCCCCGCGCCCCGGCCCGCTTCCCTCCCGCGACGCGCGCTCCTCCCGCTCCTCCCGCGCCCATTTGTTGCCTGCGCCCCCGGCCCGCCTCAGCCCTCCCCGCGGGACGTGAACCCCCCCTCTTCCCGTCCCTCTTTTCCCCGCTGTAATCTGAGCTTCCTATTGATGGATGTAAGGGCTCCTTTTTTTCTCCCCCTTTTAAAGTAAGGAAGGGGACTTGGCATCCCCGGAAGGGGCTCTGTTTGCAGCCCCTCGGGCGCACCCGCTTCCTCTTTCTTCCCGGACCCCACTTTTCTTTCTTTGCTCTGCCCTCCCGGTGCCCGGCCCGCGCTTGCTTGGGCGCCGGCCACATTGTTCTTAATCTTTGGGCTGCGCTTCTGTGCCCCCCCCACCCCGGCCTTCCCCTCCCTGCATCCCGGAGCAGCCTTCCCTTCCCTCGCTGGATCCGGGCCAGGCTTTGGGGGCTTCCCTCCCGGCAACTTCCCATTTTACTGGGATTTGTTTTCCTCCCGGGGGAGACTGTGGAGTTTTCCCGAGGCCGAGTGTTAGTTAATTGAGGGCTGAGGTGGTGGTTTCCCTTGGAGTTGGAGGCTGAGGTGTTGGCCTTCAGGCCTCCAGTCTGCAGGAACGCATCCTAGGCGTGGGTGGGATTGCGGGGGGACTCTGCCTGCGCGGCACCGCCATGCCCTTGCCCAGAGCAGGGATGGGAGGGGGGGGCGGCCCCTCTCCAGCTGTTTTCTGAAGCGGCCTGCCCAGGGCCTGATGTGTCTTGACGCTTTGCTTTTTGCTTTTCCAGACACAACAGCTGGGAGCCAGAGGAGAATATCTTGGACCCAAGGCTGCTCCTGGCCTTCCAGAAGAAGTGAGAAAGTTGACAGCACGCGTAGGAAGGGGGAGAATGTTGGGGAGACCCGTGGCCTGTGTGCTGGTTCAGGGTCCCAGGCTTGGGCTGTGGTCTGAGGGCCTCCCGCCTGGTGGCTGTCTGTAGGGGTGGGGCCAGCTTTGAGGTCCCCAGTGAGCCCCTCCCGGACCTTCCCCTTCTGTCAGCTGGCCTGGCTGCCATCATGTCCAGAGCTCAGAAGTCACCACGTTAGTGCCGCTCTGGGTCTTTCTTTTGACCAGTCTTGCAAACATGAACCTTCTTGGTTCCTTCCTGAAAAGTTCTGCCTTCTCTCATTGGCCTTTTCTGTTGAGTCATTTGCCAACAGCACTAATGAAAACCAGGATGACAGGTTTGCCGTAAAAGTAGTGGCCTGTCCTCCCCGTGGGGGGGGGGGGGGGGAGGGGCAGTGAGCAAGGGAAGGCCCAGAGAGGGAGCCGTGGTGGCACAGCAGAAAGTTAGTGGGTTCTGTACCGGGAATGACACCTTTATTTTTCTTTAGGCTGCAAAACAGGTGGTACCCGTGCGGGGGGAGCTCCCTTGCCAGTCTCGGGGGACAGACTTGCTACTGTAATTTTAAATGTCATCATTTTTAGATAGAGTTGGGTTAAGAGAGACCTTGAGGTAGGCAAAAGGGTGGCGAGGGACCAGCCCTCCTGCCAGGAGGGTCCAGGGAGCGATGTCCCTAACCACACAAGGGCGGGGAGTGCTCTGCGTACCCCGTTGCTAGACACAGATAAATGAGTCGCTCAGAAGCTTTCCCATTTCCCATCTGGGATCAGTCTGGCCAGCTTGTTCTCTCGTCCACTTTTACCCCTACTCTGGGACATTTGGGGTCTTCTCCAAGGGGCCGCGGCAGTGGGGAGCAAGTAAAGATGGGCTTTGGGCAGCGTTAGGGGAGGTGAGGCCAGCTTACGCTTTCCTCCCGACCTTCGGAAAAGCTGCTCAGTAATCGGATTGTCTGCTGTTGAATTCATAGTTCGGGTCTAAATGGGGGGCGGGGGTGATGGGAGCTGGTCTGTGTCTCCGCAGGACAGCACCCTAACTGCCGAGAGAGGGTGTGTCCTTTCTGGTTCTCGCACAGCGGACAAGAACTGGGGTGAAATACCCAGGAGGTGTGCGGGCTGGTCGGGCTTAACATCATGGGGAAGAGAAATCAGGGAGTGGGTGTCTCCCCCGTGCACCCAAGAGACCCCCGCCTCCGAAACTGGGAGCTGGCAGTCCCGTGCTTGGGGGTGGGGAGCATTTGTAAGGGCAGGTCTGAGGTTCAAAATCTGCGGGTGCAGGTTAATGTGTTAGCAGGAGAGACCCAGCGGATGTGCCCGCCCCTCTAGGAGACAGGCCGGGGCTGCTTTGGAGAGCGTGAGCTCTGTGTGGTTGTACTAATTGGGTTCTTTAAGAGATGGCCTTCCAGGCCCCAGTGAGATGACGGTTGTCCCTTTTAATTACTGGGAAGCTTTTCCAGATCAGCGTCGTCCCCAGGGGTGGCCTGAAATACAAGCTTTCTCTGGGGGTGGGGCTGGAAGCAGCTTTCTTGACTCCATGACCCCAAGTTCTGGGAGCTGATTAATCGCGTCCTCCCAGGGGCGCGGCAGGCTCAGGCACCGGAACATGTTCTAGGAACACGGAGCACAGGGGCCTTAGGAAAAGGAAATGGGGGAGTGAGCCGGGGCACTGCTCTGGGAAGACCAGAGCGCGGGATGGGTCCAGAGCCCTTGCTTCCCCTGACCGGGCCGTAGAAGGCAGAGGCTGGGGCCGGCGGCCCTTGTCTGCCTGCCTGAGACTCTCCTTTGGAGCCCTGGCGTTGGACCCTGTGACAACTGAAGCTCCTTCTTCTGGGCTGCCTTCTAGAAGTTCCACAAAACGTTGTCCCTGTGGGAAGCTGCCGGGCTTAGTACAGGGCCGTCTGAAGAGGAGTCGGAGAAAACCGGAGAATTAATTGTTCCTTTCCTAGTTTTGCTGAAATTTCTTTCCGTCATTTTTACCCAAATGCAAATGAAACCGAAAGGTAAAAAACTAATACTGAATCGGAAAGAAGAGGGTCTAGACGTCTGCAGCGGGGCTGGTGACAAGCTAGCGCGGGGCCGAGTGTCGGTTGGGGGCCGGGGGTTCCCATGTGGTGGGAGAGGGTGTGTGCGTGGGGCTTCCCCCACCCTGACTGGTGGTTGTCTTAAGGGAACACGAGAAGGAGGTGCAGAACCGCAAGAAAGGCAAGCGGCCCAGGGGCCGGCCGAGGAAGCACACGGTGGTATCCTGTAGTCGGCACTCCAAACTCAAGGTGGGTAGCTGCTGGCCCCATGGGGCCACTTACCTCCCACAGCCCCTCTGCGCAGAGTGGAAGGCGCTGGCAGGAGGGTGGAGGGCTCTGGGGACTTGGGATCGGGCTGGCTCTTCCATGGAGGTCCCTCCTTGTCCCAGAAGCCCGGGGCCTCCTGCTCCTTCCTTGCTGGTGGTTCTACGCGTCTGCCAGCAGGAGGCAGCAGCGACCCCCTGCTCCCCCTCGCCCCCTGGCCCTGCCCCTCCCCCTACTCTTCCAGCCGGGAGGGCTGATCCTCTCCAGAGCTGATTTCTTGCTCGTTTGTTGTCCCTTCCACACTCCTTTCCAGTGGACGGCAGGGTCAGACTTGGCTGCCAGGCACTTTCTCGTGGGCACAGAAAAGAGCGGGAAGTGTGCTCACAGGTTTGCTGAGTAGACGCTGTGAACCAGGGCAGCCACGGGGACTCACGCCTGGGGTCCGGGGCCCTCCCCTCTCTTCAGTTGGGAGGCATGATGGAGAGGAGGATCACGGCCTCAGCCTGGGGTGTGCCTGGGATTCCCTTCTCGAGGGCACTGCCCCAGGACCCCGAGCCCACACAGTGTGGCCACGCGCTCGGTCACTTACGAAAGCTGCCCTTCGAGGAGGCTGGGAAAACCTCACCTTAAGGCTTGTTGGCTCGTCCACAGGGGACCTGTGGACCTGGCCAGCCGGGGACCTGGCTGGGCCAGGAGGCTCTGAGGCTCCAGGTTGGACTGGATCGCACCGGGCTGAGGGCAGGCGAGCTTCGCGCCAGGGCGCCGGTGTTGGCTCTGTCTCCCTAAGGGGTGCCCTTGGAAGCGCAGGCCCAGTGAGACCCAGAAGACGGCAGGCAGCAGTTTTGTCTCCCTGTGTACCGGAATGTTCCGAAGGGGTCTGATTTGGAAGTGGGAGGTTTGGAGCAGGATGTCCTCTCCAGATTGCGGAGCGCGTCCGCACCCGACTTTGTCTGCCTCGTAAGCTCGGCGCTTCCCTTCCCGAGTCGTCTGCCGGGGAGCCCGCAGCTAGCCGGCGTCCCCCTTCAAGGCCACAGCGTCCGGGCCGTGACCGCGCACGCCCTTTGCTGCTTTGCTCTGCTCTGATTTCACAAACCACGCGTTCTTTGTTCTGCTCATTCTGCTGCTAACTGCGTCTCCCAGGGGCCTCTCCGACATCTTCTGCAACGAGCTGGCGAGGCCGCGCTCCCTCCTGCCGCTTCTCTGGTGTGGCAGCCAGCGGCGGTCGCAGCTTGGAGGGCCCGATGGCCCGGGAGCCTGGCCTTCCAGGCAGTGACGCCCCCGCGCTCTGTCTTTGCAGGAACCCGACGCTCCCTCCAAATCCAGCAGCTCCTCATCGTCCTCCACATCTTCCTCCACCTCTTCCGATGAAGAGGACGACAGTGATCTAGACGCCAAGAGGGGTCCCCGGGGCCGCGAGACCCACCCGGTGCCTCAGAAGAAGGCCCAGATCTTGGTGGCCAAACCCGAATTGAAGGATCCCATCCGGAGGAAGCGAGGCCGCAAGCCACTACCCCCGGAGCAGAAGGCGGCCCGGAGACCCGTGAGCCTGGCCAAGGTGCTGAAGACCGCCCGGAAGGACCTGGGGGCGCCGGCCAGCAAGCTGCCGCCTCCGCTCAGCGCCCCCGTGGCCGGCCTGGCCGCCCTGAAGGCCCACGCCAAGGAGGCCTGCGGTGGCCCCAGCGCCATGGCCACCCCGGAGAACCTGGCCAGTCTGATGAAGGGCATGGCCGGCAGCCCCGGCCGGGGCGGCATCAGCTGGCAGAGCTCCATCGTCCACTACATGAACAGGATGAGCCACAGCCAGGCCCAGGCCGCTGGCAGACTGGCCCTCAAGGCCCAGACGACCAGCAAGTGCGGCCTCGGGCTGGACCTCAAGGTGAGGACGCAGAAGGGGGAGCTGGGGATCAGCTCCCCAGGAAGCAAAGTCCCAAAGGCCCCCAGCAGTGTGGCTGTGGAGCAGAAAGGGGGCAGCGCAGGGGGGCCCCCCTATGTCCACAGTAGCAGCAAGGGCCTTGCTGGGGGCCTGGGCCCCCAGCCTGCACCCACCCAGGAGCTGAGCCTCCAGGTCTTGGACTTACAGAGTGTCAAGAACGGCACAGCGGGGGTGGGCATGGCTGCCCGCCACGCCGCGGCCAGCAAGGGTGTCCCTGCCACCAGCCCGGCCGCGGGGAAGAGCGCCGGGGGTGGCCCCACCGGGGGGAGCGGGGCCACCATGCCCTCCGACGGCAGCAAGAGTGAGAAGCTGCCTTCCAGGGTGGCGGCTCTGCCCACGTCTGCGGGCAAGAGGGACTGTGTCAGGGGCAGCGTGGCCACCAGCGGTCAGGAGGGCCACACGGCCTCCGGGGAAGGACGCAAGACAGCCTTGGCGGCAGAGCTGAGTGCCGGGGAGGAGAGCAGCTCCGACTCAGACCCCGGCTCGGCCTCGCCACCGGGCGCCGCACAAAACCCATCCGTGTCCGTCCAGACCAGCCAGGACTGGAAGCCCACCCGCAGCCTCATCGAGCACGTCTTCGTCACCGATGTCACTGCCAACCTCATCACGGTCACGGTGAAGGAGTCCCCCACCAGCGTGGGCTTCTTCAGTCTGAGACGTTACTGAAGCCCCGCCCGGCTTGTGCCTGCCCTTCTCTGGCCTCTGGTTTTGCTTCGATAACAGCCCTGTGCCCCTGAGCCCTTTCCGGGGTCCGGGTGGGCTCCTCCCAGGGCAGGCCTGGAGGGGACTTGCCCCGGCCCTGCCTGCCTGTGATCTCAGGCAGGGGAGTACCCTGATGCCTTGCCAAGGCCTGGCCTTGCCCTCGTTCCTACCTCTGGGCCTTTGCTTCACTTCCCACGTGCCTCAGGAAGTCTGCCTCCCGTATCTCGGGCCAAACGTTCCTCAAGGCCATCCAGTTTGCTCTTTGAACTGCCCTGCCTGGCCTGTGACGATAGGGTGGGGGTCAGCTTTGCCCTGGATTTCGGGGGTGGGGGGCACAGCTGTTAGAGGAGGGATCCACCTCGGTAGTTCCTGCCCGGTGGCGGGGAGGGAACATGGACTGGGGTGGGGGCCAGGCCTTGGGGGGGTGCTCCAGGGCTCAACTAGGCTTGTCGCGGTGGGCCGGGGCAGGTAAGGGACCTCGCCAGTCAGGACTCCCCTGCAGAGCGGTGCCCGGCTGTCAAGGACGAGGGGCCTGGCTTCTGTCCCTGCCCCATGCCAGCAGCTCAAGGCTGCCGCTTGGATGTGGGACAGGTGCTGGCTGTTGGGGTGCCCGGGAACCCTGCAGACATGCCTTGGTGCCCTGTAATTCCAGTTCAGATTAACGACTGCAGCGCCCCAACGTTGGCCGGAAGTCAGCACAAACCGGGAGGGGCTGGTCCCAGAGCTGTTTCATTAGAACCTCCCTGTTTGCAGGGAGCAGAAGCAGAAGGGTGTCGCTTCGGCTGCCCTCCTTTATGCTGTTCTGTGCGAGGACGGCTGTGGCCCCACAAACTGCCCCTAAGAGCCCTTGGAAGGTGGGAGGGTGGGCCATTGCTGGAGCTAGGCACCCCCTCCCGCCGCCTGCTGGCTTCGGGCTGGGGACACGTGTTCGGCACCGTGCCCCCTGTGCCACAGAGGGCAGGCACCGTCTGTCCCTGACAATCCCTCCCACCTCTGGGGACCTCACGTTGCTCCTTTCCCCCTGAGAAGCTGTGTCCCCGGACCTTTTGGGAGTGGGGCACAATCTGAGCGTCCCCCCTGCCCCGGCAGAGGGCCCCAGAGAGGCCAGATCTGCCGGCCCAACTGCTGCCCCCAGATGGGCTGAGTTTGGGACAAGCCTGGTGTGGCTTGTGGCAGAAAGGTGGGTTGGAGTGGGGTCACCAGCCTCTGATGCCAAGAGAAAAGTGGAGGTGCGGGGTCCTTTTCAGCCTCAGCGCTTGGTGGAAGCACCAGCAGGTGCAGGCACCCCCTCTGTCCCATTGCCTTGATCCCAGGGGCCCCGGGCTCACGCGGTGGCTCTGCTTTCGGAGGGGCGGGCCTGCCAGACCTCCAGCCCCTTCGGCCCTCACCCTCCACGCCAAATAGACATGGCTTTTGTGTGTCTGAATCCATTTCAACAGTGTGCCTTTGGGGACCGACCCGAGTCTAGGACCTTGCCAAGGGCTATCCACGTGCGGTCTCGGGGTCTCCTGCGTGGTAGCCCTGCAGGGCTGTGGCGGGAGCGGTGCCGATCTTGGCAGATCAGAGGCCTGAGCACCGCGGACGACCAGGCTAGAACCTGAAAGCAGGCAGGAGAGGGGAGACTTGCTCCCTCCTCCATCCCTCCCCCCCGCGCCAGGAGGGGGGGAAAGAGGCTGCAGCTCACTGCACAGTCTGGAAGAAAGGGATCCCGGCACGCGGAGCCGCTGGCCCCAGCTTCCCCTCCGGTTCCCAGGGCCCCCCGGTGCTCCCTGGCTATGAATTAGAGGGGCTCCTCTGGGCTGCCGCCCCCTCGGAGGGGCTGACAGCCTCCAGGTTTTGTGACTCCCTTTCTGCTGGGCACCGTGCTGCCTTCGAGGCCGCCCGCAGCTCTCCACGCCCTTGGGGCCACCCTGGGCTTCCGTGGACTACTGGACAAGGCGTCGGCGCCGATCTCAGCAACCAGGTCTCAGCCCCCCACGTGGTGCCTTTCTGTTTACCAGCTACTTCAATCCCAAAGTTGACTGCAAACACCTTACCCCCAGCCACTTTGCCTTCTTGCTGTGTTGTGTGATTTTTGTTTCTTTGGTGCTTGTGACTCTGTGTGGTTCATGTTTAAAAAGGTATGTGCGTGTGTGTGTGTGTGTGTGTGTCCGTGCACACACATGTAGGTGTGGCCGCCTGGGCTGGAGAGTTGATTGTCATGTTTACCAATAAAAGTAGTACTTTTATTTGCTGCTATGCGTGTGTGCGCGTGCGCGTCGGTGTGTGGCTGGGCTTCGGTCGCATCTGGTTGGGGATTCCTTGTTGATTCCACAGGGTATCCTGACTGGGTGTTTTTATCCTGTCGTGTCTTTGTTTGCTTGTCATGGATAGGAACAGGTGGCCAGTCTGTCCTCTTAAGAGGGTTGGACGTATTTTTATATATATTTTTTGGTACCAAAAAGAGTGTGCCTTGTTTGGGTTACACTCAAAAGTCTGACCTGACCAGGAGGGCTCTGGGCCTAGAGGTTTCACGAAGGGGAAACGGAGAGGACCAGAACTTTGGACCAGTGCCAATTGCTGGCTTGATTTGTGTTTTTTAATTAAAAAAAAAAAAAAAATTCACTCATGTATGCCACTTCTAATTGCTTTAAACTATGGCTGTTTGTTTGCTTTTTTAAAAGAGAGAACAAAAGTGAATATGTTCTTGCCCCAGGAAGCCTAAGATCTTTGTTGAAGCAGGACAGCAGCCCAGCCCCCATATTCAATCAGGGCTTACCAGTTAGAGAAAATGCTTCCCCCAGGAAGCCCGCAGTGGTTTGAGGGGAGGGGGTGGGAGGAGGGGCGAGGGAGTGCCTAGATGACCAGATTTTTGCTCAAGTACATCTAAAGATTCTGTTGCTTTTCTAGTTTTTTGGAAAACTAACACTAGGCATAGGTTGCAGGTTTGTTTTCTGGTTTTTGACGTTAATTTATTTTGCAGGGGAAGGACCTTAGTGAGTGATGTCAGGGTTTTGTCTTACTTTCTGTTAACTTTTAGTATATCAATAAAATTTTTTTGGACTTTGTCAGCTTGATGTATATTGTGCGTGATGCCTAGAAACAGTCTCTCTCCACTTGCCCTTTCTCGAAGCAAAATACTCTGATGTGGGCTGAACCAAGGGAGCAAAACGTCCAAGGCTTCGGGAAAGGGTTAGCCCCTTTCCTGGAGTGCGGAAAAGGGTGTTTTTTTCTAAGCAAATGGGTGGGGTCGTTTACAGCCGGGAAGCCCAACACCAGTGGTTCACAAAAGGGAAACATGGCCATGTCTGGAGATGGTTCTGGTGGTCTCGACTGGCAGGCAGGAGTAGGTGGAGGCCAAGGCCGACATCATCAACTCATTTTGAGACCTTCCCCAGAAAGTGGTTGAGTTAACCCCAAAAATACGGGGCTGGAAACCTCCATAACCCCTAAGTGCACCTCCTGGGCTATCTCTTTCAAAGGACACGGCTTGAAAACCCCAAGGGAGTCGCTCCAGAGGTCTGGAGTCACTGGTGCTACTGTACTCCTAACTCATAGCTCATAATGAGGAGATGATTTGCCTATTCTAGAACATTCCCAGGGCCTTCAAGGTTTGCGTCACCCTCAGCCTGAATTTGTTCATAAATTTCAGCCTCCAGGGAGAATCAAGTTCCCTTTGAAGTGAAGACAGAAGTTGGACCTGGATGTTGGCCACCACTTGTTGAAAGGCTAGTTGAAAGGCTAGTTGGGGCGAAGGCCTGAATGTTTTCCCTCGGGAGGAGGTTCTTACTGCAAATAGAAATGCAAGCCACTCTCCAGAAAAGGCCGGAGAATTGGAAGCGCAATTCTTGGGGGCAAGGCTGCAGGCCTGCTGTCTTTGTTGCCTCTGCAAAGAGGCTAGAGCGTTTTGTTTGGGAGAAGGTGGGCAGGGATGGCGCCTGCTTTGCTGGCCTCTGGCTTTTGAGAGCTGCAGAAAGGGGGTGGGGATGGCCAGGGAGGCCCGCGGAACAGGAGCCAGCGCAGCCCCCCAGTGGCGGGCCAGGCTTTCGTGGGAGCCCGTCTCTAGAGCCTCCGCCAGACGGGTGCGGGGCCCTGACCCACACCGGCCTTTGTTCGTTTCTGCGCGGCTGATCTGATGGCCTAATCCACCGCCTTCCCAGAAGAATGGGCTGGGCTGCCAAGGGGCCCGACCCAGCCCCGCGGCCTCCCCCCGGACTCAATCCCAAGAGCGCCTGGCTGGATGGTTCAGCAAAGCTACGAGGAGCCCGGCGGCTGAACACCCCTTTCCTGTCTGCAAGGGAGGGCGCAGAGGGGGCGCCCACCGTGGCCCACTGTAGCATACTTTGGGGTGGGGGCGACGCGGCCTTCCGGGCCCCTCTAGAGGCCCAGAAAGGCACCAGGCGCCAGCACTCCCACAATCCAAAATCCCGGAGGGGGCGGGATTGGGAGAGGGACCGAGGCCATCGCCTCTAGAGGGCGCGCGCGACCCGCGGACATCGAGCCTCGGGCTCTTCGGACGCGCAGGGGACCTTCCCCACCTCGGGCTCCGAGCTGCCCTGGGAGCCGAATTGCTCGACCCCCACCCGACTGCTCCCAGATGTCCCTGAAAGCCTCCATTTTCGAAGTCTCGGGAAGAAAGCCCCGGCCCCAGCCCACAGCCTCTTCCCCGTGTCCAGGCCCCCAAGGCTGGACGCCGTGGAGCGCCGCCAAACACTGAGCAGCTCCCATCTCAGACTCCAGCTGGATCCGAGGCCCCCTCCGGGCCTGGGAGGACTTTTTGGTGAAAGGAGGAAGTCCGAGCATGAGCCCCCAAAGCGCTGGATGCCGGCCTTCTCGCCGTCCGCGGGTCTGCGGTGCCCAGCACAGGGCCTCCACTGGGATCGGTGCGTTGTAAGCATCAAAGGGACAGAAAAATGAATTCGATCCGCCGCGCTCCAAAGAGCCATAAAGATTCCAGTTCAACCAGCGGCGGCCACAGGAGCCGACGCTGCCCTAGGGACGCAGGAGAGCCGACCCAGGACCGAGGCGTCACCGCGGACAGAGGTCTCCGAACGTGGTCGCCCTCCTGGAGGGCCTGTCCAGAGAACCGATACCGCGCAAGGAGCTCCAGGTCAAAGCCGAGTTGATGGTGGCCAGACAGCCGGGAAAAGGGGACAGAGTGGGCGCCCTCCCATCTTCCTAAACACCAGTGCGCTCAGCTGCCCTAACACCCGGGAGAGCTCACTTGAGGGAGTCCCGACGGAGCAGCTGGGCCGCGGCTCAGGGGCTGGCCGCCCTGGAGCCCCTCCCCAAGCCACCGCACTTCATCTCCGCCCCTGACTCTGCCCGCCGCGGGCGCAGGCCCTTCAAGTTCGAAGGGCACTTCGAAGGCCCCATGACCCGCTGCCCCAAGCCCCGGCGCCAGTGGCTCCCTCCCTCCCTCCATCCCCGATCCTCCCAGTCAGCGCTCAGAACTGGGGAAAGAGGCGCGGGGAGCACCGCCAAGGGCGGGGTCCCCAACCAGTTGGCGGAAGACTGGAGATGCGCGGGCGAACGCGTCCCCACGCCCCTCCCTTCGCGCTCTGCCTGTGTACCTAGGTCAGGGCTTCTCTGCGCGACAAGGTGCGCAGGGGAGGGGGCGCTACGGGGGTGGGACTGTGACAATGCCTTAGCCGCCTTCGGGTCCGGAAGGTGGCTCTCCCGTAGCGCCCCACGTCAGCGCCCTGCAAAGTCTTCAGCCCGGGAGGGCCAAGAACCCCCATTTCCACCCTGCGCTCTGCTCTCCCCCGACTGCGCCTCGCTCGGCGTTGGGGCTTCTACACCCCAAGAAGACCGGGGACCGAGAGGCTGGTGGGGGGCGGGGGGCGCGGGGCTGCGCCGCGGCAGCGCCAGGTTCACTAATCACATCAGCGTGCTCTGCGCCGGCTCCCAGCAGCCAGTTGCCTAGCAATACCCGCGAATTCAATTCCTCAATCAATAGGCGCGAGGCGCTGCATTTCGGGGAGCGCTGGCGAGGCCGGGTGGGTCTGGGGGGCGGGTCCCACGACAGCACCAGGAAGCAGGCCGGGAACCGCTGGGCGTGCGTCTGTGGGGCTCCCGGGCCTCGGGGACCAGCGCAATCAGCCCTATGGTAGGGGCGCGCGGGGGGGAGCCCCGCCAGAAGAAAGGGGACCCTAAAAGTCGTGCTCATCTTCCTGATGTCCCCCAGTTCTGCCTGGGTCCCAGAGAAGTGCAGCCCCTAGGTGAGGAAAACCACCACTTCCCCCCTGGAGGCTAAGGAGAGTCAGACCCCACTCCCACCGAGCTCACGTCTCCCCCTCCCCTAGTTGGGAAGTTCCCCCAGTTGGGGACGGGCCTTTGCTGGGGGAATCCTCCCGGGCCGACGGGGGTGAGAGTGGGGGGTGGGTGGGATGGGTAATGAGACAGGAAGAAAGCGTCCTCTCCCCGGGGGCTAGTCTTCCCTCTGGGGGGGGGCGGGGAAGGGGAAGAAATAAAACCGAGACTTGTCTCTATTTACAAAGTATATATTTAAACATGTAGAAAGCGGTATTGGATACAGACATTCACGACCGCAGAAGATAGGTACCGAAGCTTCACTCTTGAGCTGAGGCGGGGATCCATTCGAGATTTGTACAAATCTTAGAATTAAACAAACTCCACACGCGCACATCCCGCGCAGTTGCAGACTCCCAGCCACGCGGCCCTGGCTGCCCACCCCACCCCCCAGGTCAGCGTCGCAAGAGCGAGCGGAGAAGACACACACGAACGGCCACGGACAGACAGCGGACAGAGGGGCGGCGGGCGCAGAACCAGGCTGGCCACGGAACTTCGGAAGGAAGGAAGGGGCAGAGTTAGCCCTGAGGGAGGGAGAGGGGAGCCAAGGGAGGAAGGGAGAAAGGAAGGCGGCAGCCAGGTAGACGCGTGTCCCCGAGTTACCGTCCACTGGGTAACAGACATGTCCCTTCAATGAAGCTTCATCTGAAAATAGCGTCCACATTTTAGTAGATACACTTGGTCAACGGCGCTCCTTTATACAAAGTCTAAAATACCAGTTTTACAAATGTGAGCAGATAAAAATCCCCATTCCAGGGGCTTCTCTTTATAGGCGCAATCTGATACTCACAAACAAACAAAATCATGTAGTACACCGTCTTCCTCTTTTTTTACCCCCTCTCTTTAAAGGCAAGAAAGTCTGGAGGAGAGAGGGAGGCGGGAGGTGGGGAGCGCGGAGGAGGACAAGGCTGGCGCTCGCACCCTGTATCCCCATCCAGAAGCTCCCCCCAGCCCCGGCCCCGGCCCCCCGCCTCGCTCGCCCCGAGTCTGTGCTTCCTCCCGCGCAGGGCCCCCACGCCCTCCCTAGACGAGCAGTGGGCAGTCCGATCTTGCTAGCCCTTTAAGGGCGGGGGAGGCCCGGGAGGCCGAAGGATCAGTCCTCGAAGAGAAGGAGGTGGGGGGGGGGAGGGGGGCAGATTTGTGCTTTCGAGTCAAAAGAGGGGCGCGCGTTCTGCGTCCCTGGAGCGCACGGGGGCGCCCCGGGCCCCGCCGCCGCGCGCGGCCTCCCCCGCCGCGGCCGTCTCTTTTCAACTCCCGCTCCTCCCGCCCCCTTTGGCGGAGTTTGAATGTCGAGTTCAAATAGAGAACACTCCGCGAATCGAAAAGGCCTATAAATTATAGCTTTTGCTTTTAAGAAGTGGGGGGGGGGAGCAAAAGTTCTGATGCGCATTCTTGGATGAAAACCTCGCCTCGCCCCTCCTTCCCCTCGCCCGCCCGGAGCCGCTGGGGATGCGGGTCCTGCCCGGCCCCGAGCCCGGAGCCCCGAGCCCCGAGCCCCCGCCGCACTCCCGGCCAGGCCTCGGCGCGGAGCCCCCGCTCCCAGCCGCGCCCGCCGCCGCGCCTCCCTCCGCGGGTCCCGCAGGGTGGGCCTGTCTGGCCGTGCGTCCATCCGACAGCCGGCGGCCCGCCCTCCCCGAGGGAGGCAGGCTAGTCCAACTCTTCCTGGGAGGTGGGGGCCACCGTCTCTTCTCCGAGCGAGGCTAGAGGACGCGGAAAGGAAAAAGTCCACCCCAAACACTTTTCCTGGAAAACAACGACTGTCTCGAACTCTGGGCACTGACATGCAATCCTCCCAATTTATCCTGGCATTTCGGGAATGTAAACAGATTCGCTGGATTTCTTTGCTTTCTGTGGAGTGAGGAAAGGAACCGAGGGAACCGGGAGAATTTATCCCACATGACACACACGCGATCGGATCGGCGTGTCTCACACACGCGTTAGCTCCCGTAAAGTGCATTTCCTGATGTGGTCCTGGGGGGAATCTACCGGTCCCCACCCACCTGCAACTTTTTACCTTCAACGTCACACACAAAAGTTATTCAAGTGAATATCCCACCCCCCGCAACAGACTTCTTAATCTTAAAAAAAAAAAAAAAAAAAGGCAAAACACACTGACCCCACCCCCTTTTTTTCTGATTGGGGAGCCAATCTTTTGTTGGCCTGGTGGGCCAATGGGAAGAGAGAGAAAATCCGGGTCCTGCCTTGGTTCCAGGGGGCTGCCAGGGGGCTGTGGGAAAAGGGAGGAGGGGCCAGGTGGGTAGGCTGAGTCCCTCCAGACCCGAGCAGAGGCCCAGTACCCAGGTCCCCAACCTCCTTAGTGCCCTGGGTGGCTGAGTGGCGGCGACTCAGCCCATCTGCCCCAACTAAACCACACTAAGTCTCTCTCTCTCCTTGTTTAAATAAAACAACTTCAAGAGTTGAAATATATATATTTAGATATTTCTTCTTAAATAACATATTTACATCTAATAGAAAATATAACTCTAGAGATAATCTTTCCAACCAAAACTGAGGGGAGGGAGGAGGAATGGAAAAGGGCCGGGTGTGTGAAGTTAGGGAGAGGACCAGCCGGAAGGCCGCCTCCCACCCAGAAATAAAAAGCATTATGCCAAGTTTGCGCTCCCACTCTCTCTCCTGCTCTCTCGTCCTGGGATCACCCACCCAGCAATTCATCTTTTCTCTTTAAAAAAGCCTTGGTCCGTGTTACTTTCCTTAATGGTGACGGTCAAAAAGTTTGAGGTCACATCGGTGACCACCACCTTCTCCAGGTTGGTCAGAGAGGGACTCCAGGACTCCTCCTCTGGGTCCCCCAGGATTCTGGCCACTGGGATCCTGGCGATGAGAGAGGGCCTTCCCCCCTGGGCCCCCATGTCCCGATACAAGCCCCCCACAGAGCCGGGGCTGCCTGAGCCATGCCGGACCCGGGGGCCACCTGGGTCCATGGTGCCCTGGCCTCTGGCTTCCAGAAAGGTGGCCCTGTGCTTTATGACCCTGGCTGGAAAGGTGTCCACAGCCAGCTTGCCTGTGGCCTCCGCTGGGCTGGGGCTGGCCACACCGCACTGGGCCAGGTCCGAGTCCTGCCTCCGGGCCAGCTGGATCACGCTGTGGCCAGCTGGGAACTTTCCTGCCCCGGAAGGGGCCTCGTCCAGCTTCCTGCCCTTGAGGTAATCTCCGAGGCCATCACTGGCTTCTCCCAAGGGCCTCTGCGAGGGGTCCAGGAGCTCCTTCCGGGGCTTGGGGCCTCGCTTCTTGGAGCTGTCTCCCGGCGAACTGGGTTTGTCGTCGGTGCGGCTGGCACCCCGCTCCCGCTCGCGCTCCCGCTCCCGCTCGCGCTCCCTCTCCCGCTCTCGGTCCCGGTCCCGAGGGGGCTCCACTCGGCAGGTGCTGCTAGGGCTGCTGCTGCTTCCTGGTGGGGACAGACCCATGTTCCGAAGGCCCTCACGGGCTCGGGAAGTAGAGGCCAGGTCCTGGGGGGCACGTCCAGGGTAGGGGATCCGGATGCCTCGGGCCGAGTCACTTCGGAACTCGTAGGTTTTGGCCTTTGCCTTGGCCTGGGCCTGCAGGAGAGAAGGCACGTCAAAAGCAGAGCAGGGCCCCCTGTCCAGGCCCCCCCAGGACTCCTCTTCCAGCTTGGGCCTTCCTGCTTCACCCTCTGAAGCCTCCAATTTCTATATGGCTGGGGGTGGGGCTTAGGGGCAGCAGTCTAGGGGCCCTGCCAGAGAACTCGTCCATAAGAGGCCATCTGCAGCGAGCACACTTTTTGCTGGTATTGGATTATACGTCTATTTGGGATGGCCGTGGGCACAGTCCTAGTGTGGCTAAGCCCCTTCCCCCAAGACACCCCTTGGGGCCGCCATTGATCTGGTGACAGCCTGTCTGTGGACTCCTTCCTACATGATAAATAAGCCACATGAGTGGCCGCCCCAAAGGTCCATAAGCCCTCAAGCCCCCTTCCCAAAAAACTCACTACAACATTGCTGCCCACCTCTGGTACTGCCCTGTTACCTTGAGGAGGAAGGTTTTGGGTTTGGGTCCTCGCTTTTTGGGGCCATAGAGCTCCATCTCCCGTTCCCTAGAGACAGAAAGGAGAGAGAAAGGGGGTGTGTGAGTAAAGAATCTAGTGGGACTCCAGTCCAGGCTGGACCCGTGTCCGTAACTGAGAGTCTGAGGCTCGAAAGGGCCTGTACCTTTCCTCAAAGGCTGCAAGCAGGCGAGCATCCAGGATGTTTTCTTCGGGTTCCCATGTGCTGTACCTAAAGGAAATCAGGAAGAAGTGGGCGTCAGTCCCGGGAACAGGGAAAGAGCAGCGGGTGTGTGTGTGTGTGTGTGTGTGTGTGCCTCTAACTTTTCTTGTTGCATTGTGTTGTATTTCCACGTAAAGGGAAAAAGAGGAAGAAAGAAACCTCCCGAACAACAGTCTGGGGTTGAGAATTGCATATAACCTACTTACTTCTGCGACCAGCCCTTCCATTTCACGAGGTACTCCATGCGTCCCTGCGGATGCAAAGGGGAAAATGTGTGTGTGTGCAAGGGGAGAAATGCATGACGAGGACACAAGAAATACATGCAAAAAATGCATGCACCAAATGAATGCGCGAAATCCCACCGCGAAAGGCACGCGCTCGCTGCATCACCCCCTGCACGAAACGCTGCACAAAGTGCATGCACCGGCATTCATCCCCCCACCCCGCCCCCCACCCATGCAATCTGTGCATCGCTGCAAGTCTAAGGAAACCGCTTGGGCTCAGAGCCGACGCCGCCGCCGCCACGGCCGCGGCCGCTGCTGGGACCTGGGGGAAGGGAAGCTGGGCTGCAGCAGGAGGAGGGAACCCAGGCCGGGAGAGGAGGGCTCGGCCAGCCTCGGTCCGAGGCCCGGAGGTACCTACTTTCCGTATGCGCCGCTTCAGGAGGGCTTCGGCCGCGAACACCCGCTCCCCCACCGCCGAAAGCTCCATGTTGACTCGCCGCTTCCCCCCTTGGCCGCTTCCAGGAGCAGAAAAGCAGCAGCCAGCGCACGACAGACCATAATACTCTCCCGCTGACGTCAGTTCTCCTCCCCCTCCCGCGCGCCCGCTCCCTCCCCGCCCCCCTCCCGCGCGCCCGCTCCCCCCTCCCCTCCCGCCCCGCGCTTCCTCCGGCCCCACGTGTTGCTAACGACGTTGCTAAAGCGGAGCGGCTGGGGCCTGCGCCCCTGCGCGCTGATTGGGCGAGCTCCGGGCCACGCCCCTCTCCCTTTCTCCCCCGCGTTGCTACGTGACCCGCGTTCCAATCGCCAGGGGGCGGAGTCTGAGGCTACTCCAGAGACCGAGCGCGAGGGGGTGGGGGCCGCCGCCGGAAGTGACATAGCGGGGAGGGCGGGCCCGGCCGCTGTCAGTCTGCGGGGCTGGCTAGGGGGCCGTCCACCCTCTGTCCTCGCCGGGGCCCCCCTCCCCCGCCACCAACTTGTCCCTCCGGTGCTCAGCGTCCCCCAGGGCTCTCGCTGGGACCCCCGCGGTGGTGTCAGCCAGGCTCCGCCCCCTCGGCAGACCCCGGCCGCCCCACACCCACCGCCCGGACTCGCGCCCTCCCCCTCCCCAGCCGCCGCCCGCACCGCACAATGCACAATGCACAGGTGCTGGGGTGCCGCGGGTCGTGCGGGTACCCCGAAAGCCGGCCTCTCACCCCGGACCCGCTCCCCTCCTGGCCCCCTCCCCCCTTCCGCACACCCGACCCTCGGTCTCCATGACAACGGCCTCCCCCGCCGCCAGCCCCATCCCGCTAACAAATCAATGCGCCTGTGTCTCTGTCTCCTGTCGCGCAGCCCTGCCCTCGGCCACCCTCCGGGCCCTGCAAGTCGAGCTGGGCTCGAGCGCTCGCTCCCAGCTCGGAAGCCAAATGCAGACCTAGTGGGCACGCGCCGTCCCCGCCCGAGCCTTCTGGCGCTGCAGGACCCCACGGGGGACGTCGCGCGTCTTCTCCCAGACCCCGAACCCGTCCCCAACGCCTGCAGCCACCTGCCCCTGCCGCCGGTCTGTGCTGCTCATCCCCGCCAGGCCCTGGCCCCTCGCGTCGCCAGCCCCAACCCCTTGCCGGGGGTCTGGGTGTTCAGGGGGAGGGCGTGGATGACCACCAAGGCAGAGCCTGAAGCTTGGCTGGGGTTGGGACCAGTGGCTGTAGGGGAGTCCCGCTCCCCGCGGACCCGAGCGACCTGCTGGGCCTGCGCCGGGCACTTCTGTCCACGGCTCTTCCCGACGTGCGCAGCAGACACTCGGCCAGAGAACCCCGAGCGGGAAGTGGCAGGGAGCGGCCCGGGGTCCAGTGCTGCTTGAGGGACAGGGGCTCTCGGGCGAAGATAGCAGGTCCAGGAACAGGGGCGAGGGCCGGGCCACGGATGCCTTGCGCGCGCACACGCACGCACTGACGCTTTTGCTAGATTGCGGGAACCCGTGGCTGGGGCAGCTGCGGTGACAGCCCAAGTCCGGGCCCAGCTCTCTCCGAGCGTTTTCTCCTACCGCCCAAGCTGAAAGTCACAGCACTCACTCCTTGGGACTCACGATTTAGTTAAAACATCAGTAATAAACTTGACTGGAAGCGATTTCCTTCGGCGAGAGATAGAGTGGGAGAATGGGGAGGGGGAAGAGAGAGAGAGAGAGAACGAGAAAGAGAGAGAAAGCGAGCCAAGGAGTCTGACTCGGAAGGGCAGGAAGCCCGGAGCGGAAAACTGGCCTCCTGTCCAAAGTTAGGTGCGCGGCGGGCGGCGGGCGGCGGCCGCGGCGCGGTCCTGGGCGCGCGGGACAGGCGCGCCTCCGAGCCCACCTCCCCTCCCACTTCCCGCCCCCGCCCCCGCAAACGCGGAGTTCCAGGTTTTGGCCTTGCTCCCAAACTTGACAAGGTGGCCGCTTGGTGAACAGTCTCATCTCTGGCCGTTCTGTCCTAACGAACAGCGAGTTGGCGACGGCTACATCGCCCCGCCGACCCGCGCGGGCCGCCCGCGAGAGGCCGCCGACGGCCGCGTCCTTAATCATAAAAAGTCATTCCCGGTAACAAATAGTTTCGTTGGCCCGTGCCAGCGATACAGCTGTTTCTGTTTAAGCTTAAATACTTTCCAACAGTTTGGGCAGTAAAAATAAAGTCGGCCTCAGCCGCCTATAAGTGTCTGGTTTCCCCGCCCAGAGAAAGCCCACCCTCCGCCCTGGGCCCGGGTCGCTCTGCACGCCCCGCCTGCCCCCTCTTGGAATCCGCGGGCCGCCGTGGGCGACGCTGCCGGATCGCCCCAGCCCCGCACCAGCCGCCGGAGGAAGACCGAGGGCCACCTTGGAGGCCGGAGGGAGGGAGCCTACCCGGAGCAGCGGGAGGACCAGACCCGCTTCGCCGCCCGCCCTCTCCCCGCCCCTCGCAGGCTGCCTGCGCCCGCAAGGAGTGGCGTTTTCCCTTCAGATAGGGTTTCTGGAGCCCTGTCCCCGGGATTCGTGTTTGCGTTGGGTGCCTTCACAGACCCGGAGTTTGCACGAGGCGTGCAGAGGTCGATGGTTTCAGTTTCACGCTGAAAAAGTTCGCGTTCCTCCGCCCTCCCAGGGTTTCTCTTCTTTCCTTCTTTTTTTCCCTTCCTTACGCCCTTCCTTCCTTCTTTCCTTCCTTCCTTCCCTTCCTTTCTTCCTTCCTTCCCTTCCTTTCTACCTTCCTTGCCTTCCTTTCTCCTTTCTCTCTTTTCCTCCCTTTCTCTCTCTTTCCCTCTTTTCCTTCTTTGCCTACATGCCCCCGGAGCTTGCAGTGGGGGAAATGCAAACCCTGGCCAGGCGATGCACAGCCCCTCCTCTGGAGGGGTACTGAGAAACGTTCCCCCTTGCTTTCTTGCTACACCTTTCTGCCTTTCTTTATGGCTGGTAGTGAAAACTCTTGTTCCGAACAAAATGATTGCTTGTGAGGTGTCTCAGTTTGCAAACATCGGGAAGTCTTCCTGCAGAGACCACAGCTGCAGAGCCCACAGCAAAGATGGAACTCAGTCCAGAAGGGAACAAGAGATATAGGGTAATCTGAGATCAGACTGAGTCCCATTCTTTTCAGCAGCGGACTCAGTCTGACCAAAGCAAACCCCCAAGGTGGGGTGTTACCCCTGCTTGGCACCGGCCACCGGCTGTCCCAGATCGAGCAGGGTTACAGACAGTGGGAAAACGGGTCACTGAGCGACCTCGGGTCCTGGAAAGTTTGAAGACGGAGAGGTTGCAGTATGAGAAATGGGCTTGTAGTGGGGGCAGGACCCAGAGCTGGGGCCTCCCTGGTGGGCACCGGGGATGCCTATATGTGCCAGGAGAGGGCGCTAGCCCTGATGGTGGAGGCATCATTCCCGCAGAGGGAGCTAGGGTTCTTGCAAACTGGTCAGTTGGTGCCACTGTCTTAAAAACCAGGAGAACATGGAACCCGCTCCCCACTTTCTAACTGAATGCCCCTTCCTGAATCATTCAACTTTCGCCACCTCCCTTCTTTCCTCCACACAACTGCTTTTCTCTTTCAAAGTTAGGTAATTGCTTTTCCCACGTGCACCCCTGGGAGTAAAACAAAGTTTCAAAGAACAAGAACTCTCTGCTTTTAATCCCACGGCTCCGCTGCCCTAGGCTGCCGCTGTCAGGTTGGAGTGCGCAGCCTCTGCAGTAAATAAGGTAACTGCTTCCTATTACTTTAGCCCCATATGGCTGCAATTTGAGTGTCTTTGGAGACAGTGCTTGTGTTGGGGCGGGGGGCAAGGGGGAGTGAAAGTGGAAATCGAATGCTCTCAGATCGCATTTTTATGAAGGAAATTGTCGGCGATTCTCTTAGCAGCCTTCCCTCCACCCCTAGTTCCTGAGATGAGCTGCCCTGTTTTCTTTGTTTATGGAAACACTGGCGCCCGCCCACCTCGGGCCACCTGCTTCCCCAATTCGGCACCCATTTTGGTGACCTGGGCACACAGCCCCGATGTCCCTTCCCGACAAAGGACCTCTAACCAGCTCCCAACACCTGAGAGCCAGACGGAGCCCTCCGCCCCAGTCTCTAGAAAGTGCTCTCACGCCACGCTCCGTGTCACCCTCTCATTTGAACCTCAAGGCCACCTTAGGGCCAGGGTACCTCTTAGGCCTCCCTGTGCCCACTGCCAACAGACTCAGCACCCGGGAAGCAAGGCCCGAGGCCAGCAGGGTCCGAGGGGAAAGAAGGGGAGGAGGAGGCCGGGCAAGGCGCTTGGCTCCTGGGTCGCTGGCCAGACCTGCAAGCCCGAGCGCATCCTCTAGCTGGAGGGGGAGGCCGGGCCTCAGCTCATTCACTGGGAGCGTTTCAACTCCGTGGCTTGGCGGGCGTCGGACCTGCCTGGTCTTGGCCACGACGCGGTCGGATTTGGAACCCAATCATTCCCTTCGGGAGCAATGGTGGGGCCGGCTGTGAAGGGAGCATGGTGGCTCCGAAGCGTGGCCGAGTGGGATGTGGCCTCATGTGCCGCAACACGGACCAGTGGCTTACTTTCAGTGGCCCTAGAACCCACGGGCATTCTCAGCCTCTGCCTCCCCAATGGCCAAGCCCGGGCCTGAGCCTGCAGGGCACTGAATGCCCGCTACTGGGAGAAGCTGCGGGAGTGACCCAACACCCTGCAGAGAGGTCCCCATGACCCAGAGGGGACACGCTGGCCAGTGACTGGAGGTGAGGCTGCCAAGTTCGGCCTGAGCTGTCCCTACTTCCCGGGAACTCCCCGAAGCAAGAAGTTCCACCCCTTTGCTCGCTTTCCCCTCCCTAGTAGATCTCCAGACCTTCCCTGTTAGAGAAACGCTAGAACATGCGGCACAGGCTAAGAGGGGGGCTGACCATGTTCCAAGAGTTACCCACAAGCCTGCACATATCTGAGGAGACGCATAACCTTCGACTTTGGCCCCTTGAAGTCACATGAGCTGAAATCAAGCCTCCTGACTTCCGCCTCCACAGGAGGAATAGCGGCCCCTCCGAGGCGGGCAACATCCCTTGAACACTCGTGTGCACCTGCACGATACCAGTTCAGATTTCTAACAACCGGGCAAGATCAAGTCCGTTGCTCCCATCTTATAGATGAGGCACAGTGAGGCCAAGTAGGGGCACACAGCTGGCGTTCTGCCTGAGAAGCCCTAAGCCTAAGTCTCTCTAATGCTCACCCCAGGGGCTTTGGACCCTCTGGCCACTTCAGCTCCTCCAGGGCTGAAGGAAAGAAGTCCAGGTAAGAAATGGCCCATGGAACCTCCTGGAATGGCCATAGACGAAGCCAGCGGTCTCGTCACCAGACTCAGCATCCTGGTCCTGCTAAGCAGGGCTACTGCTCTAGGCCCTTAGCAGAAAAGAGGAGACTGGAACAAAAGAAGTGGGAAGGAGCCCAGCAGCCCAGTCGACTGAGCGTCAGATAGATGTTGGTGGAAGTCTTTGTTTTCCCTTCATCTTGAAGCACGGCGGCTAAGACTGTGGGCTCTGGGGCCAGCCTGCCTGGGTTCAAATCCACTTACTAGGCGTGTGGCCTCGTGCAAGCTAGTTAACCACTCTGTGCTTCAGTTAGCATAACTATTAAAACAAAAAACAAAGAGTATCCGCAGGCTTACTCCACGGGGGAGATAGGAGGGCTCGTTTTCAGGTACAGGTAAATGCTCAAATTATTAGTTAAGGTTGTTGCTATTATTGGTGCTCTGGGACCAGGTCAAGCTAATAGGACCTGGTGGGTCTGGTTGAGGTGACCTCCCCCCTCCCCCCAGAACACAGTGTCACCCTGAGCTGTCCCTAACTTCCCATGAGGGGCACACGCCAAGAGGGAGCTGGGGGCTCCCTGGCCCTTTCCGGGGAAACCGGGGAAACCGACTGTGTGCTCCCCAGACAGTCTAGACTGGCCCCTTAGGGCATCTGCTCCAGGACGCATCCCACCAGGTGGTCTCCCTGAGAAACCCGACGCCCCTCGCAGCGCGGAGGCCAGACACACTGCGGGTGCCCGGAGGCGGGAGCACGCTCACAGCGCCAGAGCCGGCACGCATGCGCTCACGCGCGCCGCAGGGTGGACCCCCCCCCCCCAAATCCTCTCCAGAAGACCGCTGGTGTTGCTTGCGAAATCCAGCTCCTGGAGCCAGTAGGCACCGTCGGCCGGTGGGGCCGGTGGGGTGTACGGGGGAGATGGCTGTGCAGTGGGCGGGAAACCCGAGCGGCAGCACCCCCTGTACGGGTCTCGAGGGGTGGAAGCCTTGCTGGGGTGGTGGGTCGGGGCGCTGGGTTCCACCGCTGCTGTAGAAGGGGCTCAGACCCGACGGTCTAGGCACAGCCAGGCAAGACTGTGAGAGGCAGGAGGGCGGCGGGGTGTGGCGGCAGAGCAGCCTGAGACAGGTGGGTGGCTTAGGGGTCAAGGCCTTGGAGCCCCTTCCAGGAGGAGAGCATCATCAGAAGTCTCTTGGCCTGGGACGTCCCGGGCGCGTGGACTCTGCTGCTGGGTCGGCCCTGGCACTGACGGCTCGACCCATTGACGGCAGCCTGTGATTCAGGATGCCCCAGGGCGCGAGTCTGACCCCGGATTCTGTCTGGACGGAGAGAGAGCTGGCCTCGCGGTTACGCGGCACACGGTCCCCGTGCCTCCCCTCCCCGAAGGCAAGGAGCACGCACCTCCCCAGGGAAGACACCGAGGTGTGGCACCAGAGTCCGCGCTCAGGAGGTCTCCTGGCTCTCCTGAACCCGAGTTCCGCCAGGGTTGGCACTTTGGGAGCCAGACTTGCTCGTCCGCTGGTCACCGCCTCCGCACGCCCCCCCCCCTCCCCACGGCGTCTCTGCTCCGGGAAAGTTGGGACGCCCGGGGCTCCGTCTGGAGCTTCACGTTCTTTCTCGCTTCCTACCTCGCCCCCAAGCGGAAGGAATTGAAGTGACTTTTTGCTGGGACTCCGGGGACCTCAAGGAGTTCCAAACTGGAGGTCCCCCAGCCAGTGCCACTCCTTATTTGGATGTCCGCGCTGAAAAGAGCCCAAGCCCAGCCTCCCCTGTCAGAGGTCAAAAAAATTGAGGTGCGGGAGACTACCGGGTTATTCGAGGAGGCCCAAGGTGGGGGCCTCCCGAACAACCCGGGGGGGGGGGCAGAGGCGTCCGCCGGCGCGCCGCCCTCCGCGGGACTGGACAGAGCGGGGCCCGTGGTGCGTGAGCGGCAAACCCCGGGGGCAGGCGTTGGTGATTCGACGGAGAAAACGCAGCAGTGCCCGCGTGGGGCCCGCCTTCCCTCTGCTGACCTCGGCGGAACCGGGCATCCTCGGTCCGGATCGGTGCCCCTGCTGGCAGCCCGGCGCCGGCGCTCCCGCGGTGCACCCCCAGCCTTTGCTCCGGGGCGGGGGACGCTGTCGGGGGCCGGCAGGGCCGGCAGGGCGTCGAGGCTGCGCGACCAGAGCGCGCCGGCTCCGCGCACGCCCAGAAGCCTCGTTGCCGGTTCCGGGGCTGCCGGAAAGCGCGCGGCCAGCGGCGGCTCCGTCCCCGCGCAAGCGCCTCACTGCCCGGGCGAGACCCCGAGCTCTCCGGCCGCCCTCGGCCGCGGGGCGGCTCGGCCCCCGGGGGAGAGCGCGGCCGGCCGCTGGGGCCGGATAGCGGAGCGGGACAGCCGGGACGTCTTTCTCTCCGCAGATGAAAGCCTCAGCCCGCTTCCCCGCCCTTCCCTAGGAAATCAAATTCAGGGAACGTGGTACCGTATTTACCCGCACAACTTCCTCCCTTGACATTTTGCACTCTCGAAGTTGGGGCACAAGTAATTATGCAAACATCTGGGGCAGTCCTGCGCCGCTACCCGGAACCGTTCTTATTCATCTTGAAAGCCGCACTCCCTCATTTGCATAATAATGGCTTATCTAGAATAACACAGCAATCAGAGGCAAAATTAATTTTCCTTTCTTCAGCTAGTCCTTGAGATCCAGCAGAGGCTTAAGGCAAGAAAAACTGATTTTGTAGAGAGTGTGGGGTTCTTGACCAGGACCGGGGAGAGATGGAGTTTAGAGTAGGGGAAATTAACAGTCGCGTTTCTATTATTTTTCAAGTGTCAGCCTTGGAGTTTAGCTACTTTTGGGCCAAAGGGGTGAAGGGCTGAGCCGCTGTGAGAGCCGCCAGGGACACTCTATCTATCCCCCATCCATCATGGGAGGTTGGGTGGCCCCAGAAACAAAGTCAGCTTGACTGTGGCTGGGAGGGTATTGGAAGCGGATTTTGACGGTCAGGCGGGGAGGAAGGTAGACTCTGGCCGCGATTAGATTAAGGAGGTGCCAAGCCAACCAGCACTCTGGGTCTCCGCTCTGGTCCCACCAGGACTCCGTTCCCCACCCTTTGGACAGATCATTGGAAGCACTTCCTTGCTCTGAGATTGCCGCCCTGCTGACTGGGGCAGAAGTCTTTGAATTCAAAGCAGGAAAAAAAAAATGGTGTGTATGTGTGAGTGGGTGGTGGTGAGGGCATTATGTGGAGGAAACATCTTTTATACATTAAAAAATCTTTTTGATCTTTTTTAATGTGAAGAGGAGTGGGAGGGAGAAAATCCACAAATAAATATGGTAAATGAATTTGTCCCAAAATTGTAATCGCGGGGCCACTTTCAGGGCGATTGTGGGCTCCAGAGGATCTTTGCTGCAGAACTAGTAGCGGCGAGGCCGCTGTCTCCCCTCCCCCAGTAGGGTGCAGAGAAGGAGCACAGAGGAAAAGGGCGGGAGACCCGACCATGACCTCCGCACTCCACTGTGGACAAGAGCTCCCAATGTCTTCCCCAAAGGTGCAGGTTTTATGTTTATTAAGGAGGTGGTGGCGACTCAGGCTTGCCACCAAGATGCCACCATCGCAGGCACTCCTTATAAAATAATTCTGAAGTTCCTTTTAAAATCAGGTTGCAGGAGCAAAGTGGATGAGAAATTGCAGCCTGGTGGAGCAAACCCGCAGACACCGGCCGGCAGGAGGGACATGGGCGGAGAATTAGTCCCACTGGGGAAGGACTGCCGGGTTCAGCAGGAAGGAGGGATGGTGCGCCCGGCACTGTGTGGGGGTGTGGGAGGGGATGTCTCTGGAGACTGGGGGCTGCTGGGTTGGGACAGGGCGTCCTCGCTCCATCTCCTTCTGCGTTCATTCATGCTGCCTTTTAGATGCCGTTCCTATCCTGAGTTCTTTACGCCTCCCGGGAGGGTGCAGACCGACCTCAGAGGTAGCATGTTCTTTCCAGCGGTGTGGGAGCGAACATAGCTTCTTCCCTGGGGGAAGGGCACCCCTAGAATACCCGAGCACAGATATTCTGGCCGCCCCGGACACTTTTTCTTAGCTGCGAAGCGCAGGGGAGTTGGGATCCCAGGCCGCCCCATCACAGTCCCAGGCTCCATGGAGACTAGGGAGGTCAAGGAATGAAGAGTAGAGAAAGGGGCCAGCCAAGGGCGTTATCACTTTTAAGCTTCCGAAAGCTCTTTAAGTTTGCCGGAGAAGAAGGTCTCCAGCCAACCTCGTTCTTCCCCGCGGGCTCTGGATGTTCTAGCAGCCTCGGGGCGGTGGGTCCCAGAGCCCTACTCCCCATCCCCGCCCGCCCCCAAGCTGAGAGGAGAGGTTGGACCTTTTGGACCCGCAAACAGCCTCTCCTCCTGAGGGGGGCGCCGTCCGGCCTGCAAGGGCCGGAGTAACGGCTTCGTTTGCCGCCCGAGCCGGCGCCCAGCGGGCCCCCGAGCGCCGGGATCGCAGAAGAGCCCCCGCGGAATGGGGCGCTGCGGGCGCCGCTGGAAGGGCGTGGGCGGGCTGGGAGTGCGGGCGCAGGGCTTCAGCCCCGGAGCGGCGGGCACCGGCCCCGGTGGGGCGCGGCCCCGATGCGGGGCAGCGTGGTGGGAAGCTTTCCTCCCGGAGTCGGGAATTTCTAAGAGCGAACCCCCGAGTCCCGCCCGGCGAAAAGTTCACCGACCACTTCGCCCCGCTCAGGCCGCGCGGTCGTGTCCAGGTGAAATGCAGAAGATGGGCGCAGTGGGCGCGGGGGACCGCGGTGTCTAGCGGGGCTTTACCCGCGCCCGCACCACTCAGCAGCGCCCGGGGTGGGGGTGAGCTGGCAGCCAGGCGGGGATGCGAGTCCAAAGGAGAGGGGGTGCGCGAACAAGCGTGGGGCAAGAGAATGGGAGAACGGGCACGGAAATGGAAGAGAGGTGTCTTGGGAGAAGGCTCCGAGCCTCAGATTTAGCTGCTGCTTCTCCCTGTCCACCGTCCATCAGGTACTGAGCGCCTGGGGGCTAACCCCGTGTCCCCTCCAGCTGGGGCTCCCGATGCTGTCCAGCCCCTGTTCCAAGTCCAGAGGAATCCAGGGAAGCCCCTCCAGCGCTTGCACCTTGCGAGATCAGACCCCTTTCTGGAAAATCGGCATTCCCCCCTGCCAAATGGGCAGGTTCTTTCTCGTTTTGTTTGCTTGAAGGCATCTGTAATGGACCCACAGGAGAGGGTTTTGACTTGCTGGAAAGCAGGACTCTATACTACACACACACACACACACACACACACACACACACACACACACACACTGCTGTTTTTCCAAGATGAGGAAAGGGTCCCAGGCTGATTCCTAGAGTAGGGTGGTACTTCTTCCGCACTGACCTTCCCTGGAGGAAAAGATGATAAGGCTGTCTATACTGGAGCTTCCATGAGTGCTCAGGGAAGCCAGCCTAGGGATAGAGTCCTGGGTCCCGGGTGGCAGCAAGGGGTGGGGCAGGGCAGAGGGTAGAGCCGGTCAGAAGCTGGAGAGGCCAACAGGAGGAATTTATGCAAGGACAGGGAGGAGGCTGGTCCCACCAGACTGCTGCCCAGGGTAGTCTGCCCGGGAATGTTTGCAAGTAGTTGTTTGTTTGTTTGTTTCTTTCTTTTTCTTTCTTAGATTTTATTTATTTATTTGACAGAGAGAGAGAGAGATCACAAGTAGGCAGAGAGGCAGGCAGAGAGGGGGAAGCAGGCTCCCCGCTGAGCAGAGAGCCCAGTGCGGACCCTGAGATTATTACCAGAGCAGAAGGCAGATACTCAACCCACTGAGCCACTCAGGCACCCCATTGAGTACCTGTTTCTATGTGCATCAAATGCACATGGTGTTTTCAGTCATTTGTATCCAAGAGCCTGGTGCCCAGCCTGGCACAAAAGGGTCTGCTGGAATGGTGGGAGGGGACAGGTGTAGGTACCATCCACTGAGCAAGGGCTGCTCCATGCCAAATTCTGTCCTGGATGCTTCTGAACTCTTCACTTTTATTCCTCATCACAGCCCTTAGAAGGAAGTTTTATTGACTTCATCTGAAGATGGGGAAACCAGCTCAGCTTAAGTAACTTGCCAGTAACCAAGTTGAGCCACAGGACAGGGTTTGACCCAAGTCTGTCACCCAGGAGTTGAGGGCCTAAGAGGAGATTCTGGGTGGAACCGGGCTCCGCAGGGAGGCAGGTATGGCCGGGCTGCTGCTCTGAGTCCTGGGGTTTGGCAGGAGGGAGCCAGGATGGTGGGGAGGGGGGAGGGATGTCGCTGGCTCTTGGACTGCCTGGAGCCAGAGTCCAACAGTTTTCTTGCCTCTAGTGCCCATCCACCCCCCCCCCCCAGCCGCCCAGACGGAGTGATTGGCTGCCATCAATGACTGTTAGTTCCAAGCTGACACTCTAGACCAGCAGTCAGGCAGCCACCACGGGACTCGCTCCCTGCACCAGCTGCAGGGCTGCTGGACTCCCAAGCCACGTTGACATGCAGGGCTGTGCCCCGCCACCCCCACACCGAGATGTGTCTGCATAATACAAAAACCAGTGGATTGGGAATTTAAAGGTTTGGGTCCAGCCCTGAGCTTGCTCTTTCCTGGCTAGCTGAGTGACCTTGGGCAAGTCAGTTTCTTTCCCCCGACTTCAGCTTCTCCCTGTAAAACGATCATTTGAAGCCAGGTAACCTTAGGGCAGCGTCTAGTCTCCACGTTCTATACACATGGAAGTTTACTGGGATTCCAGAACCTTTAGAAAATGCCTGTTAACCATGGATGGCTGACCACTGGCCCATCACAAAACCTCAGCCAGCACACTAAACCCTGGAGAGTGTGACTGTCTGGAAAGCACGGGGAATCCTACCGGGAGCAGGTGCATTCCTGTCCCAGCTGTGCGGGTATCAGTTTCGGTTTCCCCAGTGATGATGCTGAGCGCAGAACTACGGAACACCTAGTTAGGGGACCCAGGAAGGCAAGAGAGAGAGACAGTCCTGGAGGAAGCTCTGGGTGCCCGGACCACCTCTCCGATCCCTTCTCCTCCCCAACCTCCGTCAAGGACAACAGATGGCATTATCTTCCCTCCAGCTCCCTCACCAGCGCCACGCCGCTGGAGGCATCCCCGCAGCTCGGACTAATTCCAGGTACATTCTATAGGTGGCATCATGCTACTGGAAATGGCCTCTTCAGAAGGGAGCGCTTCTCTCCGTGGCATCTCCAGGCATGGGGAGAAGCCAAGGCAGGGCAGTGCGGCCCCACTCCAAACTGGCCGGGGAGGGAGATCTTAGGCACCTGTGGAGCGCGGGGCCGGCAAGGGTTCTCTCGGACTCCAGAGGCCACCAATCCAGGCACATTCTCTTCTCCAGGATTACCCCCCTGCTGGTGAGCCAGAAGTCTCTGGGAGTCTCCCCTGCCCACTGCAAACGGTGGGAGAGAAGGGCCTTAGCCCCAAAGATGGTGTGTGCGTGGGGGTGCTGGGTGGGCTATTTGAGATTTCCAACAATTCACCCACAATGGTGCTGGACAGCTGTGCTGTCCAGGCGGCGGGGGCGCTGCATCTGGGACTGGGGGCAGGTCCCAGACTGAGGCTCCTCCTTCCTCTCCAGACATCCGACCAGGGGCCACTCCTGGGACCAGGAGGAGTTTGTTAAAGCCCCACTCCTGATGAGTGAGGGGACCGGCCAGAAGTGGGGAGGGAGAAGGCAAGTAACCTGCCGGAAGCAAGACTCCGGGGTCTCCCGCACAGGCAGGAGCCCAGATGGCCAAGGTTGATGGGCTGTCCCGGGCTCCAGCCTGCGCCAACCTCTCCACTCAAAGAGACCTCCTGCAGCCCCTGCCACCCTCCGTGGTGTGATCTCCCCTAATGGGCCCAATCCCGTAGCTGGAGCAGGGACGTCCCGGGCTGGTCACTGCGGGCAGCACTCGGCCTGCCGTCAGCAAGCGGGGACGGTACAGAGACAGCAGAGAGAGATGACAGCAATGCCTCTCATCTCTCTTTCTCTCACCGCCGGACTGGTTCCAGGCTGCCCGCACCCGCGGGGGCACCGATCCCGAGTGTCCTCGCTGCCACCGCTCCTGGCTTCCCCACTGTCCCGGTCCAACGCAGCTCCCAACCCTCAAGCCCCGGCCTGGGCTCTTGGCCAGGCCCGGCGAGGAGGGGATCGGAGAAATGGGGTGCGGGACTCAGATGACTGCAAGATGGGCCAGGCCTCAGGAGACAGCTGGAGGACCCCACCCCCAAATCACAGTCCAGATCTCTTTCCTCCCCAACCTCTGTCCCCCTCCCAGGCGTTGGGCTCGGTTTCTCGGAATTCTGGGCCTTTGCTCAGACTCAACACAGACTCGCTCACGTTATTATTATTTTTTTTAAACAAAAGCAATTAGATTTCCATCCCAATTCATTTGCATTTGCACCTCGGAAAAACTGCAGGAGGTACGGAAGGAAAGAAGGGGGCTGCCTGACGGCGGCAGGCGACTCCTTCCGAGCGCCACAGCTGGCCCGAGCTGCCATTACGCCGTCCACATCTGGCCCGGCCGCGCGGCCGCCGCGGCCCTCTCCCGCCCGCGCTCGGAGCCCGCGCGCCGCAGCCCGCTCGGCGGCGCGCTCATCGATCGCCGGGGCCGCGGCCGGGCGAGCAGAGAACAAGGTATAGCCTGTATTTAGGTTCCTGCCCTTATATGGCGATGTGCGCGAGCGCCCGCCGAGCGGCCTCACCATATAAGGGCACACGGCGGGCGCCGGGCTGAGCTGGTGCGCGCTCATTGGCCCGCGCGTCTCTCAGCAACCGGCTCTCACGAGTGGAAAGGAGCCAGCCGCCCCCGCCCGCTCCCCGCCCGCTCCCCGCCCCCTCCCTTTCTTTCTCCCCGGCATCCCCGCCTCTCGCCTCGGCACCCCCTCCTTGCCTACCCCCGTTTTTGCCTGCACCCTCTCCCCCAAGTTTTCTGCGCGCGGTTGTCCCCCTCCCCCTTCGCCTCGCTGTCATTCTCTTCCTCCCGCTCGGCCTGTCCTCGCCCCCTCCGCTCACGCTTCCACATCCCACCCCACGCACCCCCCTCCCCAAACCCAGCGGACGGCGGCTGAGGAACCGGAAGGCCCGGATGCGGGAGGGGAACTGGAGACGGGGTGGGGGTGTGCGTCGCTGCTGCAGTGGCCTCCGCAGCATCAGGTCCACGGCGTGCACGCACGGGGCTCTGGGAGCCGTCCGAGTCTCCCCCGCACACGCATGCACTCACCTCCCCCGCCCCAAAGGTAATCGGAGCAATTAGCTGCCAAGAAATGTGCTTTGCAGGGCTAGGGATGTGCTAAACCACAGACAGCCCTAGGTACCGCCAAATTACCATTTCCCGGGGTTTCCCTTCGGGCTGGATTTCTGAATGCAATCATAATAATGATAAATCGATGTCTCATTTAAAGGTTACTTTAAAAACCTGCCAATTGTTGAGGGGAAGGGGGGGGGGGAGAAACCCTGCGTGCGGAAGGGAAAATGCTCCAAAAGAGCCATCCTCGGGTTTCCAGGCAGAAAGCAGCGGAGCTGTCGTTGCGGGATGCAGGTCAGGTGCCCAGCTCCGGGCCCACCCGCGGGGTGGGAGCCCGCGGAGGCAGAAGAGGTCATTCTCGCTCTGGGCACGAGGCTCCCGTTTGCCTCAAACTCCGGCAGTGGAGGCACCGCGGTTCCGGGGGCGCCTCTCGCCCCCTCCCTCCTGCTCAGAGGCGCGCGCACGCGCGCGCACGCACACACAGGTGTCCGGCTGGCCCCTCCCGGGCGGTCGCCAGTCCCGCAGCGCCTGTCCTCCTAGCGATGCTGCTGAGGCCCGAGGCACCTCCCTGGGAATTCACTCCTCTCCCCAGGGACCCAAAGAGGAAAGCTAAGACAATGGGTACCCTAGCGCCCTGGGGACTTCGCCTGTGACCGAGCTTGCCTCTCTAGGGCAGCCGCCTCGCGGAGGCGCGGAGCGATGCCCCCTACTGGGAACCCTGCGCTGGGAACGCGGCGCAGGTGGGGGTCGCACAGGAGGCGGGCTCGAGTGGGGGATGGGGAACCCGGCGCGATGACCCGCCTGACCTTCGCTTCGTCTGGGGCATCCTTCCCTGCCCTCGCCCTCCTTTCCTTTCAAACCTCAAATCCCCCAACCTGGTCCCTCCTGGGGGAAGGTGGCGGAAACGGGCACTGCCAGGGAATGCGGGTGCGAGATTGGGAGGGCGCTGCCTGCTGGATCGAGTTAGCTTCGGCCGCCTCCTCCTCGCTGTTTCTGCGGAAGGAAGCTCTGCGGCCGCAGCAGCCCTTGGTGCCAGCACGTATCCCTCCCTGACCTTGGCGGAGACACGCTGCCACGATGTTTCGCCTAACAGAAAGCAGTTGTCCTGCCCCCGCCCCCCGCGCGGGGAATGAGGATGTCCTGGGCGCGGAAGGTTTGCCTAGGTCTGTGCCCCGCGCCGGACCTGTGCCATGGAGACCTCTGTGAGCAGTGGAAAATCCGTGGATGCCCGGGCGCAGCCTTCAGTGTCCCCGCAAAGCCCATCCCTGTCCCGTGCCTGCCCACGCCCAATTAGCCAGGTCGTTTATATTAAATCCCCATTCCCAGGTTTCTGTGTGCTTGGATACAAGGTACATGGAGACCTTCCCCCAGCAGAGGGGTCCCCAGTTGTCCTTCGACTTCTCCCCGCACAGGGACTGCTTCCTTAAGTGCGCCCGTTCTCTACTCTTAAACCCCAAGAGCAGAAGCTGCTCTTAAATCTGGAAACGCCTTTACCTGACCTGTTGGCTCCTGGTCTCTACCTTATTTACTGAATTTGAGTTTTCCAGCCAGTGGTAGTGAAATCGCTGGGATCGAGAACGCGGTTGGCGGGAGGGGTGAGAGAGAAACTTGCAGATAGGGAAAAATAAAGCCCCAAACTTACAGACACACCTCTCCCCAGCGGCCCGGCCGCTTTGGGCCGGGGTTCCTCTGGGTTGACAGAAGAGGGGCTACGGACCCTCTCGACTTCACCAAGTGGTGCCGATTCCGGAGTTCGTCCTCACCCGCGGGACCTCGGCTCGCACTTTTCGTTTATTCCCCAGGAACCCCAAGCCCGGGACTCCGGGGGCAATTTCCTCCCCGCTCTGGTGCGCCCCTCGGCCCTGTCCTGAGTTCGCGCCGGGGTCTCCAGATCGCCCTGGGCGCCCCTCTCCCGAGCCCCGGGCTCCCCTTGGCGCCCAAAGAAGTGTGCCTGGGCCCGGGTGCCAGGGAGCTGCAGGGTGGCCGCGGGCGCCTCCGCCGCGCGAGCTGCTCTCGGCCGCTGGGCGGAGGCGGGGGTCGGGGAGCGGCTCCCTGCGGAGAGGAGGGTGGGCGCGCGGCACCTGCCGAGCTCCCGCCGCCGCTGCAGTTCATGGCGCCGGAGGATCCACCCGGATCTTCTCCGCGGAGTTCCGGGCTTGGGTCGTTTTGTAGTCGCCACGCGCACGGCTTTTAATTTAATTTTCATTTTTCTGCGGGGGGGCGTCAAGGCGGCCCCGCCCAGCTGCACCGCCCGGGTGGGGGTGGGGGTGAGGCCCGGGAGTCTCTACTTGGGTGGGGGCGGCCCGCGGTCACGGAGGTCAACAGCCCATTAGCATTCCCCCACCCGGGAGCCGCGACCTCGTGAGGGCTCGGGGCGTGTAGGGAGGGGGGGTGACCGAGCGCACCCTCCCGGCGCGGTCCTCCCGGCACCTCCCCCCCGCACCCCCCCCCGCCGGCAGGTAACCGCCCCTCCCCCGCCCCGCTCGGTCCCCGCTCCGGCCCCCGCTCCTCCTCCCCTCCCCCCCGGTGCCCGCCGGGGTCCCGGCGCCCGGGCGGAGAGTCCCCGGGCGAGGACGGGGAGCGGGGCTGCGGGTGGGCTGCGGCGCCCGCCCCCGCCCGTGGCAGCGTGGCGACTGGCGCCGCTTTGGCAGCCATTTTCTGCAGCTGCTGCGGCCGGGGCTCTGCGGAGGGAGGCGCAGGCTGCCGCCGGCGCACGGACGCGGCCGGGACGCAGGGGCGCGGGCTCGCCGGCGGGGGTGCGGGCGGGCGGCCCGGGCGCGGGCGGGGGGCGCGCGGGGTCGCCGGCGCCCGCGCCCCTCCCCCCGCTGCAGTGCAGGCGGAGCGGGGCCGCTCCGCGTGGCGAGCGCCCGCGATCCCACCCTTTCCCCGCCATCTTGTACCCGGGCTGGCGCCTTCCCAAAGCCGCGCTGCCGCAGACAAAGCCCGGCCCCGGCCCGCGGGGGCCCCTGCAGCCCACCCGGGCCGGGCGGCCCGGGGGCCCCGGGCACCCCCTGCCCTCGCCGCACCCCTCTCGGGGGGGGCTGTGCCCCCCCACACCCCCAAGGGGACTCCGCGTGCGACGGCCACTCGCGCAGCCCCGGCGGGTGGACCGGCACCCCCCTTCCACGCTGGTCGCAGGGCTGGACCCGAGCCCTCGCTGCAGCCCACCCTGGTTGCGGGAAGGGGGGTCCCCCGCGGGCGCGGCGGTGACGAGGGCTGGGCACTCTTGTAGCTCGGAGTTCCTTCTCACTTCTGATTGGGTTGCTTGGGGGGGGTCGCTAATCCAGGAGCCCCCACGGCCCCCGCGGAGTGCCAACCCCACGCCCCCCTCTTTGCACCGAGGAACCTCAAAGAAGACCGCAGCACGGGCGGCTCTCGAGACCCCCCTAGCTGCCCAGCAGCTGCTGCAAACGGGAAATTTGGCACTCCATTTTCTGGGAGGGCAGTGCCGACTCGCTCCAGTCCCCCAGCTTGCTGGACCCCTTCCCTCAATGCCCCTGCTCTGGACTTCCAGACCCAGGGGTTTGTGGGGTGTCTGTGGGAGGGGGAGGCACCACTTCCTGAGCCGGGAGAGCCCGGGCGCCTGCCAGCCTACGCCGTCAGTGCCACACTGCTGCGTGGTAGGAAATTTGCAGACTCCATTTTCCCATCCCGGAGCCTCCAGCGCCCGGGAGGAGATGGGGATGCCCACCGTCCCCAGCAACTAGTTGAGTTTCCTCAGGACTGCTCAACCCCATGGGAGCACATGGCCACGGGCTGTGGTGCCCTCCTTCCCCTGGCACCCACCGGGTCTGCCTAGACTCCTGTGAGTGTCGGACGGCGCGGGACAGTGGGGGATTAGGAAGCAGGCTCGGGGAAGGGGGTGACTGGTGCAAAGTCATTCAGGTTAGTGGCAGAGCTGGACTCTCCTTCACACTCCTCTGCCCTCCTCTTATTTCTTTCAAATACCAAGCTCAAAGCCCAGGCTGGCTGTGGACCCGCAGCTCCCGCCTCTGGCGCTCGACCTACCCGGGGCTGTGGCGGGAGGGGGCTGGGCACCGGCGGGGTGAGAGGCGACCAGCAGGTACACGCGGGAAGACCGGATTTCCCCAACTGGACGCCTGCTGTTCCCCCACCCCCACCCCGCGGGGTCACCTAGGAGGGTGGGAAACAAAGCATCCCAGGGTGGCCTCTGACGCTGCTGGCGGGGTTCAGTCCTCCCCCACCAACGCCTGCCAGCCCGCGTGGATTCCGAGCCCGTTCCGGAAACCAGTCTGACCACTTCGCCCATTTCCCAAGCCTCCTCGGGCGTTGGGCGGCCACCTCCCAGGGTGGAGTGAGTGCAGCTGGGCCGCAGCCTCGGCTGCCCCTGCGACGATTTGCCCAGAAGGCTAGCGCAAAAGGACACTCCCGCCTGTGCACTGCGGGCCTTCTGGCCGCTCCCCACCGGGTCCCCCATCGCAAAACCGCATAATTGGAAGCTCCACTCCTGGGCCACATCGCCTCCCACCCGCAGGGTTAGCCGGGTGGCCCCAATGACCTCTCGCAGAGCTGTCTCTTGACCTCTCCCTGTGCGTGGTGGCGGAGGCGCTGGCTGCCCCCGGGGCGCTTACAGCCGGGTTGGGACACCGAGCTGAGCCTGAGGAGTCGGGCCATTAGAAGGCCGGCTGCTGCGTGGGGTAACAGAGTGCTGTCTCACAGGACCGAGGTCGAAGAGGAGGGAGGGATCTCCAGGGGACCGCGGGCGGGAGAGGCGGGAGCAGCCCGGCTGGCCGTGGCAGGGTGGGCATGTGGCCCGGAAGCCCACCTTGGGCACGTGCTTCAAAGGCTCCGCAATTCACCAGGTCTCCCCAGGGAAGCGACTGCTCCCCCACGTCCCGGCCACGGCTCCTGTGGATGAGAAGCCCCTAGAGGGCAGGGATCCTGTCCCATCCATGTGGCACCCGCACTGGGTGC
Organism: Nasua narica; assembly: GCA_028533885.1. Lineage (NCBI taxonomy): Eukaryota > Metazoa > Chordata > Mammalia > Carnivora > Procyonidae > Nasua > Nasua narica. The sequence continues at coordinate 2,075,174 of CM052804.1, read as the reverse complement.
CCGCTAGCTGCTCATGGCTCTGGGGCCGTGATGGTGCTTGGCGGCGGGGCTTGGTCTCGGCCGGCTGCGGGTCTGCGCTGCAGAGGCCGTGGGGCGAGGAGGGAAACTGGCCTGCCGCCAGCGTCGCTGCGCTCGGGGGCTGCAGGACAGGCAGGCGCGCGCGCGCACGCGCGGGGTGGAGGGGGCGCCGCGCCCCTGCGAGTCTTCATGCCGGGCTGGGGCCGGTGGCGACAGATTTGCAGAGTCAGCTTTGCGGAGTCAGCAGGGCCAAGGTGAAGCTGGTGCGCCCCTTCTCCGAGCCCCGCCTCCTTCCCATCCCCACTTTGCTTTTTGGGGGATAAGGAGAGGGCAGGCAACACCCAGAGGCAAAGTTGGTGTTGTGCTGGGGTTCCCTCCGGGACCAGCCCACCCTGCCCTGTGCCGTGTTTCCCCCACAGCAGTTTACCTGGGGAGGGGCAGAGGAGAGCGGTCTGCCTTTGGAGAGCCTCCCCCTCCTCACTAGCCAGGTTGAAAGGTTTAAGAAAAGCAGGTGGGAGTGGGGGAGTAGGAACAAGAAAAAGGGGACCACCCTTCACACCATGCTAGGTAGAGGCTTGCTTCCCTTATCCAAGTGCTGGGGGCTGGGTCTCAGAGGGGCCAAGGGTGAGGGTACGGGGCGTAGTCAGGAGACAGTGGCAGAGTCCGGGTTGGGGGTCAGCTGGGCTGGCTGGGGAACCCTCCCTCCAAGGCTGTGTCCCAGAGCTCCCAGCACTTGGAGCCCTGACCCATGGGCTGAGCCCAGATGAAAACAGAGGAAGTGGTTAAGGAGGAGGCAGGCAGGATACCTACCTGGGATTCCTGGGCCGTCTGTGATCCTGGGAAATTACAGAGTGAACTCTTGCTTAGGTCAGAGGTGAACTGAATGGCATCTGGGGTCTCTACCTTCAAGGTCCCATGGAACAGAGAAAACAGAAGCATGGCCCACAAGTGTGTTTGAACCCCTTCTCTGCTAGTGTGGGATTTCTGCAGACCTTGTGTTTCGTCTGTACAATGGGGCCATGGCAGGACCCCGTGAAATACACACACAGTGCTTGGCACTTATTAGGTGCTCAAATTAGAATGGTAGGGGGAAGGAGAGCCTTTACTTTCTTTCTTTCCTTTTTTCTCCAAAGATTTTACTTATTTATTTAGAGCATGCGAGCAGGGGAGGGATGGAGGGAGAGGGAGAGAGAGAATCCCAAGAATTCTCTGATCTGAGCATGGAGCCCCACACAGGGTTAAATCCCGGGACCCTGAGATCATGACCTGACCCGAAATCAAGAATTGGCCTCCCAAGCGACTGAGCCACCCAGGCACTCCTGAGAGCCTTTCCTTCCTCTAACAGTATCAGTGCCCTGGGGCGCCTGGGTGGCTCAGTACTTAAGCATCAGCCTTCAGCTCAGGTCATGATCCCAGTGTCCTGGGATTGAACCCCAAACCCCACATTAGACTCCCTGCTCAGCAGGAAGTCTGCTTCTCCCGCTCTCACTCCCCCTGCTTGTTTCTCTCTCTCGTTGTCTCTTTCTGTCCAATATATAAATAAAATCCTTTAAAAAAAAGTGTCAGTGCCCTTATGGTTTTCTTTGCCATCATGACTGTGAAAAAGCCTCTGTAAACGCCCCATCTGTTCCTCACAAGGTTCTAGACCAAGGACTTGAAGAAGGTGCCTACAGAGTCCCATGGGTCACCAGCGGAGAAGTGGCCGAAGGAGGAAACCAATGTCTCTGAGAATCAACTATCCTCTCTCTCCTCCGTCCACCTCCTCATCTTGGGGAAAGCACAAGATAGAGCATCAACCCCGGATTGTTCTCCTTCTGGGTAACACATGAAGGCCATCCGCTCCAGCCCACTCACTGGCTACTCCCTCCCATTAATGGGATACCCCATAAAGCCTTCCTTAGGGCAGCAGGCAAAGGAAGGAGGGCAACAAGTGAGTAGAAGAGAATGTGAGTCTCCTTCACCCACCACTTGAGGTTGCCACTAACCCAAGGGGCTGCTGGTTAGAAAGGAAAGCATTTGGGGGCATTTGTAGCAGGAGGCCTCTGGGGTTGTATCAGGAGAGACTGCGGATGGGGAAGGAGGGTGGGGAAAGAATGAAGGCACCTCCAAGCCTCACCTCTTTGCACAGTAGGATGTTGTTAACCTCAGGGACCATTCCGGTCATCTGGCATCCTAGAAATGCTTCCACTCACTCTCTCAACATCCATCCATCCATCCATCCATCCATCCACCCTCCTACGTATTCATCCAGCAATTTTCTGGGCATCTTCTCCATGCCGGTCAGCCTGGTGCTCAGAGTTCGGGGGTATTCTTTCTTTTTAATTTTTAAAAAATTAAAAAAAAAATTTAAGAATTTATTATTTATTTGACACACACAGAGAGAAAGAGACCACAAGTAGGCAGAGAGGCAGGAAGAGGGAGAGGGGGAAGCAGGCTCCCCGCTGAGCAGAGAGCCCGATGTGGGGGCTCGATCCCAGGACCCTGAGATCATGATCTGGGCTGAAGGCAGAGGCTTTAACCCACTGAACCCCCCAGGCGCCCCGAGTTCAGAGGTATTCTTATGAATAAAACAGACCTGGCTTCTGACCTCACAGAGCTTGCGCCTGGGGTGAGAGGCAATGGAAAAGCCCTCCATCCACCCCATGTAATTTACAACTTTGATGAGTGCCATGAAAGACAAGTGTTGGGTAGTACTGAGAGCACATCATGGGGTAACCCGGGGCTGGGGGCCGCAGGAAAGGCCGGGACGGGGGTTGCCTGACCCACATGGACTTCTGGTCCGGGATTTTTAGCGCAGACAGCTCAGCCCGTTGAGGATGTAAGCAAAGCTTGAGCCTTCGTGGAGTAGCCATGGAAATAGAGCGACCCGGAATGAAGATGATGAATAAAGATGCTCTTATCGGCTTGCCGTTGCAGGAGAGAAGAGGCTGCAGAGAAACCCAGCTGTGGGGAGGGGGCGTTCACTGCCGGGTCTAGAGGCGAGATGTGGTCACCAGCAGCCTCTCATTCTGGAGACCACCGTACGGCCATGTTCAACTTGGGGGTTCTCCAGAGGGCTGAACCGATTCTGGAAAAAGGCAGGCTATTTGGAGCTGAGGCAGAACTTGAGCAGGTCCCATCCCATATCAAGCTGACTTCTCTTGCCCCGGTTGGCTTGGAGAACCAACCCCAATGTGGGGGCCACAGGCGGAAGGGCTACATCCCCAGGGTCTCGGGTGCTTCCCCAGCTCACGTGTGGGGCCCAAGCGTCCTGCAATCGCCTGTAAAAGGAGGGGGTGGTGTCCTGGAGTTTTTCCAAGGCTCCTTCCAGCTCCACCCTTGTGGTCACTCTGTGGCCCCAAGAGGTCCAAGCCCTGGTCCCACTCCTCCTTCTGCGATCCCAGACCAGGTACTTCACCTCTCAAAGCATCCATGTCCTCGTGGGGGTAATAGTGGTTTGTACTCCATCCGGTTATTGCGAGGATTAAAAGAGACAAATCCTCTAAAGGCTTTTCCGCCGAGCCTGGCCCAGTGACCATTCTATAATTGTGAGTTCCTGTCATCATCGGGTCATCGGGGCACTCTGGGCATCTCTTCTGCATTCAAGCCGATGAGGAACCTTATCAGAGAGAGAGAAGGCGAGAACAAAATGCCTGACAAGCTATAACAAACATGATCTCTTTGGTAGCCAAGAGAAGAACCAAGACGAAGACCATGTCCAGTAACCACAGACGCGTCCCCTGCCTCCCGCTCCCATCAGCAGGTGGGAAGTGACGCAGGGGTGCCTGCAGGGCAAGATGGAGCCCACCGCCACGCCTGGAATTCTGGACATGTTCTCCATCAGCCTGGTGGAGGCGCCTCACCCTCACTGTGGGGGGAAGGGGCGATCGGAGATCTTAAGGAGGGCTCCTCTGGCCCCATGTTAATTTCCAGCTAGCTGCAGGGCTGCAGGCGAGGGGAGGGATGAGAACTGTATCATGGCTGCTGAGGGCTCTGTGTTTTGGGTTTGGGGCACGGTGGAGAAAGGCAAGAAGGGCCCCTGCATCTGGGCCTCCAAAGGTCCCGGGCAAGAGCCCGCCAGCTCCGCCTGGGGAAGGGACAAGTGAGGCGCCCACGCCTGCCAAGTGTGTGAGGCGCTTCAGGAAGCATTATTTATAGATCGGACTGTTTGCCCACTCTTATCTTGAGGATGGGAATTTGGGACACTAGGTCACCGGTCGGTTTCTTCCTTTGTGTCAGCAGTCACTCGGCGCGGCCATCCCCGTCCGGGCCGCACGAGGCGAGGACGAGACAAAGAGACGGTTTATCTGCAGGAGACCCAGCTGGTCCAGAGTTGGAGGCACGTTTCGTCTCTGCAGCCAGCTGGAGGGGCGGCCGGAGCGGACCAGGAGATCGCCTCTAATGTTCTCAATGTCAATAAGGTCCCTACTTGCTGACTTGCCAAGATTTGATCGTTCCCTGCAATGCACGGGGGTATTTAGGTCTTTCAACGACGTCACAAGGGAAGCCACAAAGCAGCCAACAGCAGTAAACACATTTCAATGGATGTGGCTCTGAGCCTTTCTTCAACACCTTCTGAGTCACTCCCGTCTTCTCAGGACTTGAATTTTCAATGGGGTTCTCTCCTTGGGCGCACATTCGGTTGGGGAAGGGACCAGCTCCCCTGGGGATGCCACAGTCACCTCTGATGGGCTTCCCGCAGCATCGTGGTCATAATGCCGGCTTCTGGGGAGGGGACACAGCTCAGGCCTCACTGGGGTCCGCCCGGTGCTTCGAGAGTCCTGTATGCCAGGGAAGAAGCCGAGGGATGAGCTCCACTCACCTAAACCAGCCGAGGTTTTCATTCACTTGCTCGCTCACTTCTCCCCTCGGAACCCGGCTGGCGGAGCAGGACTTGTTGCCTGTTTTCTGTTGGCTTTGCTCCTTCCCATTTCCGGCAGGTGAGGGAGAAAGCGGAAAGGTGTGATTCTATTCTAGCAAGTTCTGTGATCGGGATGGGAATACCCAGGTCAGCATGAGGAGGGCCGTGTAGGGGCCCAGGGCGGCTCTCCATCTGGGATCTCTTCACGAGGCCACATGACTAAGTGTTTCTGGGGCCCATTCGGTCGTGGAGCCCGACCCACGCGTGGCCCGTCAGCTCCCCCCAACACCCCCCCCACCTCCCCCACCCCCCCACCTCCCCCACCCCCCCACCCCCCCCCGGCCCCAGTCACAGAACTCCCGAGTTGTCGGGTCCGCGGGGTGGAGGCCGGGAGACCTCACCTCCAGTGCTGTGCCCTACTCAGAGCTCCGAATCCAGCCAAATCTCTCTCTCTCCTCTCTCAACACACACACACACACACACGCGCACGCGCGCACACGCACGCACACACACGCACGCGTGCGCGCACACATGCACACGCGCGCGCACACACATGCACACGCACACACGGAAACCCAAGCAGACAAGTCAACAAATCAATAAAAAGAAAAAGCAGGGCGATAAGATGGAGTCATTGGTCAGGGAAGCCTTCCCTTGAGAGGGGCTTTTGGGAAACCCAAATGGGAAGGACAGGCCAGCCTCGGGGATCGCTGGGGGACAGAGCCACCGGCCCCAGGGCGCGGAACTGGTGATCACAGAGCAGCGGGCACACGGAGACTCATTGGCCGGATGACCTAGTCCTTCCTTCTGCTGGATTCCCCCTCCTCGCGTGGCCGCAGAGCCGAGCTGGGCTTTGCTGTGCGGTGTGAGCTGGAGAGGGAGGAGCCTCTGGGTCCAGGGCGAGGGGCAGCCGGGGGCCCCCCCCCCGAACCCCGTTCATTTGTGGTGAGGTCATGGGGTGAAGGGTTGGAAACCGGGCCTTCAGGCAGGTGGCAAGGGACGGGTCAAGTCCCCGGATGTTCTCAGCGCCGCCAAAAGGGCTCCAGCACCTGCCCCCCCAACAGGGAGGCCCCGGGCACCTCGTTTTGAGTATCAACTCAGTATTTTTTGCCAACATACAGAAGAGTGGCGAGTGTGGTAGAAGAGCTGGCGGATATTCTTTATCTAGACTGGCCCGTTATTTGCATTTTATCCACGTGCTTTATCCTTCTCTCTCTCTCTATACATACATATTTCCCCCATTTTTTGGAACTATTTAAGAGTCAGTTGGAAACCCTGTGGGCCTTTACGCCTAAATAGTTTAGTGCATTTTCCCCTGGGAACAAGGGAGCTGTCTCCCGTAACCAAAATCAGGATGTTTACCGTTGATCCAATACTAACCCGCAGGCCATGTGCAAGCTTTGTCAGTTTCCTCAGTAATGCTCTTTATGATTTTTTTTTAGATTTATTTTTTTATTTATTTGAGACAGAGAGAGAGATAGTATGAGAGGGGAGAGGTCAGAGGGAGAAGCAGGCTCTCCGTGGAGCAAGGAGCCCGATATGGGACTCAATCCTGGGACTCCAGGATCATGACCTGAGCCGAAGATAGTTGCTCAATCAACTGAGCCACCCAGGCGCCCTCTCTTTATGATTTTTTTTCTTCCTCTTCCAAGAGCCAAAACAGCATGGTGAATTGCATTCAACGTCCTGTCCTTTTTTTTTTTTTTTTTTAAAGATTTTATTTATTTATTTGACAGAGAGAGATCACAAGCAGGCAGAGAGGCAGGCAGAGAGAGGGGGAAGCAGGCTCCCTGCTGAGCAGAGAGCGATGTGGGGCTCGATCCCAGGATCCTGAGATCATGACTGAGCCGAAGGCAGAGGGTTTAACCCACTGAGCCCCCCCAGGCGCCCCAATGCCCTGTCCTTTTAGTGTCCTTCAAGCCGGGGGCCTCTGCCTCTCTCTGGGGACCTTAACCCTGGCGGTTTGGCGAGTACCGTCGGATATTTCTGCATGGTTAGATTCCCACTTTGCATCTGGGGCGGGAATGCCACTGGAGGGGTGCTCTGTCCTCCTCACACGTCATGTCAAGAGGCACATGTCAGTTTGTTCCGAGATTGGTGATGCTAACTCTGGTCCCTTCCAACCTGGCGTTTCCGAGCCACTCGCGGTCTCCGTGTCGGCTTCTCGTCTCAGTTTCAGTTTATGATCATTTTCCATTCCCTTGTCCCTGTCCTTTTGGTCTCCTTACCTCTGTGTCTGTCTCTCTCTTTATCTCTGGTCCTCTCTGGTTTCTGTTTCTCTCTGCTGCTGCCTCCATCCTGGATTTTGGTCCCGACTCACCCAGTCCCCATAGCCTCTTTCCAGATTCCTGAGACATGTGTAGGTGACACACCAGGTCAACTCACAACCGAAGACCTCGTACAACCTCTGCCTGGAGCTTCTTTCCTGGGAGGATGCAGCCAGAACTGACAGGGGCTTGCTCGGAGAGGCTGGGCCTGTGGGACCCCGAGTCCACGCAGGTAGGATCTCGTGCTCTGGGGATGCACCTCTGAGTCCAGGAGAAGGGCTAAGTTTCAGGGTGAGGGAGTGTCCTACAGGACACTCCCTCTCCCCACTGTCCAGCTGCCTTCTGCCCACCGCAGGACAGAGTGCAGAGCCCCCAAACTCGAGACCCGAGGCTGAGCAGATGCCACCTTTCTGCCCAGGCAGAGCCCACTGAAAGCTCTGAGGCTAGCAGATGTCTTGCCGTCCCGGAGGGCTGAGCCCGTAAGAGCCTTCATCCGCACTTGGTGGTCACTGGCTTGGAAGAAGCCCAGACCCTCCCATCTTCTCTCGAGGTTAAGCCCCAACCCACAGTCCAGAGAGTAGAAGCTAGGCCATGGCACTCAGCATGCAGCCCGTTGCTCGTGGTCATGGCCCTGACCTTGGAATTATGTTATCATTAGTCCTATTGGTAAATACGGTTTTGTAGGAGGTGAGCCGGGTGAGCCCTAGTCCTTGTCGGAACACATGTACCCACTTGTGGGCAGAGAACGATCGGTAATCCACTTTGACATTGGCTTTGGCCTTTTGGGGGCTCGGTTTCTCCATCCGTAGAGTGAAGGACTTAAAAACTCCATGGCCCCTCTCTGCTCTGAGCTTCCAGGAGTCCAGGACCCCATGGTCAATAGGCTAACCCATTCCTGTCGGGGGGCTGGTGATTCGACCTGCCTGCCGCGGAGCGGGTCCTGCGCCGGCTGTGCTCCTGATTAGGACGGTTACTAGGAGTTTTTAGGATGCTCCTGATTAGGGGCGTTCGTGTGTGCTTCTCTCCTGGACCAGCCCCAGGGACTTTCCGCCCGGATGGGGCCTCCGCAGACACTTGTCTTCATCCGGGTCTGTGGAACGAGGCGTGGGTAAGGACCAGCATGAAGAGCAGAGGTATTCCCGTTTGCCTCGCTACCTTGTCCCGCTCTTCCCGCCAGGCCAGGGCTGGGGAGCCTCCTCTGCACCCTCCAGTGCTCAGCAGTTTCTGAGCCGCCAGGCCCAGGGGACGTCATAGCCACGAGCCACTGGGCTCTGGAGAGCTCACAGCCACCCTCTCACTTGCAGACGAGGCACCGAAGGCCTGGGCAGGGGAGGCGGGGGCACAACCCCCATGGAGCTGGGACCAGATCCCGGGACTCCCGACTTCACATGGGTGCTCCTTCCGCTGTCGCCCTGATTTCTCAGCTCGCCGGTTCGAGAACTCTCCCATTCCCAGACCTGTTGGCAGGCAAGAGGAATAACTCATGTGAGTCAAAAGCAATTTGCAAACATAAATAATTTTCAGTGCTCGGAGAGGAGACGGCGGTGTGGGGGCTGGTGGTGGTGGAGAGACACAGCCAAGGCTGAGCGGAGTCCGGCTGCCCCGCGTCTCTCTGGCCCTGCCTGGTGCTTCCTCTCCCAGCTCAGCACCAGCAGGAGAGTCGGAGCATGGAAAACAAAGCAGGAAATGGCTATAAGGATGCTCACTTCCGCTGCTCCTAGGAGGGCTTCTGCTCGCCAGGCTCCTCTCTCCCCGCCCCCCAACATCCACAGGGTTTTGTAACCCCACCTCCTCAAGAGAGTCAGAAGAAAATAGACGGTCCCCTGCTTGTATCTGGAATGGCCCATACCTCCTCCACCCGCCGCTGGATTACTCCTGGTCCTCAACCCTAAACAGCGCTACCTCCGCAAAGGCTGGCTGGCGTATCATTACTCTGCGGTACTCATGTCATCTCAGGGTTATAGGAGCTTAACGACATTGTCCTGTTTTCAGTCCGCACGCCGCTCCACAGAAGGGAAGTGACCACCCAAGACCATTCTCGGATTTGGGGGTGCTCCCTTCCCCAGCGCCGGCTTACGGTGCCTGGATTGCCCCGAGCAGCCCCTTTTAAGAGGTTTTGGAGGGCGGAGGCCGCAGTGAGGGTAGAGCCCGTGTCATTTCGGACTGCTGGGAGCGTTCGGCACACCTTTCCAAGGCCCACCCCAAGGGGCTGTCTGAAGCTGGGAGAAACAATGAGAAACCAGATACCATGGAATTAGTGAAGAATTTCTCAGATGAAACAGGAAAGGGAGGAAATCCAGGGGGTTTACATTACACCTGGCGAAGGTTGAAAGGAGTAGGGCCAGTCGTTGGCAATATTAAACTCCAGGGTGCATTTGAAAGGATCCTTCGCCCAGGCAGCAAAACAGAGACATTCCTCCCAGTCCAGGCTGCATTGCTGTGACCCTCCTCCAGCCCTGATGCTCTCACATGCACACCTGCTTGCACACACACACTCGCGTGCACACACATCTTGGACATGCTTGGGTAAGGCCAGCCGTCCCCTCAGGTTCGAGAACTTGCGGAGAACTGGTTAAGCGAAACAGTGACCGCCGGTGACACTCGGTGAGTCCTTCCCGTGCGTGAGGTCTTATCCACGCAGCTCATGGGAAGACCACGCGTGAAAATAAACGAGGGGCGTAGGCCGTGTCTTCTGCCTGTCGTTAAGCTGTGTGCGTATGTGTGTGGGGATCGGCAAGCCCCCCTCCTCTCTCTACCGCCCCGAACCTCGCATTACAACAAAATACACAGGGACGAGGCCGGCGCTGGGCCAGGACCCGTGTAATGTGTGCCACCAGCAAAGTACGGAAATGAAATCGTGATTCTTCCTGGAACTGACTCCAGGATTATCCGTGGGATCTGCTTCCCTAAATTCAATTACCACACGATTACCTAGAGCCTCCTGAAACTCTCATGAATCGATCAGGTGAGGGAGGAGGGAGTGGCAGGACCCCAGAGCCGCCGAGGGCGTGCGTGTATCCGCCCTGGCCGTGGTGGGGAGAGAGGGAACGACCTGAGTCCCCCCGCCTCTGCTCTGCAGCCTCAGCACGGAGGCCCCTGGGGACAACTCAGGGCCCTTCCTTGGTCTCTGGACCCTGTTTATGACTTGCAGCTCGGGAATATGCTTCATTGTCCGATCTCTCTCTCTCTCTCTCTCTCTCTCTCTCTCTCTCTCTCACACACACGCACACACACACACACGCACACACACACACACACACAACTCTGTACTCGTGCACACAAGACATCAGATTCTAAGGTGCTTATCTAAGCACGGCGTACGAGCTTTGGGAATGCATAACACATCCAAGACCTGCCCCTCGCCTCCCGAGGTGCTCAAGGCTGTGTCTGCCTTGAGAATGGAGGAGGTCCCCACATACGTGTATGCTGCAGCATGAAATTGATTGACAGTGACCTGGGGGGAAGCAGTAAATACTGCAGTTCAGGGCACAGCCAGCCTTGGTGAAGACTGGACTAATCTAGACCAACCTCAGGAAGGGGATGGGGCTCGAGCTGGTCCTCTGAAGGACCCACAGCACCCTGGAAGGTGGGAGGATGGCCCCTGGAGACAGATAAGTCTCTCTCCGAACCCCTGGATGTTGAACCCGGCAGCTTACTCAAGCCTCTAAGCCTACATCTTACCACCTGTGAGGCGGGGCAGTGATAGGACCCACCTGGGGAAGATGGGCGAGCACTGAATGTGTGCGCTCTAGAGGTGCCCGCGCATCATGAGCGCTCAATGTCAGCTGTTATCAGTAATTGCAGAGGGAAGAGGAGGGGCAGAAGGGCGGGGGGGGGACCTGGGGGGAGGCGGACGACGGTGATTTCTGAACGATGGCTGCAGGAAACGGATACTATGTCCTATGTCCGGGAATAACTTTTTCCTCTTCAGAGCTCTTACCTTCCCACGGCGGCGGCAAACATAACGGAGCCATAGGTGAGACTCATTTCAGAATGCGCAGGGATTGGGTTCTGTACGAGAGCAGGTCTGGCGAGCGGGGGCTCGGCCTGACTTCCTCAGGTCCCAGTGCCATTGTCAGTGGCCAGGATAAATCTGGAGGGGCTGAGGATGAGGTCCCAGGTCAAGGGGTAACCCAGCAAGCAGGTAATGAGGGCAGCATGCCGAGGCCTGGAGGTGCCCACGGGATTACAGAGGGGGAAAGGAAGGAGGGCTGGCAGTTCGCAGGTAAACATCCCTGGGTACCTGTTCTTCCCTCCAGCTGAGGCTCCAGGCCAGCGTCGTTGGAAGGCATTTGGATCTGACAAGGCATGTTTAATGTTCCCTGGTGAAAAAATAACCTATATGTTTACTTAGGGGGTTTTCCAGAAACGCTCAAGGCCCTCTCCTGACCCAGCTGACCCTCAGAGCACATCTCTGAAGGGAACGAGGAAGCTGAGATGTGGGAAGGGCGAGGTCCCTGACGAGGGGAGTGGGTCCTGCGCCCGACTAGATGGCTTCTGCCCTCCTCGTTTGTTCCGGAAGTTTGCTGTTTGGGGTGGGCGGGAGTGAGGAAGAGCCTCCACCCCGGAGCCCGGGGGGGACCCGTCCAGGCTTTCCCTCACTCCTTGGTCCAGTTGTGGCACGAGCGCACCCCTCGCCTCCCCTTCAGCCAAGACCCGCAGCAAGCGCGCCGTGTCCCGCCAGGCCTCTCCGTGTTGTGATAACGGTGCTCCCAGGACGCTTGATGCTCCGCCCTCGGCACCTGCTCTCTCCCGTGGGCCTGAAACCTCCCTGTGGGCAGGGACCGACCATGTTGGCTAGTCAGGACCCACATAGGCTTTCCAGGTAAAATCCTGGATGTCCAGTGAAATCCGAATTCGCAAGAACAATGCATTTTTTACGTCTTAGTCTATCTCAAATATTTCATGAGACATACGAAATAAGTAGGCATTGTCCATATGAAATTCAAATTCAACCAGGCACCCTAGATTTCTCTGTGCTCAGTCTAGCAACCCTAGTTCCAGAGCACCCCAGCGGGACCCAAGGATGACGGGGAGAACCCTGAAAGGCTGACCTGCTGACAATGAGTTGGGGAGCTGGGGTGCCTACATGCTACAGGGAGGGCAGAGCTCGAGTCTGGGCCCCGGCTGGTGAGGGAGGGACCAGCTTCCCAGGGGTGAATGGATACACACTGGAGCCCGGTCTTGGTGGTGGGTCAGCTCCAGTTCTCTATGCTCGAGGCTCAGACCCCTCAGAAAGGAGAAAAAACAATGAAGTGTGGGGTTCCTAGTATGTAGGGTTAAGGTCCCAGCTTCTTGCTTGCTTTCTCTCTCTCCTGAACTCGGGCTCAAAGAGAGGGTGTAGGACCCTTTGCTTGTGAAGGAAGGGCTGGGCACCGAAAGACTTGGAGGCCTCCAGCTCGGAAGAATCCGTCCACGCCCAGAGGAACTGGCGCTGCTGGACTTTTCTCCTCTGTCCCCGTGCCAGGGCTCCTGACCCTCTTCCGGTGTTCCCAACCTTGGACACAAGTGTCCCAGACGCCCAGAGCTCAGGTCGCCGTGGAGTACCTCTCTGCAGGCTGGTGGGGGAGACAGCTTGGTTCTAGAATCAGCAGAGAACCAGGCGTTGGCCGTCCATCCTGGACAAGCTCTTCTGCCTGCAGAACCTCAGACTCTCAGCCCCTAAGGAACCTCAGTCCCTCTGGGGTCTGAACGGAACGAGATGCTCAGCACATGACAAGGTCCTGGGGTCAGAATGGGTGCTGGATTCTCTTGGGTCTGGCACTAGATCGGGCGTCCCTGCAGCCCCTCCTCACCTACCCATCTGCCCCTGTCCCACTGTCAGCCCTGAGACCTCCGGCTCCAGGCCCCACCCAGGGTCCCCTCAAGGGCCTCTCTCATAAGTTCTGCCGCCAGTTCTCAAGGCTTCAGGGCAGCTCCAGGCCACACCTTCCCCCGAATGGTCAAGGACCGATTTGTTCTTCCCCGCTGCCAACAGTGCCATCCCCGATCTCCCCTCCCCCCAGGCTCAGCCTGGCAGAGGCCGCCCGCTGGGTAGGAGGGGCACCCTCGGGGGGCTAAGGCTCCCTCGCAAGTCCCCAACTGAACAACTGCGGACCTCAACAAGGGCTCCCCTTCCCGCTCCTGAGTGTTCAGTTTTCCACTACCAGCAAAACAGGGAGACGAAATCCCTGCCTGGCATGCGCCTTTGTGTACCAGCCAGGGAAGGACGGCGGATTCTGGTGCTGAGCAGGCAGTTTGCCAGGGGCAGTCAAGATCACCCCTCCCTCGGCTCCCAGGGTGGCAAAGGGCATTCATTACATGCAGGGGGGAGGGGGGAGTGTTTAACTCACTCTAAAGGGGGCTGGGGTGATGGGGGTAGTGGGAGGGACAATTCACAAAAGCCAGGGCTAGAAACTCCCAACGGCTTTTTTTTTTTTTTTTAACTTCCCTTCCCTCTCTCCCCTCCCCCCTCCCCTCCCCCACCTCCAGCCGCTGGTGGCCTGCAGCCAACACTGGCCACACTGTCCGCATTCAGGCCTCCCGCCCTCCTGGCCCTCTATCTCTTCCTCGGGCCTTCCCAGCGCGGAGCTCTCTCGCCACCGCCCCCTCCTCATTCTGAACCGCGTTGACCTCTTCCGCCCTGGCGCCCTGCACAGGCTAAGGCCCTCCGTCCCAGGCGGGCAGGCAAGGGGCTTTGCGGGTCAGGAGCAGCGCGGCGCCCACCAGGGCCCCAGTCCCGCGGCCCCTGGCCCTGCCTGGCCGCTCCAGCCAGGAGGAAGATCGCTGCGTCTGCAGAAAGCCGGCCAGGGCTGCCGCCTCCCCGAGTGGCGGTTTCCCGGCCCGGGGAGACGACCTGGTGCTCGGCCCACTCCCCTCGGCCCCTCTGGGCCCTTAACCCCTTCCTGCCCCGCGACACCAAGGGCCCCAGTCTTGCCACCCAAAGCAGGACGGGTGGGACGCGGTCCAGCATTTCTCTCGCTCGCGGAGGAAACAGGAGTGGGCAGGCCTTGCTCGCCAGGCCTCCTCTCCCTCCTCCTCCTCCCCCTCCACCGCGCAGGAAGCCCCCCGCCCTTGCCCTGGCCGCGCTCGCTGCGCCTGCAGTCGGAGCCTCTGGCCTGGTGGTTTCCGGGGAGAGAGCCTGGCAGAGAAAGGCGGCTTCCTCGGTGGGGCGGCTTCCTCGGTGGGGCGGGGCCAGCGATGCCAGCAAGCGACGCTGGAGAGGGTGGGAGGGTCCCCCCCCCACCCCCGCTGAACCTGCCTTACCGGGCAAGGATTATTAAAAACACCGCTGCCCCACTAGGGCCAACGCCTGGGTGTGTGACGCACGGGGTGGGTGGGGGGCAAAGATCAGCAGGTGCCGGGCGGGTGCGGCGCGCGCGGCTGCGGGGGAAAGGGGGGCTCGCCCCAGCCGCACGTCTGCGCGGCTGGTTCACCCGTGCCCCCTCCCCCCACCGCGCGGATCGCCGGGTCGGCCAGCGCCCAGGACACCGTCGGTCTGGGAGCCCTAGGGGCGGGGGCGACGCTGACACCCCCTCCCTCCGCAGGAATTCCCCTCTCCGTTGGAGCGCCTCTCGACTTCCGGGGAGCAGGGTCACTCCTCTGGCGTGGTCGCCTCGGTCCATGCCACCAGTCCCCTTTGCCTTTGCAGAAGGCTTAGCGCAGGACGCGGGGAGGTTTGCTCCCCGACACCTAAGGTGTGAGTGGGGTGGGGAGAGGGGTCCGGCGGCCTCCCGAACCTCCAACGCTCCCTCTGTGCTCATCTCAAACAGCGAAAATGCACCTTCAACATCTCCATTTAATATTTACATTCAAGCAGGTAATAATTGGAAGCTTATAGTTTAGACATTTCTAGTAGCAGCAGTTTCTAGAGAGCTCGTTTAGCTTTTAAACAAACTTTTTTTTTTTGCACATAGAAACAACACATCGATGTGTACAGTATCAAAAAATATATACCAACGTTACTGGTATTGCAGTTCCAGGAAGGGGAGGAAATGAAATCAACTGAAATACTGAATGAACAGGAAGAAAGGTCAACAGAAAATAGTCTGTCTGATATAGAATATAACATGATCTAGAGGAAACTCCATAAATCTAGGTTTTTATATTTCAATATATAAATACCTACAAATAAATATATATATATCAGCCCGAAGGGGGTGATCGGGCCTTTTGAGCTCAAACAATACATTTCAATAATAACACCACGTACAAACGGGAGTAAAGTCTGCACTTGACAAGTTAGCACGGTTAAAATATAATACTATAACTCTGAGACCGAGGCGCGTCGCTGCCCTGCCAGTCCCGGAGGTCCACGAGGGAGGGGAGGTCCAGCGCGGGGATGGGGCAGGTCGGGGGCGAGACCCGCAGGCACCGCGTGGAAGGAGCCAGTGCCGGCCGGGGGGCGGGCCCCAGCCAGGAGCCGGCAGCGGGGCGCAGAGGGGCGCGGATACTGCGGCTCCGGGGCGTCCTCACACCGAGCCAGGCCCGGATCTCCCGCGGTGGGCGAGAGGAGGAGTCCGCCCCTAGGCACCAGGTGCTAAGCCACCCGCTGGGATGGCGCTTCCCCTTCCAAAGCCCTCCAGCTACACCGTCACGTACTCCTTGAACGTGACCGTGAGGCAGTTCGCGGTGACGTCGGTGATAATTATATTCCCAAAGAAGGGCTTGAATTCGCTCAGCGGCTCCTCGGGCTCGTCCTGGGCCTCGGCCGGAGGCTTCTCGGCCGCCGTCACCGGCGCAGCTGCCACCGCGGCCACCGTCGCGGGCGCCTCGGGCTTCACTTGGAGGGCGCTTGGGGGCTCTCCGGCTTCGCCGCGCGTCTTGACGCAGCGCAAGTCTATGGGCTCATCCAGATCCGAGTCCAGCAGGATGACCTCGGGCTGCGGGAGGGTGGCGGTGGGGGGCACGTCGGTGGGGTGCTCGGCGGCCGGGCTACCCCCCAGGCAGGTGGGGGTGCTGATGCTGCGCGCCGTGAGGCGCTTTTTGCAGGGCTCGCGCTCGCCGTGGGTCTCGGAGAGACAGCGCTTGCGCGCGTGGGCGAGATTTAGGCCGACCGAGTGGTGGTGGTGGTGGTGGTGATGGTGGTGGTGGTGGTGGTGGGAGGGCGCGTGGGAGCTCCGGGCCGGGTCCCAGGCCAGCAGGTCGGGCTTGGTGGTGAGCTGCAAGGGCTGCTCGCCGAAGGCCTCCTTGGTCGGGGACAGCTTGCGGGAACCGGCGTCCTGGGGCTGCGGGTCGCCGGCCCCCTGCGCCTCCTCCTCCCTCCTCTTGGACGGCGCTTCCGCCTTCTTCTCCTCGGCCCCCGCCGCCTTCTTGAAAGTCCTGTCGGCCGGGGGATGGCGCTCCTCGGCGGCCCGCTTCTTGTGGCTCGGGGAGCGCGCCTCGCCCTCGGCCGCCTCGCCGGACTTGATCTTCACCGCCTGCATGCCATTCTCCATGTACTTGCTCATGACGATCACGATGCGCCCGTTCTTGTTCTTGTTCTTGACGATCTTCATCTTGCCCCCAATCCCGTTGCCTGTCACCGCCTCCTTGGGGGCCGGCGTCATCCCGTTGGGCGGGCCCTTCTCGGAGCCCTTGCCCGCAGCCCCGGCCGCACCGGCCAGGGGCTTCACAGCCCCCAGGTAGCCCTTGGCCCCCGCGCCGTGGGCCCACTTGTCGGGCGGGTGGCTCTTGGCGCCCAGGTCCGGGCAAGTGGGGCTGGGCGCCTCCTTGTGGCCGCCCTGGTACTGCAGGTCGTACATCTTGGGGTCCGGCTGGTAGGGGTGGTGCTTCTTGCTGTTGAGCTGGTAATAGTACTTGCCGCTCTTGGCGGGCGGGGGCGGCTTGCCGGCTCGCTCCTTGCTGTGCGGCTGGTACTGGTGGTGCTTCTTGCTGCTGAGCTCGTACTGGTGGCCCTGGCCCTTGCCCTGAGCGCCCAGCTCCAGCTTCGAGCGGTTGTCTGAGGAGGAGTCCTGGAGCCCGGTCAGCACGTTGGAGCGACGGGCAAACGTAGGTACCTGGGGGGAGGAGGCAGGGATGCCAGGGGGAGGTGAGAAGAGGGGTAAGGCCAGCCCCGGAGCCAGCCTCGAGTATCAGGAGCGTCCCAGCCCCCACCGGGTCAGCAGCTGCCTTAGAGGGCCAGTGTGCCGGAGGCCCAGAGGAAAGGAAGTGGAATCTGG
This sequence comes from Nasua narica, assembly GCA_028533885.1. Taxonomy (NCBI): domain Eukaryota; kingdom Metazoa; phylum Chordata; class Mammalia; order Carnivora; family Procyonidae; genus Nasua; species Nasua narica. Next base: position 2,057,910 of record CM052804.1, on the reverse strand, counting down.
AGAAACTCTCCCTGCCCTCTGGGCCCGGAGGCTGCGCAGGTGGCATCGGCGAGGGGAAGACTAACGGACAGGCCCGCGCCCAGCGAGTATATTCACCTGCACCACCAGCGGTTTGGGCTTCGGCCCTCTCTTCCGATATCCCATCAGCTGCTCCTGCCGTTCCCTGGGGGAGGGAACAGAGGGCAGCGCTGTTAGCCTCCCGGTCGCCTCCCCTCCTGCCAAGATCCAACCTGCGGTGACGCCTGCCCCCCACCCCCACCCCCTCCCGCGAGCAGCCAGGCCAGCAAGACCCAGAGGGATCAAGAGCTCAGGGCAGAAGGTCGCCTGTGCCGCCAGCTGGGCGCCTCGGGCCGGTCCCAGAGCCCCACTCTGTGCTCGCACCGACCCTCCTCTGCCCAAGGGGTGCTCCTCCAAGGGCTCCCCCATCTCTGGTATCCGCACCCGAACAGGCGCCCCCCGCAGCTTTGCCTCCAGGCCGGGGAGGCGGCAGCTGGGCGCTAGAGTGACGGCACTGGCGCCCACAGCCTTGGGCCCGCGGGCCCGCGCAAAGTGAGGTGGGCGCGGGGGTTCAGGGGTGCAAACAGGCCCAAACGAGGTGTGCAACGAACACGTCCCTCCCCATCAGAGGCTCGGGATGCTAATGACCTCATTAAGATTCAGATAACGAGTGCCGCCGGCAGAAGGGAGGACTCTCTTTCTTAAAGGCCAGGCACTAAACAGGGGGAGGGGCTGCGCCCTTGTTTACACGGCGGCAAATGAGCCAATTAGGGGCTGGGGGCGGGGGCCGGCCGCCGAGGCCACGGCCTGGCCAGGTTCTCAACCACCTGGTGAACCGGCTCCGGGTCGGCCTGGGCGGAGCCGCTGGGCGGAGCCAGGCCGGGTGGTGCGCGGAAGCACCGCCTCCTTGCCGAGCCGGGCTCCCCGCCGCCTCGATTTCCCAATTGTTAATAAAGCCCACCAGAGGTGGCACCGGTCAACACAACCGCCGGACTTCCGCCGCGGCCTGGCGGCGGGTAACCCGAGACTGGCGGTCAGATCGTCCCGGCACTGCCCAGCCTTCCCTGGAAGAAGGGGGGGGGGCCCTTCCAGCGCTTGTCAAAGTTGCAACCCGCTCCCCCGCTGGGCTGTCGCTTTCCAGCGACCCCAGGCACCCCCATGCCCTGGGGCTAACCCAGGAGAGTTCCGCCACGCCCGGGGGCCCGGGCCGGGGCCTGACTCCGAAGTTGCGTGGCATTGCACCAGCCTGCGCTTTAATTCCTTGGGGATCCATTATGCAACATGGCATCAGCCGCTGACATGGTTACAGGGTGGTGAACTCCCAGGTGGAACCGGGGCAGGATCCCTTCTCCGCGCCCCCCTGCGTCGCGGGAGAGCAACTTCCCCGCCGGTCGCTCACTCCGAGGGTCTGGAGTTTAGTTTTAGCGCCAAATGCGCCACAGGAAATAATGCAAAATAAAAGGGGGAGGGGAGATGGAAGGCAGCGGGGTGGCCGAGCTCCTCGGACTCGGGCCGCGCCTCCCCTCCGCGCCCGCCACCCCCCCCCCCGTTCGGTCCTCCCCGAAACAGAGAACCGCAGCCACGGGCGCTGGATCCAGCTGCAGCAGCTGCGAAGCGAAAAGCATCTGTGCGCCCGAGGATGAGCCCCTCGTCAGAAGCCACCTCTCCACCACCCGGCAGCTCCATCCCACGCCCTTTGGGCCAAGCTTCCCCTGCGCCAGGATGGGGGCCGACACGCACCGACTAGCGGGGGGGTGGGGGGGGAGGGGGGTGTGTGCGAAGGGCACCCAGCACCAGACAGGCTCTACCCCCTGCGGAGCCCAAGCTCCCTGGGGGGGGGGTGTCGTAGGTTGGGATGGGGGGTGGTTAGGGCCTTGTCAAGTCAACTTTTCTCCGGCCCCCAACAGGTTAAGTTCAGTTCCGTGACGTCCGGAGGTTTCACAACGCCAGCTCCCTTGGAGCTGCCCTGAGAGGTGCTGGTGCCAAGCGGCCAGTGGCTGCAGGAAAGCAATACCTAGGCTCCGGGGGTGGGGCTCCAAGGCTGCGCAGAGAGGGGGGCCCGCGGGGGGGGCCAGAAGCAGCCTCGAGGTCTCCGGGCAGCGGCAGGGCCACCCGCACGCACCCGTCTCGCAGTTCCCCCCAAAACACCAGCCTCGCCTTCTCTGGCCCCGCCCCGCCCCCACCCCCCCGGCTGCCGCAACCGCCAAGGACGTTGGTTAAGAGAAGCCGAGGCCGCAGCCGTGCCGGTGCAGGCCCGTCGGGGGAGGGTGCTCCCGCCGGCCCCCCTCCAGGCCCTTCCCCTCTTTCCCACTACTGCGTGGCCCCCTCTCCCATTCCCATACACGGTCACGGCTGCGGGCTGCGGCTGCTGGGGGACGCTCACCTGTTCTGGAAGGCGATCAGGAGCCGGGGATCCAGGATGTTCTCCTCGGGTTCCCACGTGTTATATCTTGCAAGGGAAAAGGGAGGGGACAAGGCGTAAAAAAAACCGAGCCAGCTTTGCGGCCTCCAGGTGGGGAATGACATAAGGCCCTACTCTGTCTTCATGAACCGAAAGCTATTTAGCTGTGGATGTGGGGGGTGGAGGGGAGATTTCTGCAGGCCTGACACGGTCCCCGACAGCCCCCCCCCCAAGTCAAAATAAACACACAAGGGCAGGAAGAAAGGGGAGGGGTAAGGAAAACGAAACTAGCAGTTTATTTTGCAGTTGTCAAGAATTTTAAGCATGTTACTGCGACATGTTCCAAAGCCACTTTGCTCACCAGGAACCCTGCGTGCAAAGCAGCCGAAAGGCAAAGTCGCAGTCCCCCTCCTCTCCCCAACCCTGAGTCTCCGCGAGGGCTTCAGCTGTTCTCCATTTGACCCCTAATCCGATCACCGTCAGCCGAGCGGCCCCCCCCCCCCCCGCACACCCCCTCGCAGCTCTGGAGCCCGGTGTCACGGGCAAGCACCCCCAAATACTCAGCACTATAAAAATATGCCTCTGTGTGTATGTGTGTGTGTGTGTGTGTGTGTGTGTATGTGCGTGCGCGTCTGTCTCCATCCGGTGCCTTCGCATTTCAAATTAAAAAAAAAAAATTCCCCACCAAAAGCGCAGTGACAGTTCCCAACATTTTCTGCCTTTTTTCTTCCTCTCCCCGCACCACTAGGAGGGAAGAGGCACACAATTGCATTTTCGTCGCTTTTTAATTTTTTTTTTTTTTTTTGGTTTTGCAATATGGAGCCGTTCGGTGGAGGGAAAGGGGAAAGGAGCCATTTTCTGCTGCACATCAGTCAGTGCCTGCGCCCTCCCTCCCTCCGCCGGCCTCCCCGGCTCGGCCCCGCGTCTCTCCAGCTCCTCCGGCTCCTTTTAGTGCATAAATTAGTGATGGCATTTCCCGGAGAGCGGAGCACAACACAGGGCGCCGGGCTCGGGCTCGGCGGCTCGGCTTCCCCAGTGCCTGCCACCGACTTCCCCACCCCCTCCTCCCTCCACCCCACCTCCACCCCGCCTCCCGTCCGCTCCCCCCACCACCCCACCAGCTCGGCGGTCCGGAGCCCGGGAGCCCCGCGCCTCGGCACCCGGCGCCCCCGCCCCTCCGCCGCCACTTACTTGGGGGACCAGCCTCTCCATTTCACCAGATACTCCACTCTGCCCTGAGGGGGGAAGAGACAGCACTCCATCAGCTTCCGCGGGATCCCCGGCTCCGGCCCGCAGCCTCCCCACCCCCTCCCCGCCTCCTCGCGGGCTGCTCCGGCCGCCGCTCCCTCGCCGCCTCGCCGCCGCCCCCGCGCCGCCCTACCTTGCGGATCCGCTTCTTCTCGATGCTCTCCACCGCGAAGACGTGCTCGCCAACAGCTGGCAGCTCCATGGCCGAGCCGGAGCGCGCCGGGGCGCGGGCGGCCGGCGCGGCTGCAGACGCTGCTGGCTCCTGCCGGCGCCCCGCTGCCGCCCCGGCCGAGGCGCCCCTGTCGTCCGCGCCGCCCGCACCGCCGCCCGCGCCGCCGCCCGCGCCGCCGCCGCCGCCGCGCTCCCAGCACAGCCCGGCCGCCCGCCCGCCCGCCGCTGCCCGCGCCCGCCCCGACTCCCGGCTCGCGCTCGCTCAGACAACTGAGCCCGGGCCGCGGCTGCACAAGAACTCATGCAAATCCGGACGTCAGCGGGCGGGGCCTCGCCGGGCCCAGCTCGGCGTCAGGGGGCGGGCCGCGGCCGGGATTGGCGCAGCCGGGCCTACCGGAGGCCCCGGGCCTGGGCGGCGGGGGGAGAAGGAAGGACGCGGGAGGGGGCCGGAGGAGGCGGGCGCCGGGGAGGTGCAGGGGGAGGGATCCGCGGGCCCGGGAGAGGGAGGGAGCGGGACCCGGCGGGAGAGGTGTGTCGGCCGAGGGCTCAGGGCGGGTGGGGAGCTTGGCACGGCCGAGAGGGTCTCGGCGGCGACCCCTCGCCTGCAGCGCGGCGCCTGGGCCTGCCCCTGCGCCTCTCCTTCTCGGTGTGCGCCGCCCGGGGACCCCTGCTGGGGGCCACGGAAGCATCCGCTGCAGTTTCCAGTTGCACAGAATTGCGTCATGTACACACACACACACACACACACACACACACACACACACGCAGCCGCCGGCAGGGGGCGGAATCGGGGCAGGGGCAGCTCGCGCCCCCCATCCTGCGCGCCCCGCCCCGCGAGGCTTTGGGCATTTAGGAAGGCGAGGCACGGAAGAGAAACGGCAGGGAGAAGGAGAGAACCTGGTTCACAGGACCGCCAGGGAGAGCGGGAAGAAGAGGCGAGGAAAAGGACGGAGGAGCAGCCAGGCTGGGGCCCTGGTGCTCCAGAACCTTACCAGAAAAGGGCTGCGAGGCCGAGCCCACCCCAGATCCTGACCGGCTCCCAATTTACCCTCGGCACTCTCCTCGGTGGGGCAGGGGCGGGCGGGCTAGTTTTCAGCAGCAACCGCGCTAGCCCCAACCCCGCGGCCAAGCTGGAGGGAGGGGGCGACTGCAGAGGGGGCGCAGGGAATGTCCAGATCTGTTTGGGGCACCGAGGGGACTTGGTGGGGTTCCGGGAAAGGCATCGAAGGAGGGAGTGGGGAGGGCTGAGAAGAAGTTCAGGCTGAGCAAGGGCACATCGAGGCTGCACAAAGGGGAGGCGAATGCAATGGCCGAGGAGCCAAGCACTCGTCATGACTTTGTGTCCCTGGTCCCCGACTGCCAGCCGAGCCGAGGCCCTCCCGACGCAGCCTGAGAAGCCGCTGAGTGTGAAGTTTAGCACCTCCGGCGGCGAGACGGCGCGTTCGGCGTGCCGCTCCAGCGTCCGGCTGGGGGAGCTGCTGCGCTCCACGCGGCCTCCCGAGGGCGCCGCCCGCTGGGCCGCGAGCTTGCTGGGGTCGCGGCGAGGGCGGAGGGGACCTGGGGAGGGTGCAGGAGGGGCAGGGCGCGCTCGCCCTGGGGTGTGTCTGGGCCCCCTGCTCCTGGCCCCTGAAGGACTGGGAGCAGGAAGCTTGCGCAATCCCTTGGCTGAGCGTCCATGGAGAAAGAAAAAGAGCAGAAGCCGAGCGAGAGTGGAACGCGCGAGGGGGGCGGGCAAAAAGCCATCCGGGTCTCCGCTCCCGCCCTGACACACGTCCCAGAACGCTGGGTGGGGACTGCGCGGGGGCTCGAGCGAGCTGGGGAGGGCCGAGGGGCCGAAGCGAACCCCCAAAGCATGCTCAGGGCTCGCGTTCTCCCAGGGATCCAGAAGAAGCCTGGAGACAGTCTGGTGTTTAAGAACGCACACGTTGACTCCACCATTCCACCACCGCCTCGCTGATCCCGCGGCGGTGGCCGTTTCTGTTTCGGTGCCTGCTGCTGCCTGAGACGGCTGGAGTGGCTCCTCCCTTCCAGTGGTTCTGGGAGTGGGGGGTCGCCTCTGGCGGCATGAGAGAGGGGCTCAGTCTGCAGTGACTGCTCTCCGACAAGCTCGAGGCACAAACCCAAGATTCCTCGAGGAAGCGGGGTGGGGTGGGGGGCCGGCTGGGGCTAAATGGGGCCGACGCCTGCCTGTAGTCCTCCGGTCGGAGGGGGGGCTCGGGGTTTATAGAAGCTGGGGTAGGCGGAGTTTTGGGGAAGGGGACACAGGGAAAATGTCTTTCTCCTGTGCTTTCGGCTTTTTTTCTGCAAGGAGCCTGGGTGGGGGTGGGGGACGACTTAGCTGCGGAAGGGGCAGGGACCCCGAGGCTGGCGCGGAAAACGCTGTCAGCGCGACCGGCACCCTTACCCGTTGAGCCAGTCGCCAGGACAGAGGCCCTTTCAGTCTGTCCGGAGGTCTGCAGCGACCTTGTCCCGGAGAGCCCCATCGCCCCGGGAGGGCCTGAGCTTCCCGACACTTCGCCTGCCCCCTCACTAGAAAATCCCCTGGAAAATCTGTCTCTAGTGGGTGTTTCCGCGCCATCCTGGTCAGGCTGCTGCAGCCTCAGCGCCGCCAGGGGCGTCGGACTCCGCCCTTCGCGGCCGGTTCTCTGCCCCCGGACCTCCCCGGCCCGCGCTCCAGACCTCGGGGGCCACGCAGCGGCACCCGGTGCCCCGACGGCGACTTTGCGCACAAGCCGGGCTGGGCGTGTGGCCGAGCTGGGGAGGAAGGGTGGCTCTCGCCGGCCAGTACAGCGGATCTTTTCTGTAGCTGCCTGTGTGGTAGTGCGAGCAGCCGCCAGGCTCCCCAGACGGCGGGAGGGGACGCCCCCAAGCTCCTCGGAAGCCCCGGGAGCCCCCGGCCGCCCCCGCTCCTGGCCTCTCTGCGCCAAGTGACCGAAATACACAGGCACCGGCAGAAGGCGGCGACTCGCCAACGCGCGGTTATTAATTTTGTCCTCGTGGAGGGTGGGCGGATATGGAGAGAGGCCGAGTCGCAGAGCCCCAGCCTCACCCTGGCCTGGCCCTAGACCACCCCTCACCTGTCAGCGGGTGCGGGGAGGAGCTCAGGTCCGCCGAAGCACCAGCGGGCTTCGTGGAGGAGGCAAAGACAGAATCTGGGGCGTGCTGGCACAGCGGGGAGTGCCCTGGAAGCCCCCCTGAGGCACCCGCGATCCCCTCCTGGGAAGCCTCCTGTATGGCTTCCTCTACCATTCCACCCCGTCTTGACCCCTCTGAAGGAACAGAAGGCGGGTTGAGCCCCAACTCGGGATTCCCAGAGCCTTCAGCTGGGGCCCCTGCCTCCGACCCGGGATATCCCGGGCCCCTCGGGGAACCCCAGAGAAGGGTCGCAGATCCGCGCATTTGGCGCTGCCCCCTTCCAGCCTGGGCGGACTGCACCCCTGGGTTCCGCTGAGGGGCAGAAGCCTTCCGGGTGCCACCTCAGGCTGGGGCCCCCAGGGGCCCTCAGGGGCCCCAAGTGAGGAGTGATGCTGTCTCCCCGAGCCACAGCCTCCCTCATGGAGGGGAGAAGGTCGAAAGAGCAGACCCTGGAGAAACCGGAGACTCTAATGGCCCTGGGCTAGAGGGTGGTGAGATTCTGGGTCCCTGAAGGGGCCTGACCCACACCAACCCAGGGAAATCAACGACTTTGTAAATCTTCTCCCTGAATGGACGCTCCCTGCAAGGAGTTACCACCTCCTTCCCCCGGGGGCCCAGGTCTGAGTTCTGCCCGGAAGGGACCGCCTGTGACTCCCTGGCCGGTCCTAGACTGGCAAAGCTCTCGAGCTGGTGTGGCTTTCTAGGTCCCCGGAGGTGGGTTTCCGACAGCCAAGGGAGAATTTACCAGCATAACGACTACAAAATCTACCCAGGCTTTAACAAGGGCTCATTTCTCTCCTCTGCTCTTAGTCGGGGAACTTGTCTCTGACGTCAGCACTGGCGTTCGTAATTTCGCATTTTTAGCGGTGGCTGACCTGGAGGGACTGTGCGTGGGGGTAGAAGAGCAGGGAGGCGGCGTGGGGACCCCTGCACTCCGCCCGCTGCCCCCTCTCGGAGGGATGGCTTTGTTCCTAAGGGCGCCCCTCCGCCCTCTGTGTCCTCACCCCCATGTTTGTGCTCTTTGTTACACCGCCCGGTAAAGGTCGGCATTCATTTGGGTGGCGAAACCCCTGATGCCCCGGCGTCCCTCCGCAGCGGGCGGCTCGGGACTGAAGCTGGGGCACCAGGTGGGAGGGCCCGGCAGGGTGCGCGGGCGGGGCAACGGGCCAGGCAGGCCGCCAGGTCGTGGCCCCCTGGCAGGTCCTGGGCATTCCCGGGGGCCACACGGGCGCCCGCGGGGCCTCGCCTCCGCGTTACGGCCCGCGGGGGTCGCAGGCGCAGGAGCGCGACGAGTGGGGTTCTACGACGTCCGCGTGCCCCACCCCTCCCCACGTTAGGGCAGGCTCCCCTGGCCAGCCTGGAGAAGCCCACGCGACCCCCAGCCACAGGCTCGGTCGCGGGGCTCCTGCCGGCCTGGTGATTTGCGCCCCCGGGATCCATATTTCAAATGTGATCTCTGGAGCCGCTTCCACCGCCCGCCGCCGCCGCCGCGCGCTCACAACGGCCTCTGCGCGCTGTGTGTTTTTCATTTGGGGTTGGTTTGCCCAAGGCCTCCCCGCGGGCCTCCCCTGCCCGCGAGGTCACCCCTCCACGTCCGCCCCCTGTGTTTTGCTCTCGGATGCCCCCGTTGCACCCCCGAACCCAGCGGGGCCCACACGCAGGGCAGATTTCTTTCTTTCCTTTTTCCAAACGAGAGCTGCTGCAGCAAAACCGGGAATGAAATTAAAATCGCCAGGCGGACCCCGAAGTGGTCGTCAGCCGCAGCGCAACCCCACCCCACCCTCCTCCCAGCCCCCCTCGCGCCCCCCGCCCGGCCTGGCGGCGCGCCGAGGATGAAGCGCGCGCCCGAGAGGGTATTTGGTGAGGTGGGGAGGAGCGGGGGGTGGGGTGGGGTGCAGGGCGCCGCGGGCCGGGGAAGCTGGGCTCGCTGTCGTTCCCCCCACCGACCCTGGAGTGGCGGGGCGGGCGCGATCGGAAGGGCCCGGCGCGTCTCCGCCTCCCAGGCTGGCCGGGAGCCGAGCCCGGCCGCGGCCCGGAACGGCGAGGACGCTGCTCGGAGGCCGCGTCCTGCGTAGCCGGAGCGGGGGAGGGGGCGGAGGCTCAGGAGCCGCGGCCGCTCGTCGCCAGCCAGCCGATCGATCCCCAGGGGCGGGAACGCGGCGAGCCCCGGTGGACCTGAGGGGGGGTGTCCCTGAAGGATCGAGGGGCGAACAGAGGGGGTGCTCGGGGATCCCGTGACCGTGGGATGGCGGCCGGGAGGGCCCAGCCAGAGCACAGCTCGGCCTGCAGTGCGGGGCCCGGGGGCCGGGGCGGGTGGTAAAGCCCCAGGCCCCCCCAAAGTCCCATACATTCCCTCTCGGGCCCCCGGTTTGGCCACTTCCGGAGCAGAGTCTGGCTGCCGCATAACTTCGACCCTCCATGTCCAGGGCCCCACGTCCCCGCCCCACCCCCACCCCGGATGACGAGGTCGTCGGACGCGATCACCCAGTCCTTCCTTTCCCCTCACCCCGCCCTCTTGAATCCTGATCGAAATGGGTGGGGGGTCCCCTTCCTTAACACCACCTCTGGAAAGATCCCCCAGGTCTGTCCAAGAAGCCCCCTTCCCCAACTTGTTCCCGAGGGCCGTTTCCTGGGACGGTCTCCGCGGACCCCCGAGGGATCCCCTTCGGCTCCCGGGGGCCCCTGGCCGCCGCCTCACCTGCGGGATCCGCGGCCCAGGCGGGGCCGGGGTAGGGGAACCGAGGAGCCTGCACCGGCCGCGCCCTCCCCTAGGGGGCGGGCTCCCCTCGGGCTGGCGGGCGGCTGGGGCCTGGGCCAGGGCGGCCCTCCGAGCCTCTCCCGGAGTGGGAAGGCGAGGCGCACGCAGGCAGAGCAGTGGGGTCTCGCTGCAGAGCCCGCGCGCCCCACTTCTGGACCACTCCCCACCCTTCCTCCTCACTCTGGCTGCGAGGCTGCTGCGTTTCGAGCCAGAAACAAGCGGACCCAGAGCGACTTGGAACCCCGGGAGCCCCTGCACACCTAGGGGCCGAGCGCATCGCACATCGTGCATCTCGGTGGCCAGGGCCCTTGTTTTCCAGTAAGGCCCGTTGCCTAGGGCCCTTCCCCTCCCACTGAGAAGTCGACAGGAGGAGCATCCGTGTATCTTTTTATTTGAGGCTTTTCAAGGAAATCGCAGGTCAAGAGCAGCCCAAATCCCCTCGTTCTGCTGTCAAAGGGCCCATGAGAAGCAAACTGCTATTCCAGCGTAGATTTCTCCACGACGGCCCAGCCAGCCGGACGGAACGTGGGAATGAGTGAGAAGGGGGAGCCTGGACCAGAAGCCGCACCAGGGACTCTCTTCTCTCAACTGAGGTTCGCTAAGGGACAGTGGCTGTGCCTGAGAAATGCCCCCTCTTAAAAGTGCCCGGATACCTTCCCTGTAAGGGATACTTCCCTGGGTTGCTGGCTGGGAGAATGCTAATACCTCGGGATACCCCAAGTAGGGAAAAGTGACCCCCAGTCCTCGTCGTCTGATGGGGACAGTGGCTTTGAGAATGGCAGCAGCTAGGTTGGACTAGGTCTTGAGATTATTTATTATCACTGAAGTTCCAGATAAAGTTCAGAATTTCTTTTTTTCCGGGCTCAGGTAGTCACTGATGGAGGAGGGAAGGAGGTAACGTAGCAGCGTGCGCATGCGTGTGGGGCTGGTAATGGTCCTGAGAAGGGAGTGCGCAGGCCCAGTAAGCCCCCAGCTGTGGGCCAGGGCCTTTCCTCCACCCGCATTGGTGCTGCGGCCCGAAGTACTTACAGGGATCACAAAAGTGGTCTAATTTTTCTTCTCCTCCTTCTCCTCCTCCTCCTTCGTTGTGAAAGTTGTTTATTTAAAAAATTATAAAATATGTCTAATATTGGGGCACCTGGGTGGCTCAGCCCGTTAAGGCTCGGTCATGATTCCAGGGTCCTGGAATCGAGCCCAGCATCAGGCCCCCTGCTCGGCAGGAAGCCTGCTTCTCCCTCTCCCACTCCCCCTGTTTGTGTTCCCTCTCTCGCTGTCTCTCTCTCTCTCTGTCAAATAAGTATAAAATCTTTTTTTTTAAAAATACGTGTAATATAAAATTTACCATTTTAATCATTTTCAAGTGGCACTGAGCGAGTTCACACTGTTGGGCAAGAATCATCCCCATTCACCTGCCGAACTTTGTCATCAACCCAAACAGAAACTCTGTGCCCATTAAACACTAACTCCCCATTCCCCTCCCCCAGCCCCGGGTACCCACCGTCCTACTTTCTGTCCTATGAATTTGACTACTCTAAGTACCTTATATAGTTGGAATCATACAGTATTTGTCCATTTCTGTTTGGCTCATGTTACTCAGCATCATGCCTTCAAGGGCCATGTTGTAGCAGGTGTCGGAATGTCCTTCCTTTTCAAAGCTGAATAAATTGTATGTCTGTCTAATTTCTTTTAAAATCAGAAGAAAAATCTTCAGGTCAAAGACAATGTCTTAATATACAATATTAATATGTTCATCTTTATACCAATGCAGTTATAAATTCATTTTTCATACTTTAAAAAAAAAAGATTTTATTTATTTATTTGGGAGTGAGCGAGAGAGCATGCGTGGTGGGAGGGGGCGGGGAGAGGGAGAAACATTTCCCTACTGAGCAATGAGCCCAATGCAAGACTCAATCCCAGGACCCTGGGACCATGACCCAAGCCGAAGGCTAGACGCCCAACCGACTGGGCCACCCAGGCGCCCCAATTTTAATACTTTTTTTTAGGGGCAAAGGATCCACCAAGACAACAGTGCCCAGGTCCCATGAAAGTTCTGGGAGAAGTTTCAAGAATGGCATGTCTAGGGAGACGTGGTGAGTGGAGCCCACCGGCTCTCCCTGTGGGCGGGTGTAGGAAATCAGCCATTGGTCTTGGATGGCTCTGGGGGGCCCAGAACACTCACCTGCCTTTGTGCCCTGGTACCTGTAGGCATCCTGGGGCCCCTTCTCCTCGGCCGGAAATGCAGGTTCCTGTCCGATGCCATTGAAATAAAAAGCATGGGAACACAAGACCTAGAAATACAAGGCCTGCCTTTCTTTCCTCCTTTTAAGAGTCCAGGTTTGCAGAGCTCAGGCCGGGTCTGGCTCTGCGGATTTCTCCCGGATGTCCATCTGGCCTGTGTCTGTGAGCTGATTGCCCGCGATTTGACAGTAATGATTATAATGGGGTGATTTCGTATTCTTGGACTCATTCGGATCGGAAGGCTCAGAAAAGGACCCAGGCCTCCCCCCCCACCCCCATCCCCTTGCTTTTGAAGCTACTGGTTCATTTGTTTGTTTGTTTGTTTTATTCTAAAGAAATGGCAGGATCTCATGGAAACAGATCCATATAGAGAAAGTGTCTTTCTCCTTTTGAAACCTATTACTGGTTTCCTTTTTTGGCCTGGTGAAGAAGAACAAGTCCCGTAGAAGCCAAGAAGTACTGCACAGGACCAGGGGAATATCGCTGCAGAAGTCTACATGGGGGAGAAGTCTTTCTTGGAACTGGGAAAAGCACGGCTTTTCACAGCTGTTATGTGCGCTGGGCTGTGCGGGGGTTGTTCACTCCCACGCTCCGCCGAGTGACTCTCTCCTCTCCTTCCTTGCTATCTACCGGCAAGGACACACTCTCATGGACACTAAGCCTTCTTTCTCCAAAGAGGCCCAGATCGACAGACAGACGGCCACAGATACAGTGCTGCAGGTGTGAACCAGGGTGACTTAGCCCCCGATCGCTTGCCGCTGGCCTCTCAGCCTGACCTAGGGGGACCGCTCCTGGCCGCTGGCTCTCCCACGCGGCAGAAATCAAGAGGCAGCTCTGTGCTTGGCGGTATGACCTGTGCGTGCCCCGGGGGACGTGCCCCAGCTGTGGGGCAGCTCTGGTCCCCGGAAAGGCAAGGCTGGTGTTCGCGCACGTAGACCGCAGGCATGGAGCTCGCCGTTTCTGAGCAGCGTGGATGAGGCTGCTTTCACGTCGCTCATCGGAAGCCTGGTTGTTTGTGCTGCAGAGACCCCTCCCCCAACTCAGACCCTCCAGCCCCCCCGGAGGAGCGCCCCTACACCTGCCACTTTGGGATTCCTATGTCCACCCCCTAGAGAAGGGGGTTCAACTGTGTCAAGTCCAGCTGCTGGTGGGCAGGGGCTTGATACGTTCCTGAGACCAGGGTGGGGGGCGGGGGCATAGAGGAGGAGGTCCCCACCGCAGAGTGGAAGGCCCGCTGCTGGTTAAACAGGAAGAGTCCCCGCACCCCCATCTTCTGCTCGGGTGGGGTCGCAGCCAAAGCCCAGGGCCCTGGTCCTCCCTTGGGTCTAGCACCCCGGCTGGGAGGGGAGGGAGGTGTGCCTTTAAGACCAGAGACGGGAGTGTGGGAGAGGTGCTTCTGGAAAAGCTGGGCTCCAGGTTGCCAAGGTGAATCTGTCAATAGAGTATTGAACAGGCCTGTCTGACTGGTCGTAATTGTGTTTCAAAACGGCCAGCTTCTGGCCCTCCTCACTGGTCCCAGAGCACCACAGACAGGAGCCTCGCGGGGCAGGAGTCCCCAGGGACAGGAGGCCCCGCAGCGCCCTGCCTCTGCTGGCCCGCAGTCCACACCCCTGCTCCGGCTCGTGACCTGGGGCGCGCAAAGAGCAGTGCCCCCCGGAACCCTCACCCGGGGCGCCCTGCCCTGGGGGGACCCCCTCATCGGGTCTTCCTGACCGCCTGCCAGCCCCAGGCACATCCACTGGGGCCGTGTGTGCACTTTGCAGGGCAAAATGAAAACGTGGGGCCCCTTGTTCGAGAATTAGGAACACGATGACAGGGCATTAAATCAGTGTGGGTCTGCTCAGGTCCCACGGTGTGCAGCCGTCCCCCCCCAACCCCCAGCGCAGCTCAGAGCCCAGCGTCTCCGCGGACGCCATTTGTTTCCTCTCTGGTCTCAGTGTCCGGTCCCCGAGCCCACCGGTCCAGCCCCCTCCAGCAGTCAGAGCCACAGAAGAGGTCAGCTGTCCCCATCATCCTGCCATCCCTGTTGGGGGAGACTCTTGTGGTGGCCCTTTGGTCAGGGGTCCAGCTACGGCCGGGATGGCCAGAGTCCTGCGGCAAGGGGGAGTGAGGAGGGGGCTGGGGCCAGGCAGATGGGGGCTAGCGGCCCCCCGAGCCTGCTAGAGCGCTCTGCGCTCTGGTGCTGGCACACGCAGTCACCCTCCTCGCTCCCTGCCCCATGAGCCGCCCCGTCAGAAGGGCCGGGAATCGAGGGGTCTGGCTCGTGGGACCCTCAGTGGGGGCCAGTGAGGGCCATTGGGACAAGGAGAGACCCCGAACGAGTCAGACACCTGCTGATAGTCTCTCTGCCATGGGATGGCAAGCACACAGCATCATTAGAGCCAGACCCGCCGGCCTCCTCTCGACCTTCCCACCTGCTACCTGGTGACTCCAGGCATCAGTTTCTTCATCTGCAAAAAGAAGCTAAGACCTCAGCTCAAACACCTACAAAAGCCGCCAAAGCCCCACGTGACCTGACACTCACTTCTGCCTCACTGTCCTCGGACTTTCCTTCTTGCATCTCTGCTCCGGCCACACGGAATCCTCAAACACTTCAGGCACGCCGGGGCCTCAGGACCTTTGTGCCGGCTATGGCATAGTCTGGAACAGAGAAGAGAGCAGCACGGTCCTCTCCTTCTCCTTCAAATCTTTGCTCAGATGTCACCTTTTTTTTTTTTAAACTTGTCAGCATTTAATGAGCCTCCCTCCATGTGGCTTCAAGCTACAAGGACACAGGCTCCCCTCACGCACCTAATCTCCTCAGCTCTTCTACTGAAGAATCTGGCCTTCGGGATGGCAGGCTGTTTGGGTGGGGAGCTTTCCCTTCCCCAAAACTCTGTAGTAGCCTGATTGCGCCATGAGAATGACAGGAGCAGCTTGGGTCTTTTTTCTGGCAACATTTCCCCACGTCTGCTCACCGACCCAGGCCCACACTTTGTCAAGGTTGACAGTTGGGGAGGAAGCTCTGGTTCCCCCTTAAGTGGGATGGCACATTGGCAGCCCAGAAGAGAGAACCCGACGTCATCTTTTCGACGTGCTTCTCCTGCAGTCCCCTGTCACCCCAGTCTCCCTGGGCCCTTGGAGCACCTGCTTCCCCTCCTTAGGGACAATGTCCTCGGTCCTGCTGGCACCCGAGTCCCCAGGACAGGGTCCTGCTCCCTCCTCTCTGTGGTGTGTCCCCACGTCTAGAGCATGGCCGGGCACACAGTAGACGCTCAGTGCATACGCGTCAGGTGGCCGTGGGGTAAATAGGACTTTTTCCAGCGACAAGACAGCGCTGTCACTGACGTGCGTGAGCGGCTTACTCCGGCTCCTGAGAGCTGATGGCTCGATTTTCAGAAATTTCGTGACCCAGTCGTTCAACACACGGTATTAACAATTCAATGATTTAGGGGCGCCTGGGGGGCTCCGTGGGTTAAAGCTTCTGCCTTCGACTCAGGTCATGATCTTGGGGTCCTGGCATTGAGCCCCACATCAGGCTCTCTGCTCCGCGGGGAGCCTGCTTCCCCTTCTCTCTCTGCCTGCCTCTCTGCCTACTTGTGATCTCTCTCTCTCTGTCAAATAAATAAATAAAATCTTTAAAAAATTATAAAAAAAGAAAAAGAAAAGGAAAAAACTTCAATGATTTAAATTTACAGTTAAATAAATTGTACGAAGAACAAAGGTAGCAAGGGCTCCAAACTCATTTCTTCCTCATGATTTCGCACCGTTGTATTCTTACTGTGTTCTTGAAGGTGCTTGGCGACTTCTCAGCCGCGGTGACCACAGTGCTTGTCCCAACACCACCTTCCGCGTCTTCACCCTGGCAGCTGGAGGGACTGTGGTGGGAGCGTTTACACCACAGACGTCGGCAAACATGGCAAATCGTGGCTTAATTTTTTGTTCTGCTGATTATCTTGACTTGAGATGGTGATAGAAAGGTGAATCATGCACGGTAAATTTATTGATTGATTGGTTTATCGATTAATTTTTGAAGTAAGCTCTACAGCCAACGTGGGGCTTGAACTCATGACCCCGAGATCAAGAGTCACGGACACTAGGGAGCGAGCCAGCCGGGCGCCCCCATGCAGAGTAAATGTAGAAGGCTGCCCTGCCGCAGCGGCTATTTTGAGAAGGGCACGAGAACTGGAGGAAGTGCCCTCCCCATGTTAAAAACTCACTGCATTCAGCGCAGAAGTCGCTCACATCGTGTCAGACAAAGAACTGTACACACTGCTCTCTCACGTGTTTTTTTTTAAGATTTTATTTATTTGACAGAGAGAGAACACGCATGCGCACACAGAAGCAGGGGGAGCAAGAGACGGGGAAGCAGACTCCCCGCTGAGTAGGGAGCCCAACGTGGGACTCGATCCCGGACCCTGATATCAGGACCTGAGCCGAAGACAGACGCTTTCCCGATGGAGCCCCGCGGGCGCCCCTCTGACGGTCATTTTGCTGGTCGGCTGCGGTGAAGGGTCAGCGCCGCGGGTTCCAGAGCCGCACCTGCTAGACAGCGGCAGGACGAGGCGGGCAGCTCACCCAAGCCTTTGGCAAAGAGTCCATGAAAGCGTTCCGTGAATCAACCAGTTACGTGGAGTTTACAGTAAAGAATATTGTCTATTTGGGGTGCCTGGGGGGGCTCAGTCAGTTGAGCATCTGCCTTTGGCTCAGGGTCCTGGGTTCGAGTCCCAGATGGGGCTTCCCGCTCCATGGGGGACCTGCTTCTCCCTCTCCCTCTGCAGCTCCCCTGCTTGTGCTCGCTCACTCTCTCTCTCTCTCTCTGACAAAGAAATAAATAATATAAAAAAAGAATTTTGTATGTTTTATTATAATTTGTAAATTATACGATCCACGTCCTTTCTATCAATAATACACGTATTTCTTTTCCTAGAGAATGGTTTGTGGGTGCTGCCAACTATTGGCACCTCCACCAGGAAGGCGTTTGGATTATTGTGGGCAGATGGAGTCTATCTGATGAGAAGAGGGCACTGTCTCAGCTCCACAGGTAGCCCTTAAGAAGGCAGGGGGACGGGAGGAGAGAGGCTGGCCCGGGGCTCATGGGGGATGAGAGCCGGGCACCAGCGTGCCATAAGCGGGCATGGGGTGGCTACGGGGCCCAGCGAGGCACTGGGAGGCCTGGCCTATTGGACGGGGCCATGGTGAAGGGGCACACAAGCCTGTGCATGGAGAACCTTTTGGCCCCCTACAGCTTCCCCTCCCGGGACACGTAGGCTATACCGATCCCCAAGATGCCAGACCCCTAAGGCCTTGTCCTGAGGGCAAATGGCTCCAGGCCCCTGGACAAAGACCTCGTTATCCTCAGGGCTGCTCTGTGCTACTCTCTCTCTCTCTGTGCTCCCAGCTGCTGAGGGGACCTTGTATCCCAGGACTGCTCACATCCACTCCTCTGCCTCTGCATCCGCTAAACCCCTACGAGGGGCTGGTCCAGCCCCAGCCCTGACCTTCTTGTTGGAGGGAAAGAATTCTCCTTTTGTTTTGTTTTGTTCTTTACTTGTGTTTGCATAAAAGATGCTTCGACTGGGCGGTCAGAGAAAGCCTCTCTGAGCAAATTCCATGTGAATTATGACCAGCATGTTAAGAATGAGCCAGCCTTGTAACGATGGGAGTGGGGGTGTGTTCCGGGAAAAGGGGCAGCAGGTGCAAAGGCCCTGAGGCAAGCATGTGTTCAAGGACCAGAATGAAGGCAGGGGTGGGGACGGTGTGAGCCCAAGGAGGCGGGGCTCGGAGCAGACTTGGAAGGACAAAGGCAGTTTGCCCGAGAGGATGGGACTCAGGGTTTGCATTTGATCTAATTGATCTAATCGATCTAATTGCTATGGAAGGCCTTTGGAGGTTTCAGGCAGGGGAGTGGGGAGACTTTTATGTCCTGGCCAGATGACAGGGTCAGTCTGGGCCAGAGGCTAAGTTCCCTGGATGTGAGGAGGCCCCTGATGGAGTGGGGCTTCTGGGGGCCCTCTCTCCACCTGCTTTCCTTTGAGAAGCCTCTCAAAAGCCCCATCTCCCCTCCAAGCACATGGATGCGAAGATTCAAGTGCTAAAAATAGAGCGTAGAGCTAAAGAACACAGACTCCAGGAGCCGGACTGCGGGGCTGTGCCTCCCCGCCGGGCCATTTACCGCCCTCTGACCTTGAGCCACTGACTCCTCGCCCTGGGCCTCAGTGTCTCCATCCTGAAAAGCAGGCTGATGACAAAATGCTTGGTAGGCAGTCCTGGAGGCTGAGTGGGTCAATAGGCAAAGTGCTTCCTAGCACCTGTCAGGAGTGAGGCCCAGCGCGCGGTCGTTATTGGTTGTTTTGGCTGTTTTTATGATCGTGGCGAGGACAGGGAGGCCCTAGGCAGCCAAGCCCGGATCAGAACCCCTGCCCAGGGTGAGGTTCCGGGGGTCAGGGAAGCTGAGCTCAGCTGGGTGCAGGCTGGCGAGTCCTGGAGAGCCCCCGCTGCTCTCTCCAGAAGCAGACATGGTGTGCGTCCCAGCTGAGAGCTCTGCACCTTCTCGCGCCTCACCCTGGCAGCCCGTGGTGGGCTGGAGTCCGCGGGGTTCTGCTGCTCTGTGAGGGGCCCCCGTCCCTGCTGGCCTTCAGGGGTGACCCTGGTGCTGGTGGAAGGCTTTCACCCTCAGTTGGGGTTCACCCTCTCCGGGGTCTGTACGGCCCCGGAAAGCCCTTGGTTCCCGGGAAGGAGCCCATCGCGGCCCTGGCAGCCCTGGGCAGAGCAGGCACGGGGTGGCCGTGGGACCTGGGGAGGCACAGGGGGACCTGGCCCGTAGGACGAGGCGTAGTGGGGAAAGCACTCGTGCCTGCGGGTGGACCGACCGCAGCCCCCTCGGAGCGGCACCATCGGGGTGGGGCATTGTGTCACCTGCTCACTGTGTGTGAAGAGGACCTTTTAACACCACGCCCAGAGTCAGCCTTGAACACACGGGATGGCCTGGGTGGTTTGGGTGGCAGGGCTGAGTCAAGGCACAACCCCGTCCTGGCTGGAGGTGGGGAGGTGCTAAGAATCACAAGATGTGGGCCAGGGTGCCTCCCAGCCGCAGGGGAGCCCCTTGCTGGCCCGTGGGAGGGACCGGGACCCCCTGTGTCTGAGGGACCTGCAGACCCCCTGGGACGGCAGCGGGTCAAGACTGTGTTCATTCAGTTCGTGCCCAACGTTGAGAGATACGCCTCATCCTTCACTCGTGGGGGGAAACTGAGGTTCAAACTGGTTGTGCGGTGCTGCGGGGCTGGGAGCCAACCTAGGGTGGGCAGCCGCAGACGAGCCCTCAGCCTTCCAGCTGGACGGCATGCTCCCAGGGCTCCCTTTCACTCTCCGGCCCTTCGCGCCTGTGGCCAGCCCTGGGGTGAGCCCGGGGCTGGAGCGTTAGGGTTAGGGCCTGGAGCGAATGAAGCAGGCGCTAGTTCCTGTCGTCACAGAGCGTTTTAGAGGGCGGAGCCAGGCAGCTCCCGTGACTTAAGCCCACTGCACGAGGTCGTCATTGTTGCCCTTGGCTCCGTGGGGGACACTGAGTCAGAGAGTTGCACACTAGGCAACAGGGTGTGAGGGGTGGTTCTTGCACACGAGATGGATGTGAATTTGGGCTGCGGGGCAAAGGTAGACTCGAATGGGGGGAATAGTAGCCCCCCCAACATGTGAACTTAATTGGAATGAGGGTCTTTAGAGATGTAATTAAGGTAAGGATTCTGAGATGAGATCATTCCGGATGGCGCAGTACATCCAATGTCTCATAAGAGACAGGCAAGGAGAAGATGCACCAGACCTTCTTGTCGCTGCAGAAGGCACCCGGGACAGGCCGACTGGGGACGCCCGCAGCCACGGGAAACCGAGAGAGGCACAGAGGGGTCCTCTCGGGGAGCGGTCATGGGGAGCACAGCCCTAGCGACGCCTCTCTGACTTCTGGTCTCTAGAACTCCAAGACACTCAACTGCTCTTAGTTTTAAGCCTCTGGGTCTGGGTGGAGCTGGGACTCTGGGGACGCCCCCACGAAGCCTCGGTTCCCCGGGATCCGAGCCAGGAGTCCCGCCTCCTTTGCTGATTGGTAGAAGGGCTGCCAACCACCGCGCACCTGCCACGGGCCAGGTGCTGTGATTCGTGTCCCCTTCAGTATTCCCGCCCAGCCCGGGAGACCTCCCTCACTGTCCCTCTTACAGGTGAGGGGACTCCGGCCTGGGCCTGAGAACGCGGGGACTCACGGAAAGGGTCTTTCCCGAACAGGACGGAAAAGACGAGGGAGTCACTACGCGGAGGCACAGCCCTTCAAAACTCTAAACGCATGTGCCGAGAGAAAGGTCTGGAAAGATAGTCTTGGGGTTGTTCTTGGCCCTTCCCTCCTGCCCTGGGTCCCGCCCTCATCTCCGCACGCCCGCGTGAGGGCGAGCGCCACCGCTCTGGCCCCTCTGCTTCTCGTCTTCCCTCGGGAGTCTGGCCCAGATACCATTTCATTGCTGCTTGGTGCTCAAACCTCCCAGTCCCTCTGGGCTGGGCACCCAAGGCCTCCTGGCACCCGCCTGCTGCCTGACCCTTCCTCTTCAGCCCCATCCGTCACCCTGCTCCCCCAGAGAAGCCCCTGCCCAGTGGGGCAGCCCCCCCATTCCGATTTGGGGCCTGGCCGGCTCAGGCCATGCGCCCTCCTCATCAGGGCAGGGGAGAGGGCACGAATGTTTGCGCTGCATCCCAGGCCTGGCCCGGGACCCTCTACTCCCACCCGGGCTCCTCCTAAGAGCCCTGACCTTTAATCTCTGCATTTCCCAGATGAGAAAACCCAGGCTGACCAAGTGGCCTCACAGGGCTGCTGAGTGTCTGTCTTCGGGCTGCAACCCCCCTCCCCCAGCCCTGTGCTTCCCGCAGTCGCTGAGCGCCTACTGCGTGCCAGCCGCACTGCGTGCCCATGCGGGGGCCCCCAGCTCCGTGGCCCCCTGGGGAAGACGCTGCGTCGTGGACGTCCCCCCCGCTGCAATCTCCGGGTCAGCCCTCACATCTGCCCTCGGTGCTGAGCCTTCATCACGGCCGTGGGGGCTGAGAAGTCTTCAGGTCCGGTGCGGGGGCCTTACCTGCCGGGCTCAGCTAGGAATTCCAGGCTGGTGCTGCCGGCTCTGCCATGTCTGCGTCCGTCCCTGGCAGGCCGTGTAGGCTCACATGGGCCAGTTCTGGAAGAGATGCATTAAATGTCAAGTAAACAGTGGTGTCGACTGCGAGGTGCCATCAGCCACCGTGGTGCTCATTCCAGGCTCCCTATGGGGTCCCTGGGGGACCTCGGAGACTGCCCTTCACCGCTGAGGCTCAGAGAGGCCCCATGAATCCTCAGGATCCCTTAGCAGGAGCCAAAGGGTCGCTCTGCTTCTTGCATGAAGGTCTGGAGCTCTGGGGGTCGTTCTTCCCTACGGCGAGGGTCCAAGTCAGCACCTGCCTTACGGAAATATCCCGCAGGCCTCGTCTGCAAAGTTTTCTGGCCGGCACGTTAAAAAACCAAAAAGAGGGGCGTCTGGGTGGCTCAGTTGGTTGAGCTCCAACTCTTGATTTTGACTAAGGTCATGATCTTAGGGTTGTGGGATCGAGCCCTATGTCGGGCTCCACCCTGGATGTGGAGCCTGCTTGAGATATTCTGTCTCTCTCTAATAATAATAATAATAATAATAATAATAATAATAATAATAATAATTTAAAAAGTGAAAAGAAGGGGTCCCTGGGTGGCTTAATTGGTTAGGCGTCTCCTTAGGCTTAGGTCATGATCCTGGGGTCCTGGGATGGAGCCCCACATCGGGCTCTCTGCTCAACAGGGAGCCTGCTTCCCCCTCTCTCTCTGCCTGCCTCTCTGTCTACTTGTGATCTCTCTCTCTCTGTCAAATAAATAAATAAAATCTTAAAAAAAAGTGCAAAGAATCAGGTAAAATTAATTTTAATGATATCTTTTATTAGTCCAGTATATCTAATTGTCATTCTAACACATGATCAGTACAAAATTATTATTTTTTTAATTTTTATTTTTAAATTTAAATTCAATGAATTAACACAAAGTGTATTATTAGTTTCAGAGACAGAGGTCAGTGATTCATCAGTTGTATTTAACACCCAGTGCTCCTTACATCACGGGCCCCCCTTAATGTCCAAATACCAGTTACCCACCCCTCCATTCCCCGTCCTCTCCGGCAAACGTCAGTTTGTTTCCTAGGATTAAGAGTCTCTTACGGTTTGTCTCCGAGTACAAAAACTATTAGCGAGATGTTCTACTTTATTTTTGTTGTTGTTGTTGTTCTCAGTCTTGGGAATCTGGTGTGGATTTTGTGCTGCGGGCACCTCTCCCACTGGCGGGCAAAAGCCACGTGTGGCGCGTGGCCCTGCACTGGACGGCGGGTCTGGGGCCAAGGGAGATAACTTCCAAATCCCGGCTGAGCAAATCTCCCTGGAGTCTGGCCTGTAAGAGCCCGAGGCTTATGTCCTGGGGCCTGAGGCAGCCCGGGGCGGGCCGGGGGGCAGTGCTGGACCCATCAGTGGTTACGTGGCCATCTGTCTGCCCGGTGTGGTCAGGACGGGCACAAGGTTTTGGAGAGAAGGCTCCTCGGGGCCAAAGCCTGTGCCGATTGAGAGCCCTGCCTCCAGCCCGCCTCCCCTGGGAGGCCCACCCAGATGGACCTAGAAAATGCGATCAGGGCCAGCATGGGGGGTGGTCTTCACAGGCACCCTTGGGGCTGTGGAATTGGGCTCCTAGATCTGGAAGGTCACATTCATAATGTGTCCTCTGCACCCGGGGTTTCCCTAGACTGGCTCCCGTCCAGGGACACAGCAGTTTCCCTGCGTCCTACGAGGCTGGCTGGCTGGCTGTCCGGGGGCTGCCGGAGTCTGAGTTTCTTCTCCCAAGTGCGGTCAGGGCGTGGGTCGTGGGCAGGAAGCCGCCGATGTCAGCGGGCCTGGGCACGCATACCTCGGAGGTGCCTGGGGGTGCCTCCTGGAGCAGCTCCGGGCCGGCTGGCCTCCCCTCCCAGCGTCTGCTTATCATTTAAGTGGATGCTATTTGCTGGCAGCTGGGGGTAATTACAGGCTGCGTCCTTGAGGACGGTCTGCGCATGTGTCTCTCCGGGGGCTGGTGGCCCGGCCGGGGCAGCCACCCGCTGAGAATGGGAAGTGCTGGGACTCTGGGCAGGAGTCCGCCGGCCGTGACCAGATGCCTGGGATGAAAACGCAGACAGCTCCCCATCAGGGCGCCACGGACCAGGCCATCTGTGGGCAGTCCTGGTGGGCTGACCTCCCCGGCCATGAACTCTGCCCTCAGGGTGTCCCGTCCCCAGGTCCCCGTTCTTGTCCTTGTCCCTCTTGCTTTGTTGTCTTTCTCGTCCTCCCTCTGCCTCCCCCAGCCTTGCCCCTCCCCGCTTCCTGGGACTCTTCCAAGCTGGTCCTGTGTGCTTCACTCGAGTCCTCCCATTTCGTGGCTGGCTTGCCCCAGTTCTGGCTCGAGTCCTGCCTTCCCCCCATTCACGTCCCCCGGGATCTCGGGAAAGGATGGTGTTCGGACACTGGGTCTCTGCAGATGGAATCAGGTGAAGAGGAGGGCATTGGGGGGCCCTTGGCCCCCGATGAGCGGTCTTACGAGAACAGAGATTTGGACGCAGAGACAGGGTGCAGGGGACATGCACTTTGAATGTGGGACCCCAAAGATCGCCAGCAGCCAGCAGACGCTGGAAGAGGCAGGGCAGGATTCTCCTCTGGAGCCTTCCCGGGGAGCGCGGCCAAGCCCGCACACTGATTTCTGGCTTCTGGGCCCAGAACTTGAGACAAGCTCTGTCTCTGCCTTGTGCCCCGGTGTTACGGCCGCCCCGGGACACTCGTCCAAGGCTCCTTTGCCGGGTCGGAACAACAGGAAGAGCACCCAGCTAGCTCCACACTGGGGCACCCCCAAATCTCAGCGGGCCACCCCGAAGCCCCCAGCTCGCACACGCCGTCGGGGATCATGGTCCTCAGGATCCCAAGGGATTTCTTTGAGCTCAGCTGATGCCGATCGCAGCCAAGCCGTGACCCCACGCTCGAGAAGCGGCGCCCCCCTTGCTGGAGTCGGCGAGAGACTGTGGGGCAGCAGAAGCCGGGGTGGACCCGAATACACAGACGACGGCGGGTCACGGCCATAGGACGGACCCACGCTGCCCCCACCCCAGTCGGCTGTGGTCAGAGGTCACAGGCTCTGGGAGCCACAGCGGCCGCGCGGGGACGCCACCGGGGTGGGGGGCGCGTGGTCTTGTGCAGGTGGAGCTGAGGCAGCCGGGGCACAGGGGAAGGCTGCCGGCGCAGGTGCTTGGGAACCATCTGGGTCCCAGTCTTGGCTCCGTCCGGACGGGGGCCGGGGTGGGCGTGGGGTGGGGTCCCGAAATGGATGGGACATGGCCCTGGGGCAGTGAGAAACGGGAGGACAGGAAGCTCTCAGGCACCGTGTTGTTGCTGTTGTTCGTTCCAGAACGTACTGAAGCCGTAGACGGGGACGACGTGTAAAAAGCAGAAAGAGGAGCAAAAGACAGGTGTCCGGGGGGACGTGTGAGGGAGGGCAGCCGGTTCCGAGAGGGAGCAGAGGCCACAGTGAAAGCCGGTGTACGGAGAACGAGGAGGCTGGGGGGTCCCAGGGGGAGCTGAGGAGGCCCGGGCGCCAGCAGGGAGGCTGGAAGGAGCAGTGTCAGCAGCGGCGGCCAGCAGACAGGCGGTTAGGGGACAGGGGTGCACCCACGTGCACACACGTGTGCGCACACGTGCAAACATACGCACACACATAGTGTGCACATATGAACATGCAGAGGCACACATACACGAATGTGTGCACACACACGTGCACACACGCACACACACATACACACAGGCAGCAGGCCTGGCCGGTGACCATGTCAGGGCAGGCTGTCAGTAAAGAGGAGGTGAGCGGAGGGCCACGGGGGGTCAGGGGTGTGTGTATTTCACGACAGGAGGGGCAGGAGTGGGGGTTGGAATAGAGGAATTACAGAATGGGGGTGGGGGGTGCTGGGAACTCGATGGGGGGCCCACCTTGGAAAGGAGGAGGGTGGCCAGTCCAGCGGCAGGTGGGAAGGAGAGAGATGGGCAAGACAGTCCGGAACGCCAGGAAGCCAGGGTGTGTGGGGAGGCATCCATTCTGGCCGTGGCTTTTTCAGAAAAGTCGGAGACAAGGTCATCTGCAGGTTGTTCAGGGGGCTGGGGACAGGGGCTACGCTCCTGGTCACCGGGAGGTTTGGGGGAGAATGGCTGCCCCGTAGGGGAGCTGGGCAGCATTAGAATCTACACGACCTACGCTACCCCCTGCAAAGGCCCGAGACCTACGAGGGGCTGAGGGGCTGGCTGTGACTGGGTCGGGCCGGAGGTAACCCCGCTCCCACCAACCGCTCCTCTCCCAGGCTGCAGACAGAGATCGGAGCGGAGAGGACTGGCACCGTCTATAGGCGTGCAAGTTTGCACACGTGCATCATCTCTGTGTGTGTGCATTTGCACAAAGAGGTACCCGGAGACACGGTTAGCCCCTTGTCACCAACTCTGGGCAGTAGCGTCTGGTGATTTTTATTTTTCTCTTTTGAGCTTTTTTGGAGGGGGAGGGGTAGAGAGAGAGAGAAAATCTCCCGCAGACTCTGAGCTAAGTGTAGAGCCTAATGTGGGGCTCGATCTCAGGATTCTGAGATCGTGACCTGAGCAGAAACCAAGAGGACGCTTAATGGCCCGAGCCACCCAGACGCCCCTGAGACTTTATTTTGGAATAATCTCTATGCCCAACACGGGGCTGGAAATCACCACCCCAAGACTGAGAATCACATGCTCTTCCGACTGAGCCAGCCGGGCTTTTAAATTTAGTTTAAAACCACCAGGCACTGTTTTTTCCAAACACAATAAAGCAGTTAAAAACCCTCCTCCACAGTGTCTGTTGTTTGGATCGAGCTGGAAGGGAGAGCCTCTCGCTTCTGCTGACGATCTCAAGTCCTATTCGAGGGCCTGCCTTTTTGAGCCTCCAGGGTCCGGGTGCAAGTGAACTTGGGGGGCGGGGTGGTCGGCAGCGCCCCCAACGCAACACCGGCTGAAACCGGCCCCTCCTCGGGAAAACAGATGTCCCCTGCGGGAACGCTGCGTCCTCCCTGCTGTGCCCGCCAGCCCGCCTCGCTCTGCCTCCTCCTGCCACATGGCCTCGCGCGTTCCTTCCGGCCCCTCGCGCGGACTCTGCCCTTCGCCTCGTGTCCCGGCTGCCTCAGCAGCCCACCCCCGCCCACAAGCTGACACGGGGGCAGTCGCCTCCCGTGACCCCGCGACCCTCTCCAGCTGACCGACCTAGCTCCTCTGCTTCATCCAGGCGCGGATTCCTTAGCCCGGGGTGGGATCTGGGCCCTGGGATTGGACAAGAGCCCCTCAGGTGACCCTCATGTGCAGCCCGGGCGAGGTCCTCCAAGCTCAGGGTCTCCCAGAAATGCCAGCCGTCCTCTCTGAATCAACGGCATGCTGGTGGATGTGTGCCCATCAGCTCTGCGGGGCGGGGGGGCACGAGGCCCTGATGCACGCCGTCTGCCCTCCCACCGTGCAAATATTCCCACCCCGGAAGCTCCCCACCTGGCGGAGTTCCCGAGAACCCAACCTGTAGGAGGTGCGTCCCCGTGGCCTGGCTGGACTCTGAGCTGGCTTGCCCAGCCTTCTGGAACCTGTCAGGTCACGGAAGAAGGGGGCCTCCACACTGGCTGCCCAGGGCAGGGGCCGTGGGGGGGCCACGGGCTCCCCCATTCTGGGCCTTTTCGGGGCACCCGCTCCCTCGTCCTCTCCGGAGCCGTGGACAGAGAGAGTGACACTCACTGAGGACGAGAGCAAGACAGTCTAGAGTGATGTTGCTGCCCCCCCCAGCCAGTGAAGCACTCCCAGCCCCAACAGATGTCTCCTAGACTGGCCCACTCCCGACCTTGATGCCGGCCGCCTTTCCCCAGCCTGCTGTGTGGGGCATGCCGGCTGGCATCGCCCTTCCCAGGCCCTCCTGCTGCTCGGGGTGCGATCCCCGGGATCTGGAGCTGGGACAGAAGCAGGGGCCACGCCGCTGCTCTGTCTTCGAGGCAGGCCCGGGGCGGGGGGCGCCGGGCCATGTTCCAGGGGCGGGTCGCGGGCCAAGGCTGTCGAGAGGCTGGGCAAGGGCTGGCTGTTCGGTGGCCTGGGCGAATCCAGCAGGTGGGGCCGGTCGCAGCGCTTGCCAAGCCTTGGATTGCTTCAGGGGTCTCAGGTCCTCTCGGTCTCCCACTTTCTAGACGGGGCGGGCCGGCTCGGTCGTGTCCTGGGAACCATTCGGAAGCCGAGGTCTGGCCTGCTTCTCCGGCCCTCGTGCCTCGTTTTATTTTCTGCCTAAAGTAGCCAGAGTGGCTTCTGTTCTCTGCATCGGGACCCTAAGCAACACACCTTTTGACCCTGGTCACCTCTAATCCTACATCCTGTGACCTATACTCAAGCTCATTCAGCTGGGACTCCCGGCTCCAAGGGACAGGCCCACATTCTCCCATGATAGTGGAATCGGGTGGGATGCAAAAAAAAAAAAAAAGGTAGACTCTGAGCGGGGACCTAGAAATCGCAGGATGTCCACTCACCTGGCGAAGGTGACAGCCCAGCAGCACAGAGACCCGGAGTGAGAAGGGCTGTGACCGTGCCGAGGGACTACGGGAGTCAAGCGCCTTGCTGCACCCACACTCACCTGTTTTCCTCTCGGGGGGGCCACGGCGCTCCCTTGAACGCTCCACGCTCTTAACCACAGAGCTCGCAGAAGGATGGGAGGGAGGCAGACGTGAGGACGGCCATTGGGGCGGGCGTGGAGAAGGCACTACTGACAGGTGAACGGCGAGGATGTGCAAACTATGCAGACAAAGTGCGCGGCTCTCAGATGTGGCGGGAGGAGGGGGGAGGGTCTCGGTGGGGGAGCACGGAGTGACCCCCCCCGAGTCCCCGGGGACCCCTGAGGTGACCAGCACCAGGGCCCCGCCCTGATGGTCTGTGGACGTCCACAGCTCAGACTCCCCAGGGATGGAGTAAAGCATGCTGGCAGCCTGGGGCTGGTGGGGGGGCACCTGCTGCTTTGGAAGGCTGTTTGAGATGCGTCAGGACAAGAGGGTGACACATGAACCCTCTCCCTTCTTTTATTCGTCACCCCTTAACAAAGCAGTGGCAATGGAATAGGAATTTCCATGTGAGTGGTTGTTTTAAAAATACAGTTTTTAAATCAAGTGATACATGTTCATCAAAAGAGGTCAGAAAATAATTTTTTTAATGTCTGAAATTTTTTAAAAGTGAAAGAAAGAAATAAAAATCGCCTCTAAGCCTGGGGTCCAGAGGGAGTCACTGGGGACGTCTGGGACGCTCCTGCACCCACGCCCCCGCAGCAGGGCTGCCCATCCCCCGGGTCCGTCACAGGCTCCGCAAGTACCGCGTCTGGGCTGCTGTCTCTCTCGACGCGAATATACATTAAAATTTAAAAACAAGTAATGATGACAGTGTATTTATAGATCTGTATCCTGCTTTTCTCTTAACTTTCTTATCTTGCCTCTTCCCATCAGAGGATTGAAGAAACCAAAACCAAACCCCTTGTTACTGGATATCCTTCAATTAAGATCGCCAGATTTTGCAGATAAAAATACAGAACACCCAGTTTAATTTGAGTTTCAGATAAACAGTGACATGCAAATTTGGGACATAGTTATAACTAAAAAATGATTCGTTATGTATCTGACATTCAAACTTCACTGTGTCCTATATTTTGTCCAGCAGCCCTACCTTCTGGGAGCTTCATGGCTTGGACACTGGGGGTTCAGGCATCCTGGAACGACTGGTCTGTTCACACCTGGGGGACTGGTCTGTTCACACCTGGGGGACTGAGTCTGCTCACAGCTGGAGGGTCTGAGTCTGCTCACAGCTGGAGGGTCTGATCTGCTCACACCTGGGGGACTGGTCTGCTCACACCTGAGGGTCTGGTCTGCTCACACCTGGGGGACTGGTCTGCTCACACCTGGGGGACGAGTCTGCTCACACCTGGGGAACTGAGTCTGTTCACACCTGGGGGACTGGTCTGCTC